>CAHIKZ030005350.1:1337500-1690000 GCA_903632075.3 Acanthosepion pharaonis | reverse complement strand
AAACATACTTTGTTCATTAAGTTTCCCAAACCAACTGTAGGGCCTGAAAATAATGAATTTTAATCATTGTAGGTATCGGAATTAGGAATTGTAAATTTAGATCATTATCAGGAATTGTATCTGAATCTGTAAAAATTTTGGCATCATCCCATTATATATATATATATATATATATATATATAACCCTTAACATTTGTTTTAGTTTACTGTATTGCTTTGTGTGTGTGTGTGTGTGTGTACGTGCATTCTGCTGATGATGGGGTTCCATTTGTTTTGGAGGAGACAGAGGGATGTGTACTTTGTGTCACTTCAAAGGACTCCTACCTGCTTCTCTGCTAGTTGAAATGGAGAGACATTTGAAGGAATATCAGGTGTGACACATCTGAATGAATACCAGATAATGTTTCAGTTGAAACAGAGTGGATAAAATTATAGCAACTAGTATTACAACAATGAAATACTAATCACTGAATGGGATCTTAGTAAAAACACAGTGGAAAATTTATTTACAGGAACATTTCTACAAGATTGACCGCCAAGTATCTGAATACTACCAGCAAACAAGTAATTAATCCAAGGACAAACCTTTTCAAGGATTTTAGATCAATGTTTAATTAAGGTACTATATGGTAAAAAGGTCAAACATGTTAAGAAGACACTGCAGTTCCAGTAATCAAGTGTTGACAGTTTTATTAGTCAAACATACAGAAGCTAATGAGCTCTAAGCACAAATGCAATGATGGAGAAGTCAATGTTTAGAAAAACAAAATGGATAGCAAATAACGTTGAAGGCAAACAGAAAAGAACAATTACAGATTCACATTTATATTAAAGGGACTCATTGTTGCTAAAAAAAGAAAAAAACAGTTTAAAAATCAGCCAACTGCAATGGGAAAACTGTCTAATCAAAGTAAGAAATAAATTGAAGATATGAATAATCATTTTAGAGCTTCCAAGAAATAGCTTGCAGCATTGGAATGAAGCATTGCAAGTCTGGATTTTCAACCAATCAAACTGCTTCTACGTTCTATTTAATAATGCATAAAAACCAAATATCAGTGAAAAATTTTGGAGCTGTATAATGAAGAGAGAACAAGTGATTATTTCTGATAGAAAAAACAGATTATAGAATGCTTGAAAAGTCTTTAAATGTCTGTTAAATTCTTAATTTGCTAATATAATGCAAGGAAATTCATCTATCTGTTCAGCATCAACAGTTTTTCTACAATTGTAATTACTACTGCTTTTCCTCATTGAATATGCAGATGGTATAATGGATATCAACTCGGAATGAGAAATCAGAGAGCAAAGTTCAAATACCAATCAGGTTCTTTGCATGCAGTTACATGCAAATATCCTTGAGAGAGGTATGAATCCATCTCCTCCCCCAAATAGGACTTGTGCCGAGAAAAATCATTATTTAAAAAAAAAAAAGTTAATATTTACTCACAAAAAAAGAATTATCCTTATAATCCCAAATATGTTTTGGCTTTAAATAACTCACAAAGGGATGAGCTGCAAAAAAACAAATCAATAATTCAAAAGCCTGTCCTCAGTTGTTACAGTTCAAATTTCTTTCTCTAACAACGTGTGTTGGCCAAGGCCATACCTATAACAGGCCAGGAAATCACACTTTTTGTAGCAGCCAGTGGGGACAAGTTTTCTCAGTCACCAGATAATTTTTTAGCTGGTAACACTTGACTTTCATTGATCAGACATAGCAAATTCATTCTGAATGGAAATTCTTATCCATCAAATTTATTTCAGTTGCGGTTCTGTATTTTATCATAAATTACATCTGGATTATAAGTTCATGAGTATACTGTAGTTAACATTGAATTTTATTGAGATCTCTTTTTTTTTTCGCCATTATTAATTTCACTGGACTACACTCAATGTTTTAATGTGCCAAACTACTGTTATCTATTATAAATTTGCAATTTTTGTTGGATTAAAATTTAGAATATAGCAAATAATTTTTTTACAAATATTTTCCTTCATAATAACAGCAATATTAAAGCCATACCTATAACAGAGCAGTATATATTTTTAAGAAATATTGTTTGAAAGTTTAAAAAAAAAAAATAAAAAAATTGCGCTTTTTCAGCTAACCATTAACCATATTTTAAAATCACTCAATCTTGTTCCCACTTTATTAACTACTATTTTAATTTCTCATATCTGCTATTCCATTTGATATATTCAAATAAACTTTGATATAATAATTTTGCACGAACATTTTTCTTTACAATAACATGTCTATTGAACAAAGTCGCACATTTTTAATAAAACACTTTTGAACCTTTTCCCAAAATATCTTTTTGCATTTCAGATGCATTAAAAAAAAATAAAAAGTAAAAAAAATTGTCCTTTTCTTATAATCCCAGATGATATAAAAAATCATCAGAAGTATTCTTGATTATTTGGAATATATATTTAAGTAACATGTGTAATGAACATTGAAAATTTAAAAAAGCTGACAAACCACTATTTTGATTTATAAAACTTAAATTCTTTTAATTTGGTGAAACTGTAATCTATAATTTTGTTAAAAAACATTTTTTTGGAGTGCTACTGTTGAATATTATCTCAAAATGGTCCAAAGGTGTTGTGTGACAGGATGTCGAGGTAATTATAACGAGTAAAATAAGGTCCGGAGTGTTTCATCTCCCAAAAGATCAAGGTGAGAAAGATAAATGAGATAACACCCATTACTACACAAACACTGGTTATGAAACTGTTTTTTCAGGGAAAAATACAGCCCAAAATTCTTCCATCCATATTCATTAATTAGCCATCAAGTGTGATCTAGAGCCCTTTACCAAAACCAAGGATAACAAAAAAAAAAGTTCTACTTTTGTGTGAAGTGTGCAAAATGATGAGTTTGCACATTTCTTAGAAAAATAGAGAATCGAGAATTTTACAAATTTGTGTACTGATATTAACCAAGTTTGCACCAGCAGTTACCTGCTACAAATCGAACAATCAACAGTTCATCTAGTCTTCGCATTTTTTTCACTGGGAGGTATTCTGATTTTTTTTAATTAAAATTTTTGAATACTTGACATTTGAATGTTTCTATGCAGGTATATGCACACAAACGTCTTCCCTATTGAAAAACAGAACAAATATGTTTCAACATTGGTCTCAAATTGAGGAAGCAATTCGTTTCCTTGGTAACTTGAAAATTGAACAAAAGAAACAGGTTTCACGACAACATAAGTTATGTCACCACAAATAGCTGGCAAAAAAATTTATGAGTTGGAAATTCTTGTCCAGGTATTTGAATATTTTGCCACATCATGTATTATGATCAAATGTCTACATGTAGGACCAAAATTTTTGATTATGATCCCAGTTGCCAAACTAAATTTGGAATTTTTGTTTCAGAATGTTAGAAGTGTTGATTTTGTCAATCATTTGAAAGGTCATGCAATTGCAGTTATTTGTGAAAATAATTGGACTAATCAAGCTTTATTCAAGAAATTGGATACTGTTAGAAAAAAGCCTTGGGTTAGTAAAAATGGTTTATACTTCAGTATCTGTCTATATTTCTGATATGGGGTACACTATTTACATTATTCGGACTATTGTCCTCATCTTTGTTGCCATATTTATCACAATGTTTTGGCTATTGTACACTCTGGCCTTCTTCAGGTGGTTGGAATGTTGAACTGAACCCTTTATTTCGCTCCCTGGGGTAGACTGTTCTAGTTCCATGTGTCATGTCTAATGGATATCAGTTATCTCCTTAATTCACCTCTATACCTCTGGTTTATACTTGCTTTTCAATAATGTACATATATTTAAAAATATTCACAATAACTGGATAACTGATTCTTGTTCAGAATTGCTGTAAAGAAATGACAGCAAAATGGGAAATAATGAAATAACTTTTTGGACATGAAAATATCAATTTGTTATCAAAACTAACAGAAATAGTGGTTCTTCCAAAACCAGTTGAGAGACAAAAAGTTTCCCCACTGTTTGAAAGTGTTTCGTGATGAGATTGTAACTGCAATGAAAACTAATCCATTATAACAAGATGATACAAGAAAAACTTACTTTACAAAGAAGTTTTGAAATTTTTGAAAATAGTGTGTGTAAAAGATATTTATGGAAGTGCCAAGACAAATGATCCACTGAAAAGAGTGGTGTGAGATCGAAATGATAGAAATTTGACATTGCTTGCAAATTTTGGAAGTACGGCAAAACAAATGAGGGGAAAGCAAGGAAAGAGAATAAAATCCTTCACAAGAGACACTAGTATGGCTATCAAGCATACATGTAATGGATTAATTGATGTTTGTCATTCTTGGGTAATTTACCACGGACTGAATTTGGTAAATTGAGACAAGGTTCTGGCAGTACTTATTTTATTACAGTACAAAATGTTATTCCGAAATTGCATATTCAAAAAACAAAATTACTTCTTCGGGTGAAAGTTGATGTTAGAGTGTACAGGCATGATCCAGGCCCTAATTGCTTAAAATGTGGATATCTGTTGGATGAATTGGCATGCTAGACATTTCATCGCCTACCAGACCTAGAAACTGGTATCCCCAAAGATATTAAAATGTTTTTTATATAGCAGGATATATCACATGAAAAGATTGTCTTACAGAGAAGAAAATATTCAATGATATTGCTTTTTATTATCATGAGAATGTAAATTTTTTGAAAGAAATAGATTGTGGTGATTTAAAAGTCCCACTGGATACCACTGTTCAGTGGGTGGTGTTCTATTTCATAATGTTCAATACTGTCAAATCAAAGGTTTGCAGAAATTCTTTAACAAAAATCTGGCGTCATTTCAATGCAAAGAGTGCATGGAACAAACTATGTTTCTGTGCTAGTGGGGGTCCTTTTTTTTTCTTTTTAAAACCACAATATACAAGTCATGATCTTTTAACAATTCTCAAAAAAAATAAAAATAAAAAAAAAAAAAATAAATAAAAAAATAAAAATAATACACATTGAAATATTATACATTTGTTTATTCAAAGTTACCTATATCTTCATTTATAGGAATTTGTCAATAATTGTCATATTTACCACTTAGCTCATTGTGGTTCTTGTTTTCGTATGTAAAACACACAAAAACATCAAAATAATCTCACAGGAGAATTTTTCCCTCTGTTTGCAACAGCTATATCAATTATCTAAGAAAATTCATATCGCCCTCAGTAAGAGACCCCAGATGTATGACCGCCTGGCATGGTATATGTATTGCCTTGGTGTTGGCTTATTTCTACAGCTAATCTATGCATATATAAAAGACAGTTGTCTGTGTGTGTCTGGCTAAAACTAAATAAAACTACAATAATTAATGACAAAATAAATATATATACAGACTCAATATCACCCAACCAACCTTTTTTGCAAAAAATATCGTATGATTTGTATTTGTGATGACATCTTAAAATTAAAAATACATAACTGCATTAGAATGCATTTTCAACCATATCTCAATATTTAGCATTTTGAAATTCTCAGTATTAAAAAGTAAAAATGAACATGAATAATTATTATTCACGTTCATTTTTACTTCGGCTAATAGTGTTTCGAAAAGCTATATATATTTCTAAATTTTCTAATCTCTTGAATTTATTCCCATATCTTTTTTTTGTGTGTAATCATTTTAACTTTTCCTTATTCATTCATTATTGCAGATTATAAAAGTGAAATTTAATATATATTCTTTTTTAATTTACTTTACAAAAATAAATTTCAAACAAAATATCTTGAATTAGTCCAGGCAGGACAAGCACAAGGGTCTCCACCCAACCCTAAAATTCCAATTTCAGAGTTTCCCACCTAGGAGCCCACACCCCTTTGAAGAAAAATGACATTTCAATAATTATTCAATTAATTAATGACTTTTATGATGAACAGGTTCTTTCATTAAAACAATCTTTCTTTTTACATCCCACCCCCAGACACACAAAAGATTTGTATTATGACTAAATTTTACTGGCAAAAATTTATTTTGAGTCTCAGATTTTTATATTTTCATAAAGATTAATCCCCACCAACACATCTCTGAAAAAAATTAAAAATTAAAAAAATTAAAAATAAAAATTAAAAAATTCATATCATTCTTTGCAACTGTTTCCTGAATCTAGGAAAATTTGTCCACCAGAAAACTAACATAAAAAAGTAAATAATTTTAAATTAAGTTTTATTAAAGCAAAAACAGGAGATTAATTGGATCTCCAAATAATAGTTTGACAATTTATTGATATTTTTCAGCCATTTTATGGAAAATAATTTTTTATTCAATCTTCAATAAACTTCATTGTTTTTTTGGGTTTTTTTTTTATTTGTTACTAACATAAAAATGTAAATAATTTCAAATTAATTTTTATTAAAGCAAAAATTATATTGAGTTTTAATTTTTTCTTTTCAAATACAAATAGAACTTGAATTTGGGTGAATACCAAGCAAAATGAGAGAGAAAATCCAATAGTACCTATTCTACAATTGAACCAAGTTTTCCTATCTATACATTTTTAAAAATTAAATAAAACGAAGAATAGTAAATAAAAGTATAACTTAAAAAAAAAATAATATTAAAAAAACAAAGTAAATTTAGAAGAATATTAAATACAATTATTTGAAAAAATATTTAATATTTATTTATTCAAAACAAAAATTGTAAAATGAATTACAAAAATAAAATATATTGGATTAAATTTCTTAATGTTTGGTATAATTACTGACAAAAAAAAAATTTAAACAAAGAAGATTATTAAATAAAATTGTTTGAAGAAAATTTGCAATCAAATTTGACAGCCAAGACAATGAATCAATGTTATTTTCAACATAGCAATGAAACCTATGATAAAGTTATTTCTTCTGAGCAATGCCAGATATCCCTGCTAGTGATAAATATTTCAATCTGATGGAACCCAATGATTGCAATTGTTTTATGTGGCCAAAGTCCAGATCTCTTCAAATACCGACTCATGAACACCATATAAACATTTGGCCTCAAGCACTAAGATAAGGTGAAAGAACAGCTGAAGTAATTTAATATTTTTAGAATTAATAACTTTAATCTGCAAGTTGTTCCTTCAAGAATCAGTGTGTGTCTTAACATGCTTGTTATAAGTTCAGCTTAACAAAATCTTATTTTAGTTTATGAGTATTTTCCCCCACAGATAAAATATTGAAGCCGAAAGTTCTGAATTATAAAGAACAAAACACTCACAATATATTTAAGTAAGGGTATTCAAATATAAACACAATTTAGACCCATTTGAAAGAATTTATAAATTTTGTTTTGCAATCCTGACCTGAAAAATACTGACAAAATTTTAAAGAGTTAGGATTAAACTTCTTTTTTTCAGCCTTTTAAATGAAAAAAAAAAAAAAATCTGTCAGATTAATAAATAAAATATCCACCCACTTTCTCTACAAATTGCTTTGTTTACATTAGGATACAAAACTGAGCAGATATGTCTATTTCAAGAGCCAGGGAAAAATTTGTATTTAAAGACACTTTTACACACACACACACACACACACACGTATATGTCAATAAATAAAAAGTGTATCCTGATCAGCTTATTTTGTTAATTTTGAATATGTGATAATGATCAAATTTATATTAATAAATTTGTTATAAATTTTATTTACATCTTGCATAATATAGTCGATGTTGTGTGTGTGTGTTTTATCCAGCTATGTAATAGAAGTTCAAGTCAATTAATGAGCAGCTTGCCTAGTATTTTATCTTTGATATGACCTTTTTCATCAATTATTTGTGCATTTAATGTCAGCATCACTTTGAAGCTTTTATTCCTCTTGAGGCCTTGATCCCCTACTTAATTCATTAATTCTAGTCCATTTGTATTATAGATTCAGTACTGTTAATAGATAAGCTACAATCAGAAGGCAACAGTTTCTCTACTTTCCAAATATTCAGTTATAAATAATTAATATGAAGTGAAACATTTATCTAGTTGATATATCAGTAATTTATCTAAGAGTTCTAAGTAAAAAAAACTATGTTAACTATGTTAGTATCTGTCTATATTTCTGAGATGAGGTATTATTTACATTATTCGGACTATTGTCCTCATCTTTGTCACCATATTTATCACAACATTTCAACTGTTGTACATGGCACGTGGAACTAGATCAGTCTAGTGAAAAGTGAGCGAAATAAAGGGTTAAGTTTGACATTCCAACCACCTAAATAAAGCAGGAGCGTACAACGGCCGAAACGTAATAAATATGGCGACAAAGATGAGGACAATAGTCCGAATAATGTAAATAATGTATGTTAGAAGACAATACAGAAATATCCCTTTCCACTTGGCCAATGATATTAATGTTTAGTTACGACATTATTGAATAAGAGGTTACTTGTCATATTTCAGCTGCTTTTCATCCTATTTAGATAAACATTTGTAAACACAGAAAAGAAAGCTAGCTCTTGATGAGATTTGAAATCATGTTCCTTATACTTCAGAGCTTGCATTTCTGTGGCAACTGCACTGAAGGCCAACTGGCAGGATTCATTCAAATCTTGTTTCAAAACAGAAAAAAATTCAAGCTTGTTCATGTATTACATTGTAATGAAAGCATCTGTAAAAAACATCTACTTTTTCCTGTTTCCTTACGATAATCATCCTCCCTGGCCATTGCTAGTCCATTGTAAGACAAAGGCCTTTCTCTAAGAAAACAAATTCAAATCATTGTCAAAAGGAAATTCGGTTCCAGACTTTTCCAAGAGCTTCATCAGAAATTGCCAAGTAATAAGAAACTAAATTTGAAGCAACTTCATCAATTTTATTTCTTCATATTTATTAAACCATTTCACAACACTAATAATGAAGAAAAAAGGTTAACAATTCACAAAATTCCCAGAATGTATATGCTATGATTGTACTGTTCAATGGAGATGTGTACACAGTTAATGCTCATTTGGTACCCAACATACTGAGTTAGTCTGCTAATAAGTTACATGCTGTGTTTAATCATTATACAAGGTTTTGTAATATTTTTTAACAACTCTACAATAGCTAATAAATGTTCACAATGTCTGCATGAAATTTTATATTCTATGTGCCATGTCTCTTCAGTACATTGGTAATCATGGCTCTCCACAAGATCCTGTCCTTTGTAACTCTTAATAAATTTTATCTTTGTTATCTCTCCAAAACTCTGTTCTGCCATGCATTTACTAAAGTTTGCTAAATAGGTGATATATTGTTTTCCTCTGTCCCTCTTGCCTTGAATATGTCCCGTGAGTATCAAATTTTCCAAACCCTCTTTCCTTATTTACACATTTCAGCTATTTCTTTCTGGTGTCAAGTATAAGTTCCTTTTTGTTTCCATTTTCTCTTAAAACTTCATTGCTCGCATGTTTCGTTAACAGTATCCTCAGCATCCTTCTGTAGAACCACATTCCTGTTGCTCCAAGTATCCTCCTGTGTGAGAATATTTTTCAGCATTCACTGTCATATAGGCGGACTGATAATACATAACAGTGCAGTACTCTTTTCTTTGTTACTATGCTTAATAAATTTGCTACTGAATTCCTTGTAATGCTTCAGCAAGCTTTTGGCGAGCAGTTTAGGTCAAACAAATTTTTGAATGACATGCATGCTTCAAAGTTGGTTGAACATTGATTCACAATAATAAAAATTTAGGGCAAGCAATCATCATCAAAAAAAAAAAAAAAAATTATTTACTGAAATAACAGTATAATCTTGTTTTAGACATAATCTGGGAACTTTTCAATACCACTCTATATACCTATTTTAAGATAACAAATAGTAAGTAAAACCTCTAAGTCAGGACTAAAGAAACAAAAGCTAAATCATAATGAACTTAAAGAATACAAGTAATATGAGTACACCATGTACTCTAAAATCAACATGGTATTTTTAGTGCAGAATATTAATAATATCCCTTGCTATTTGATCGGTTTGGTTTATTTTGTTATATGGCATATCAACCTCAATAGGTTATTTAATACCAACAAGATTTTTAGGACAGGTTTGTATGAATAGAATATGTATTCTTTGTAGATCAGGTTTCGTTGACATTTTTGTAAAGAGGGTTTTTGTCAAGAGTCAAATGTGTTGCTGGTAATATTTTTTTTTTCAAAAATGTATTGCTGGTATTTTTACTATAAAAATCTATTTTTACACCTTCATAGTGTTTTGACCCCAGTTTGAAGGTTAACTATTTGCCTATATATAGGACCCTAACAGGTGCTACCACCCTGGGTCAGGAGGAACAACAGCCATCAAGAGGTGGTTCCATGCTCCTCAAAATCTCCCGATCAGAGTCTTTGCTGTCAGATGTAGTTTATCGTCATACCCAGAACATTACTATTTGATAATCAAATGCAAGTAATATTGCACTTGGAATTTAGCTAAACTAGAATAAATTATTTATGAACAACAAATGATGTAAAAAAGATGATGATGATGATGATATAATAATAATAATAATAATAATAATAATAATTATGTGTCAGATTTTATATTTTCTGAATTGACCATAGGGAAAAGAAATAAGAAATACTTTCTACAGTGGTTGAAAATTTTTCCCTCTTCAGGATAAAAATATTTAGATTATTTTAGAATTTTCATATTCTAGAGAGAATAAAGAACTTGACAGCCACACCAAACCAAACCTGCAAAGCATTTTTCTTTCATGTAATGAACCTTCACCTGACCTTAATCTGCAAATTTCATGGCTCCATCTTCAATGCTCTAATCACTAACCCACCACAGAGTAACAGTAAAGAAAAATCAATTTGAAAGAAGAAAAAAAATAATTTACAAATTCATTAATTTTTTTTCTCCTCCTGATCAAGCAAGATTAAATTGTCCAATGCGCAGGCTCTTCAGGGAGATAAAGAATTGCAAATACTTAACATATACACAAGAGGAAACAGTCACTTTTGCTAGAGAGCAAAAATACATAAATATAGTCTCAACAAGGTTGAATAATATTCAAATCATCTCACAAATTATGCTTTATAGAGTTATACAAAAATCCTGAAATGCTGAGTTGATGTAGTATATTACTATTAAAATGCTCAGATTTAAAACAAAGATTATCTTTTTCTTTCGTCATCAAGTCTATCAATTGTTAAATGCTTTTATGCTTAAATATAAACAAGATAATCCTCTAAACACCAACAGTTTTAAACCCTTTGTTTAAATAATGTTTAACAAGTAATGCTCCAAATTATCATTTGTAGAAGAAACAGGGTGACAATGAAAATGATAATTTAAAACTGTTAATTCTATTGTTTATCCATTAACAAATTTAGCAATTTGTATGACACTTCTATACCAAAAATCTATTCAATATAAAGAAAAAAACTCCAATAATAATTTAAATTTAATGATTGAAATGAAAAACAAAGTCCTTATTTTTTCAGGTAGATTCTATAATATTAAATGTTAATATTTTCATCACCCCATTTTTACCTACCTGACTCCATATTTTTCTTTTAGGTGTGTGGTGTAATAATTACCAGGAACCTTTTTTCTTTAAACTAGAGTTTGAATACAGATGAAAAAAAAAAAAAAAATATGCTGGAAACTTTTAGACATACTAACTACATATAGCTTAAACTAAGTTTCTGATACTGCTCACATTATACTTTTATTTTTACTTTTATATATATATATGTAATTTATTTTAGTTTTTCTCACTTTTGTGCTGTATTCACTAATCGGGGATCTAAAAATCACTGCATCAATGAGAGAAATAAAAAACTAATAAATGAACTACATTTGTATTTACAATTAATTAACCTGGCTCTCAGCATACCTCTGTAGTGTCACCCCAAGTGACATGCCATATACCATAAATTGCAGCATACGAGAGTTTTCAAGCCTAAAAAACTAATTTTGGATAGAGTTTAAGCGGTTGAGAATCACTGATTTATAGTATAATGTTAAAGATAAGAGATAATCTAAAAGGCATACATATAAATTTTTATACTAATAAAAGAATAGTATAATTTCAAGACTAATCACTAAAGAAAGTCATTTTTTTTTCTTTTCTTTTAAATCTTACTGCATTTCATAAAATTAAAAACAAACTGTTCAGAATGAACTTAACTTTGATACTGCCTCATTTAATTCTAATCTTTTCTTCATCAGATAAAATATCTGCCTCTGCAAAATATTTTGCTTAATTTCCTCCTAGATTATATCAACATTTCTTTTTAATGATGCTGACAATGTTCCAAACAGTTTAAACTCTCTTTATTCTATTCAAAATGTACATCGATATTGTCATGCTAATCCCAAACTAAAGGCTTGGTGTCCAACTTCAGAAGTTGGGTAAAGCTATTTCTGAATATCTTTTAGGATGGTTTGGACAATTTGGTTTATTGATTAGTTATACAATGGCTGATCATATCAATTTTAGGTCAGCCACCAGTGACCATGTAATATTTAACAAGCTTCAAAGGGAATCAAACCATAAAATTCATTCAAACATTAAGTATCTTTATTCAGAAATATAAACCATCAAAAACAACCAAATCATGAAACTATGATTAGATTGAAACATCAGTTTATACTCGAGCGTAAAATTTAAACAATGATCTATTGATTATACAAGGATCCATTTGAACTGGGGTCCTTGTTCTGGTTGCTATATCCCTATATCTGCCATTATCTCATCACAAAAACGTCAGAGAAATGATTTCTCTAGTCAACTATACATTTCAGAACCCTGATTTTTAAAAAAAAAAATTGGACTATTTGATTTTTTTTTTATGAAAAGCACCCTTTTTTGTGTTAAATGAAGAAAAGTATCTTTAAATTTGTTTTTAATGACATTTTTCTTATAAAAAACCAAATGTTTATTTTTTTTTAATTTTGCTGTTTTTTTTTTGTTTTTAACACTTTCTGTTATTACATTTGGAATGATGAATTAAACAAATTAGTCTACCTACTTTGAGACTGAAACATTTATTTTTCAATCAGACTGAAAGGTAACATATTTTTAGTAAAAACATAATTTAGGGTTACATAATCATAAATGAATGACTGCTTATCCATAGACATTTTTTCTTTTTGTCTGTATTCTCTCAATATCTGACAAAGCTTTAATAAAAGTAAAACATTTTAGAATGATATACGTTTCCTATTTGTTCTTTATTTTATCATCCTTTCAGATTCCAATCCATATTTGATTTGCATTTGATGTTTAACTTGTGCATGTGTGTGTTACCCAATACAAGGCCTAAGAGTCAATCAAGGTAGAGGGTTACTGTGTGGTGTTGTATGAACATAAGAAAAAGCAAGAAAAATAACAGTTAACTCGAGACTTGAAGCATTGACCAATTGAAAGTTTTTCTTATATAGACAGGAATTAGGAAGAACTAATTAAGAGAACTAATTGGCTCTTTTTATCATTTCACCCGAAGCAAGGTGATAATGCCACTAGGGTGCAAAGGGTTATTGGGAGGGAAAAGAATGAGAAAAATTAATGGGGAGTGAGGAAAAAAGGACAATAAAATAACAGAATTCAGGAAGATATAACAGTGATTGGCATTGCATTTAAATTTTTGAAGATTGTAGGTGGCATTCTCTTATAGTCCTCTTAAAACAAACTTTGAACAAGGTAGCTTATACATTAAGTATAATTTGATAGCAATCTTCAAATAACAAGGAAAAACATTATTTACATTATCCGGACTATTGTCCTCATCTTTATCGCCATATTTATCACAACGTTTCTGTTAACCGACATCCATTAAACATAGCAAGTGGAACTAGAACAGTCTACCCCAGTGAGCGAAATAAAGGGTTCAGTTCGACATTCCAACCACCTGAAGAAGGCCAGAGCATACAATGGCCAAAACATTGTGATAAATATGGCAAAAAGATAAGGACAATAGTCCGAATAATGTAAATAATGTACATAATACCTCATCTCAGAAATATAGACAGAAACAAGGAAAAATCTTTATCATTTATGCATATCCTGATTCTATACTATAGAATCATCAGATTCAATGTGGATAAAGCATTCCTTTATGCAATGTTTATTCAATTTATTTAAAAATACAATTGAATAACTCAAAATATCTTCAAAGTCAAAATAAAAAAAAAAAAGAGGTCTTTAATATTAGATTAAATGTAGCATTTAACAAACACTTTGTATTAAGAATACCAGACAAGAATGATATAGCTGCCTCTGCATCTGTTGAGTATGAGTGCTGAAAAGCTCAATCAGAAAGTTTCAAAAAAACTAACCAAATAATCAAACATTAGATTTTTTTAAAAATTCAGTCTTATCAAGCCAAAATTTTTCAACATTCTCTTCTATTTAATTAAAATATCAAGTCAAAGGAGAGGTAATCATCAAATGTTTGTTTTATTAATAACATCAACCATCTTGAAAAGTTGTTGTTTCTCACCATTTTAATATTTTCATTTAAAAGTGAGTAAATATGTTTATCCTCAAATTATTAAAATATGAAAATAACCCACACACAAATATCTATAATATTTACTTTATAATATTTTTTGCTTTTATAGCTTTGACTATTCAAATAGCAGAAAACTGTGACCACTTTGAGACATGACCTTTTAGATGACAAACAACACTAAAAAAAATTAACACAAAATCTATTGACTTGAATATGTTTAATTTATTCTTAAAACATTTTTTGCCAAATGATTTTGACAACTATTTAATAACATGACAATAAATCGTCCAGTTCACATTCCTCCTCAGTTTTTTGAACGGGAGTAAAGGTTTATCCCAAGTTCCCTGTTTAGGATTGGATTTCTGGTTCCTTCTAATGGTTTTTTTTCATTTACTTTCACTCCTGTGTAGCCCTTTACAGTTTAGTCGCATTATTGCCTTGTTTAGAGGGAATCAAAAAAGGCTCCTTTGTAAAAGTTTTCCGATAAAAATCCATACAGATAATTAAGCATAATCATACTTATTATAAAACCCAGGTTGTGTGTGTGTGTCTGTACATTTATATATTGGATTGGATTTCCTACATTTTTCAACCAATTTCAACAAAACTTCACAGGACTACATAAAATTACCTTGCGGTGGTTCTGACAGCACCAAAAATTGGAAAAACAATTGTTTTTGCACAAAATCAATTTGAAAACATGATTAAGAGGCATCGCGAGAATGAAAGGGGGACAACTCTCATCGAGTTATACTTATTATAAAACCCAGGTTGTTTGTGTGCATGCGTGTGTGTGTTCATTTATATATGGGATCAGATTTCCTACATTTTTCAACAGATTTCAACAAAACTTCACTTTTTTTTTTTGGCAGGTAGTGTTTCTTATTATCTTGCACACTTTTTTCTTTATTTTTATATTCAGAATGCTTTAAAAATTCCATTTACAAGACAATTGTTTATAATTCTATTCAATCGATAGACTCATAACGATTGAAAACAATGTTTTTGTTTGAGTTTGACCAATTCATAAAAAAAAAAAAAAAAAAAAAAAAAATAATTAAGACATGCATGTCAGTCAACCTTAAGCAATAATCTCTGTCAATTTTATTTTTCAGTCTTTATGATGGTCGATACTTGACTTATCTCTTACTGTTACATCCCCGGGCAACACCGGGCTCTACTGCTAGTTTTCATCTATATAAAGCTTTTGTCAAACAGAACTAGAGATAATGAATTCTTATCTACAAGAGGGTGCTAAAAAGTTCCTAACAAAACAAAAAATTGTTTAGTCATTTGGTCTGATTTTGGGAAGTGGGTCAGGCTGAGCACTTTTAGCACTTGCTATAATGTTAAAGATAAATTTAAGAAAATTTGTAAATTTTGCTGACAAATCTTTTGACTTGTAGCAACACTGCTATTATTTCTAACCTCTAAGAAAAAATAAAATTTATTTTCACAAGTCTTTCAAATTCCATGTTGCATTGTCATGATTAGGGATCATTATTATCAAAATCTTTTATATAACTACATATTCCTATAATTATGATAAGAGCTATTAACATTTAAAATTTTGTTTGTAAATAAAGTCCTCATTGTCTCATTGATGTCATACTTAGTGCTGCAGAAATTAACCGAGTTTTCTTCTAGATTGGTTGCCGCCTCAAGACAATTGAACCCAGTCAGCCCTACTATTTAACCTATAGCTCAGGGGGAAAGAGATGGATTCATATGTTTCATAAGAGAATGTAACAAACTTTGCTGGTATTTGAAGTTGAGTAATAAGCAAAAAAGAAATTTCCTAAACCAAACAAGATTTTGATATAGAAACGTCACTATATTTTTGTTGATTAAGAGAAATGAAAACAATTTGAATAGATTTAAAAAACAACTACTTCTTATCAGATTAATGGCAATACTCCCATTTACAATTAACTAACCTGGTTTAAGGTCTCTCAGCATACCTCGGTAGTGTCACTTTGAGTGATATGTCATCTTACTTATTATAAAACGCAGATTATGTGTGTGTGTGTGTGTGTGTGTGTGTGTGTCTGTACGTTTATATATTGGATCGGATTTCCTACATTTTTCAACTGATTTTAAAAAAACTTGACAGGACTAGATAAAATTACCTTGCGGTGGTTCTGACAGCACCAAAAATTGGAAAAACAATTGTTTTTACATGAAATCAATTTGAAAACACGATTAAGAGGCATCACGAGAATGAAAGGGGGACAACTCATATCGAGTTATACTTATTATAAAACCCAGGCTGTGTGTGTGTGTGTTCATTTATATATGGGATCAGATTTCCTACATTTTTCAACCGATTTCAACAAAACTTCACTTTTTTTTTTTGCAGGTAGTGTTTCTTATTGTCTTGCACACTTTTTTTCTTTATTTTTACATTCAGAATGCTTTAAAAATTCCATTTACAAGACAATTGTTTATAATAAAATTCTATTCAATCGATAGACTCTCAACGATTGAAAACAATGTTTTTGTTTGAGTTTAGGTTTGACCAATTCATAAAAAAAAAAAAAAAATTAATTAAGACATGCGTGTCTGTTAACCTTAAACAATCTTTGTCAATTTTATTTTTCAGTCTTTATGATGGTTGATATTTGATCTATCTCTTACTGTTACATCCCCGGGCAACGCCAGGCTCCACTGCTAGTATAGCATAAATTGTGGCATACAAGTTGAGTTTTCTTCTGGGTCAAGTTTTCAAGCCTAAAAAATCTTTTTTGGCCATAGTTTTGGGTTACTGGTACCCTACCATATGTTTGGGGGTTGACCTCTACAGTACGTATAGGCCTAACTCAGAATTTTGAGGTAAAAATCTTGAGAGTGACTTGTATGCTACAATTTATGGTAGTTCTTCAAACTCCCACAATCACCAGACCATATTTTTATCAATTAAACTACTGCAATCAGCAGCAAATCTCCACTATCCATTGTCTCTCCTCAAAGAAGAAGAATGCCTTCTTTAAATCACCTTTCTTTTAAACTTGACTTTCACATTTATAAGAAATACACACAACAGCTCACCTTATTCTTCAATATAAGTGACTATCCTTGAGTAAATGTTCATCGAAGATAAGAATTTCCATGCAGTGATCAAACTTAAAAATAAAATCCCTTTCTACAGGTTGACTCCAGTAAAATAATTTCACTGTTCCCTCATTTTTGTTATACAATTATGGTACATTGTGCTCCCCAAACCCTTCTTTATTGACTGTAACTCACCACCTCAGTCGACTGATCACATCTATAACCATTACAATGTCAACACCATCAATAATTTTGTAAAGAATGTTTACCTGAAGTTTCAATCATGTTCCACGCACCATTAACTTCCCATTACTGGTGCCTCTAGACTCAATCTCTTCCAATGATTGATTTTACGCCGCTCATTCCACTCCAGCTGTTCAATAGCTTCAAAGTAAGCAAAGTAGTCATGCAACCAGTACTTCTACCATTAACAATAAATATCGAAGTGCGTTTACTTAGCCAAAGAAGTAGCAACCAGCACAATGGTACCCTCACTTAACTGTTTCCCTGGCTACAACCTGCCTGGTTACATCAGAAGCAGATCAAATCAAGCATGAGCATCTTGTAGTCCTTAACCATGTGCAGTCTGCAAAACCTAAAACACTGTCTCTTGAATGTTGACATTCCCCACCCCCCAGCTTTCTTGATTCTTCGCTATTTGAAGCATGTTATTTTATTAAGCTTGTGCACACGGTTTCAAAATCTTGGGCTTTGTTCAATACAATAGCCAAAAAATATTCTAGAGAAATTGTTTCAACCTCAAGCAACTGCTGCAACTCTTTCAAAATATGATCAGAAACTAAGGCTTCCATCTTGTCCCCAATAAATTTGATAAATCATACAAATCCCCTTAGCACATGCATCCACTTCTCCCCAGATCTATTATCTATTTTACCCATCCTAGCTTGCTATAGGACAGGGGTGACCAAACCGTGTCTCACGAACCACATGCATCTCTTTGACCTTTAATATATGGCTCATGAAAATATGTTGGCTGACCACCGTTTTTCATCACTGTCAGTACAAAAGGTAAATTCCCATAGTGTATTACCATATTAAATACACTAAATATGGTTGAAACAATCATCAGTCAAGATTCTGAAAACTTGGGGGGGGGGGGGGTACACACACACTACACGTGTGTGTGTGTGTGTACTTTGATTAACAAAATCAATACAAATTAATAGTTTGAAAAGCTGCATACATCGTAAATATTATTGCATACATGCATTTGTTAATATTTATATAAACATTTTGTAACAAAATGTGTAACAAAAATATGTGTAAATTTTGTTCATGTCTTGCGGCTTTCAAATATCTGAACTTTATCATATTTGGCTCTTACATTAAGCAAGTTTGGCCACCCCCTGCTATAGGATACACATACCCCCCTCATACACACACACTTTGGGAAGGCTACTTTTAAGTACAGTCTCTCTGACGAACATCTAATTGAGCAACCACATTTCTAAGTATAAAGCCACTGCATCCCTTCCAGATACAAAGTCACTATAATGGTCACTACATCCTGCATCTTCTTCAAATGTAATACTAATTTTGATTTCTTTAGCCATTTTTTGGCACAAACAACTTTATTATCTTGCTACTAATCCTCAAATGTATCTTGTGACAATCAGTGCCATATATGACATGCCTTTGGGTAATCAGGTCTCTTTTAGTTCATGACTGACTAGGCAGGTTG
This sequence comes from Acanthosepion pharaonis, assembly GCA_903632075.3. Taxonomy (NCBI): domain Eukaryota; kingdom Metazoa; phylum Mollusca; class Cephalopoda; order Sepiida; family Sepiidae; genus Acanthosepion; species Acanthosepion pharaonis. The sequence continues at coordinate 1,670,819 of CAHIKZ030005350.1, read as the reverse complement.
CCATTTCTTTCTGCAATTGATTGGTTTCCAACCAAGCCTATAGGACCCAGTTTGTCCTACTATTCAACTCCTAGCTGGAGGGGAGTAGAGAAAGATTCACACCATCCCCAAAAGCATATGTACCTAAGTACAGACAAACCTCCCATTAACAGACTTTGGATGCAACAGACAATATCTGAAGGCAAAAAAAAAAGGAAAAAAACTTCCAAATAGCAATGTATTTCAAAATTTGCGGGATTAGCAGAACAAATCATATTAGTTCACAAAGTGACTGTTTGGTGGCAGTAGCGGGCCTTTCAATTGTAAACAAAGACCGAAAGTATGATACATTAGCGTGTGTACAGTTGTAAGAAATCTATTATTTTTGTTATTTTGATTAATGTATCTATATTAAGTATATATTTACTTGTGCCATATATACATATTTATAGTATTTACATTATGATCATAACTACTGGCAATTACTATAGTGGTTTTAGAACTCAAAAATAATCCCTTCCCATCTACAGATAATCGGCTTTAACAGACCCCCCACCCCTATTAGTCCATTGATGAGAGGTTTGTCTGTAATTGTAATAATGAACCTGACTGGAACTTGAATTTGGCTCTTCCCATTTCTCACTATCCATTATACCAATGTCAAAATCTATTCTTCTATCAAATAAGTGCAACTCACCAAGTGCACACACACAAAAAGAATCTCCTAAACCAACTGAGATTTTGATAACACAAAATTATCACCTAGCTCTAGTGGGCAAAGCAAAGAAAAAATTATTTCTCTAATGCACTGAAAAACAGCAATATTAGATTTTGCCAACTAGTAGTGAAGGAGACAGTGTCATGGATATGGAATAAAAATGAAATGAGAAATTGGCAAGCCAACTTTGAATTACAGCTGACTTTGTTACATGCACTCTCATGTAAATACCCCTGGGAAAAGTATGAATCTATCTCACCCCCACCCCCAGTGTAAACTGTGTTCTTCAACCTTGGATGGCAACTAGTCTAAGAGATGGTCAACTCTGAATTCAAAACCATATAGCACTTGTATAGCACTTATGTCGCCATCCACAAGATCATGGAGTTCTCAATGAGTCTATAATTCAAACTGCAGTCAATCTACAACTGCATCAATGTATTATTATGAGAGAGAGAGAGCAATTCTCCCACTTTCTTTTTCATGTGCCATACTGACCAATCATTTCACAAAAATAGAAGCAATCAAAGCTACAACAGAAATAAATGAATTTTCATTCAAACAACTTTTTATGGCTAAAAGTCAGCTAGGAAAAGAAAAAAAAGTTTTCAATCTACAATAGAAAAAGAAAAGTTTAAAAAGACTAGATTTAGAAAAAAATGTCTTGTAATTGTCAGAGTAACTAAATAGAGTAACTAAGCCAGCTAGATGTACTAACAAATCTACATTAATATCTGATTAGACACCTTTAAATATGTTCAGAGATTCAAATGTATGAATTAAAAGTCTAATTGAAAGGATATAAACATAAAAAAGATTAATTAGATTCAGGAGAGAATTAATAACTAGGCTACAAAGCTCATTATAATTTATACTGTTTTTTAATGATTATATGATTTAAAATTGTACAAGAGGGTACTGAAAAGTTCTTGATCCAACAAAGATAAAAAATATTTGGTCATTTTGGGAATGAGTCAGGCTAAGAAATTTTTAACAGCACCTTGTATAATAAATTAAAACAAAATAAACTTAACAAAAATATCTAAAATTAAGAAGGTGCCAGAGTTCCATTCTCAAGTATTTAACCTTTATCACTCTGTATGTGACTTCATTTGCAGTACAAAAAGTTTATTCTGCCCCTGAAGGTGATTGATCCCTGTACAATAGGGTGTTTGAATTTCATAGGTGTGTTGTGATATCCTGCTATGACAACAGAAAACAACTTTGAGTGAAATTAACAATAAGGATACTGCAATTGAGTGAACTTGAAAAACGATGCAGGGTACTAAAGGTTAATGACCAAAGCATTAAAAACTTTTTTCTGATAAGTACTATTTCAGCCTACTTAGACTTTTTCTATATGATTATTATGAAAGAAGTTTGCAAAAAAGTAATTTTATACTAAATGCATACATAATAATCTATATTAGGTATGCTGAATATGACATTTAAACAATACATAAAAGGTAAATTAAAAAAAAAAAAAAAAACTATATCAATTCTTTGCTGTAACAGTTGGAATCTACAGCTCCACAAGAATTTGGGCTGAAGCCATAAGAAACATTGAAATGAATAGTCTGCTTTTCTCATCTGCAGTTAATTGATTATTTGCTTATGTTTAAAATTAGTACTTATTATAGGTCATTGAATGCACTGTTTCTTTATAAGTCACATTTCTCTTTTGTTCAGAATCATAATGACAACACATACATGAAAAAAAGAAAAAAAAAGATCTAAATAAAATTCATGTCTAAAACTGATTTTTTTTTCTATGAACCCTGAAAATGTGCAAAATATGTGAACCTCTACTGAAAATTTTTGAAAATGCTTCATTCTCTTCCACATTCAAATTTTCACTATGAATATATTCGAAGAAAAAAATATTACTTGAAAATAGGATTTTGGCATTATTAACTTTTAATTAGTTTTTCATCCCATTTTTGTTGCTTTTTTTATAAAAAGGCTAATTTTACATTCTACAATGACAGCATGGATTGGAAATAAAAATAATTTTCCAATTAGATTTGAAATCACGTTTCCTATCTTTACTAGCCTGTCTGAATAAAACAACACCCATTAAGCTACAATTGCTGACAAGCAAACGTCATTCAAATTTAGATATATAGCTAGTTTTCATTATCTGATTTTTACTCCATGCTATATTGTTTGTTTACACTTACAAGAAACGAAAGTTTAAAAAGAAAAAAACAGTCAAAAACTGCTACAAGATTGACACTGCTTCATTTAAGCAATTCAGACAAGACTAAATATTTTTTAGTTCATCATAGATCTAGAAGGGGAAAGGCACTGAATTTTCAATTAAATGTGTTAATAAAATACTTTTAAAATTTCGATTAAGCTTCTAGATCCATGGTTCCCAATGTGAGATGCACACCCCACAGGGGGTGTAATTTGAGAATGAGTTATTAACAGTGATTTTTTTTTCTAGTGTGTGAGTATGAGTGCATATACAAGTTAATATGTATAGTGCATATACAGTATGTATACATAAAAACATTTGTGCATATATACATGTGTAATCACATAACACAACATTTTTATAAATATTATAAAGTTCTAAAATTAAATGATAATCCTATTGCATACATGCAGTCTCATGTTCTTAAAGAAAGTTAATAGCCTTTTAGGCTTCCTACACATGAATAGAAGTTCACTTTTTGAATAATAGGATTTATGTGTCATGGGGTGGTGGTGGGGAGATCAAGATTTTAGAGATCAAATTTGGCTGGAATTCATGGAATCAGGAGAAAGTTCTACAAGCAAGAAGTGTAAGAAAAGAAATTTAACGTAGAACTTAGTTACATCTAGCCAATTCAACCATAAATTGATGAGACCTTGTTGCCAGTCTAGTACAGTGCTTAAATTCATAGAGGAAAGTTCATCAGAACAATTACCATGAAAGTATAAAAAAAGCATACAGAAGAAACTTTATGGCAATGGGAAAATGACTGAAGCTGAGATGCCAGGTCTGGGCCAATAATATTGTGGATTCTTTGGATATCAGGAATCTGTAAATATATAGCAGGAGCACCAGACCATATGCAGGAGCAATATTCTAAGTATAGATGAATGGTAGACTTAGAGATATGTAGGATAGATTCTGGAGAGTAAAACTGTCCAACATGACACAGTGAACCAACTTAGCAGCTGACCTAGCAATGGAGTCAATATAATCTTTCCACTTCATGTCAGCAAAGAATGTTAGCCAGAAAAGGCATAATGATATTTGGTTACACTCTCAGAATTTTGAACTGAATCCTTTATTTAATTCATGGGCGTATATCATTTTCATTTCATTGTCCATGTTAGAGGATAGCTCATATTAGTTAATATATCTTTGTTAATTTAAACTTGGGATGCCATATCTATATCCACTGAATCACAGCCCGACCCAGGGAATGAACTCACAAGCACCAGGTAAACTGTATATATTTGACACATGTCCCATAAAGAAATCGGATAGTATAATTTGGGAGCCTGAAGCTTAATGTCTGTTTTTTTACTGATCAAAAACTCTCATATGGTAAATTAAGCTGGAGGGTACAATGGCCGAAAAGATTATGATTAAAAACAAGACTAGGATGACAGCTACAGACTGTAAGCATTCTACATTTCCTTCAGGGGCAATGATCATTCAAATACAAGGTGAACAAAGGTTAATGATATCATTTTGAAAATCTGGGGCAAATTAACAACAGTAGTATTATCTTTATTTTGACTAGTATTTATTTTCAGATCTCATCAAAAGCTTACTCTCTATATTTCTGCTCCATACTGTTTACTCACAACAACAAATTGAAAGCTGGACAAAATTGTAATTAAAATCTACTAAGAAATAGATAGGTGAACTTATTGCCAGAGTCACACTCCTTCCCAGTTTTTTGAACCGGAGTAGAGGTTTATACCTGGTTTCCAGTCCATTCTAAAGTCTTTTCACTTTCTTTTAACCCCAGTAACCCCTTGTGTTTTAGTGGTATTACCGCCTTGCTTCAGATGAAATGATTTAAAAAAAAAAAAAAAAAAAAAAAAAAATCAAAATGAAATTAAATACGAGACAAAATTTATAATAGGCAAGTTAAATCTGAAGTTCATCTTTTGCTAAATCACCTGATTAGAACCAAAATACTCCAGTAATAAACATACATAGGTTAAAAACTGCTACAAATATTTGGAGCAGAGTGTAAACTCCAAATATCCAAACATTTCTGATAATATATGTATTTAAATATCGACAGTAAAACATGAAACTTGTTACTATTCATGTTTGAAGTTCAAATTAAAACCGTGTTGTGGAGAGTATCAGTTAAATTGCTGGGGCATAATAGATCTATATAAACCCGATTAAGACAGAATAATGACTAATGGATTTGATTTGGCTTTTCAAGTTTTGTTTATAATTATATTTACTATATAAATATCTATGATATAACAACTGTACATTTTTGATGCACAATTAATAAAAAAGTGAAATTCACTACATCATGCTTAAACTGAAATTGTCAAATTAAACTTAGTTTATTCAAAAAATATAAACTTCTGTTTTGGGTATAAGTATATTAAAAAAAAAAAAAAAAAGAAAATTTGATACAATTTATTACACAGTAAATTCAGCCAATCCAACACGTGCATATTTGTTGGATTGGCCGAGTTTATTTTTATTCTTTTAACATGTTTAATTTTACTTCCCACTCTGAATAAAGGTCATGCCATATAGCACTGAAACACTGGTTCTCGTACAATCACCAAAGCTAAGTAACGTCAAGTCTGGTTAATACCTAGATAGGTGACTGCTGAGAATACCAGGTGCTGTAAGCTTCAATGTGCAGGTGGTGTAATAGATGATGGCTCGGAATGGTTAATTGGAGAGTTGAGTCTTAATTTCAGTTAGGTTCATTATATTCACTTATGCACAAATATCCCTGGGAAAGATATGAATCCACCACTTCTTCCCTCAGCTATGTGTTAGTTAGTAAGACTTGTATCACAAAATCATTATCTAAAACAAAAAAAAAAAAATTCTTACAATCTAAAAATATTTTCTGGCTCTAAATAACATGCAAAGTGTTGATAAGCCACAGAAAATAAATGAATCAATCTATAAGTAAAAACAAAAATGGCTTGTAATCCAGAAATTCACAAGAATAGGCAAAAATCTCCCAAATTCTCATTTTAGCTATTTAAATCATGGCTTCTTAAATGTTCTGAATCATGACCTCTTTTTGTTAAAAGCAATTTGTTGTAACAAACAGCAAATGTTTGGTAAAAAAATTCTGGCCCTTGCACATTTCTTGTAAAAACCCATCCATTGTCAATTTTCACCATGGAAGACCAGGCCAAGTAAAAATCTACTTTGGAAAAACACTTACGATACTTTTCTTTTCAGAGAAAATGCCACTCCTGAGAGTTCTTTCTTTCAAGAAAAAAGGATTAAATCACATTTATTTTTCAGAGAGAACTACAATCTTAAAATTGACCGACTAGCCATAATCTATATAAATATATATATATATATATATATATATATATATATATATATATATATATATATATATATATATGGCTAAGTGGTTAGAATGCTTGCTTTCTGACCATGAGAACATGGGTTTGAATCTCGCCACAGTCAATCTGTCAGGAAGACTTCCTGATGTTATCAGTCTGGAGGGGGACAATCCCAGCATGCAGCACCTCTGGAAAGTGCCTGAAAACCATACCACGGGTTGACCCAAGACTTGTGAGTGAAATTGAGCAGACAGAACACTTGGGGGGCTGTCAATAGCTGTGTTAGCACAAAGTCACAAGTCATCATGACCAAGAGTTTGAGTGTGCTGGCCTTGTTCAGATTGTTGATCATGTTAAATAACACACTCTCTCCCAGAAACTGTAACTAAGGTCTGCTCAGGATAGTTGCAGTATAAACCACAGGTGGGCTTTGTGGGTGCTGAACAAACACAAATGTGCCTGAGCAAGTGTCTGAATTAGGGATTGGCTAGCCGCCCTAGTTGACAGGTATCCTCAAATATGAGTGGCCAACTATATATATATATATAAAAAATCAAGTAGAATAATGGTAAGTATTAAAAGGAAAATAAGTACTTTTATATTATCTGAAATCATTTATAGTGAAGGAGTTGTGGCTATTCCACAATGACATGAAATTAATGGTTATTAATAAACTTTAAATTTGTGGTTTGTTTACTTTGACACACAAATTTTTTTTTTTTTTTTGTTCAGAAAAAAAGATTATAATAACCATAATGATGCTAAAACCAGAAAAAAATACTCACTTATTGAACTAGTCACTTGTGGCACCTATAAATGTCAACACTCCACACAATCAATCATTGAGAAAGCCTAACTTAAATGTTAATTCCACAGTAAATAAATTGTAAGCTGTATACTATGTCAAGGTTTATTATGCAAAGCTTTCCCAATAAAGCTTGTAATAAGCAATCAATATTGATAAAATTTTCAGGATATATCCATATTTATATAATAGATATACTATGAATTTCAGCTAATAATATTTGTTTTTGTTAGAAATATTTACATTTTCTTATTTAGTGGATATAAGTAAAGACTTGTTCATATTGCATATATATACACCTGGCCACTCATATTCGAGGATACCTGTCTATTAGGGTGGTTAGCGAATCCCTAATGCAGACACTCTCTCAGGCTTATTCAGCACCCATATAGACAACCCTGTGGTTTATACTGCAACTATGCTGAGCAGACCTCAGTTACAGTTTCTGGAAGAGAGCACATTATCTAGTTTGTTCAACAGTTTGAACAAGGCCAGCACTCTCGAACATTTGGTCATGATGACTCATGACTTCATGCTAGCACAGCTATTTCCCCTGCCCCCTGGGGTTCCATCTACCCAATTTCACTCACAAGGCTTGCGTCAACTTGTGGTATGGTTTTCAGGCACTTCCCAAAGGTGCCACATGCTGGGATCACCCCCTTACAGACCAATAACATCAGGAAGTATCCTTCCTGACAAATCGACCGTCTCAGGGTCAGAAAGCAAATGTCCCTAACCACTCAGCTAGCTAGCTAGACAGATATATGAGAACAGTATAGTCATTGATATTTATCTTTTACTTTCAAATATATAAAAATTTACATGGATTGTCATATATAAGCTCTTAAGAAAAAAGATATTGTAAAGTTATTGAATGATGGGAATACATTAGAAATTTGGGAAAAGTTGAACAGAGGCCAAAGAAAACTAAGAAAAAAAAACAGAGATTGAATTCACAATTATTACATCACCAAATTCACAAACCAATGTTTTAATCCATTAGACTATACTGTGTGAACTTGGAACCTTAAACATAATCAGACTTCTGATGATTGCTTGCTACTGCAGCTTGTCTGAACTCACCGACGCTTCTCTTTTATTACCACTGTGGCTGTTGATGACCTGCTGTTATTTTTCTTTATTAGCGACTTCCATATTGTATTTATTTCTATGCTAGGCCTACTAAGAAGGTCCTCATATCCTAGCATATGCACCGATTCTATCAGATGTCTAACTGTCCAGTATTTTCACTTCATTCCTCAGGGGTCAATGACTACAAATTTTCTATCCATATATAATCAGCCATGCTTGATCATTGTTTCTTCCCTTATTATGGCTTTTCAATGTTCCGCCATCCTTACTTTTAAAAGGCAGCTAAATTTCACCTTCTTTTCTTCTTTGCCACAACTTCAAGGAATGGGGTACATACAGTTCTTGGTTATTTATTCCCGTGTCAGGCTTGATTCTGTAGAATGGAACTGCTTCTGAATATTGTCTTGTTGTTGTATGAACCACAGATATACTGAATCTTTGTTTAAATAAAAACCTAAAAACTACAAAACAAATTCTCAGTATTTTAAATGAGGATACATATTAGCTGAAATAAAATAAAATATACTGCTTACATAAATATATCTTATACTTCTGATAAATATGTCAACTGTCAAAATACTGATCTACAGAATCAAATCTGACAGTTTATAATAGACAGGTTTGAAAAGGCATTATTATATAATTCATATGACTAAAGATAGTTGGTACAAAAAAAAAAACAAAAAAAAAATACAGATTTCTCAAATCTTTTCTATTATACTCAAGCTACTTATACAAGATTAGATTTATTCATAGGGTACAAATATCTACGCTGACATCGAAAGATTCTTAATTATGTATGATACAGAAATGACACTGATTTAAAAATAATTATGTTAGGCTTACCGAATATCAGCATCATCATAATGAGTATAATGAAGAAAGATTTCAACATAGAAGCTAAATCTATAACACATCCTCTCTCTCAATTGACTCAATGATCAGCAAGCAAACAATAGTTTACAGATTTAGTTTAACTATCAAATTTAACAATTAAAAAGTAAAGAGGCCTGGTCTTAATTGGTCCTTCATCAAACCCATAATAATCTTGTTGAATACTTGTAAAAGTCACAAAATACATATACAGATTCTATTAACTAGAGTATAGCTAGAATCTTTTTTAGTGGCTTATGGTGACAAACAGTAAGTTTGAAGTGAAAATGCAATAAAAAAAAAAAAATAATAAAAAAATAGAGATTACAGTCATTAAAATAAAATTTAAAAAATGTTTTTAATATTTTTTTAATACCCAGCAGTCTAAGGCACACTGAATCAAAAAGTATTTTCTTCTACAAAGGGGATTCAAACCCTGCTAGAAAGCACATTTTCTAACATACACAGGCCTATAGATGTAATACCTACTGATGAAAATGTGGCATCTATTTCAAATACAAGTATCCATTAAAAATAGTATTTGAAGTAATAAGAATGTCAGATCAAAAATAAATTAATTCTTTACTCATACATAATGCAAAAATGTATAAACTCATTTCTGTTATATAAACATTCAAAGCTATTTTCTCAATAAAAGTTAAATGATGCAGAGCAAATCATTTTAAGTGAAAATGGTTTATTTTGAAAGTAGGATTATATATAATCAATAGCAGAATAAAATACTAATGCATTTTGAATATTAGTAAAACCGTTTTCAATTGTCCATACAGAAATTTACTTTTTTGCTTATTCAGCAATTAACTAACCAGCAACCAAAATTATTGTAAATGTTATGAATATTTTTAAGTGATTTTTTTTAAAGCAACTTGTAGGACAAAAAGTCTTAAAAAAATATTAATATGGAATAGGACATAAAAATTGTGAAAAATGAAGACACTTTTTTAAGTTATGAAAATCTAAATACAAAAATGAATAGTAACTTGGTCAAGCCATAACTGTCGTAACAAGCAAATTACTAGATCAATCATAATGAAGCAAGATGACAAGAATTTTTGTCCTTGCAGTTCGATATCTCATTTGCAAGTTATGAAAATGTCTGCTATGGTTCATAGGTTAAATTTTTAAGCTAGACTAATAACTTTCAAAGTAAATTTTGAGATTCAATGTTTATTCACTCAAATGATATTCTAATTTCAACTATATTTTTTGTTTCGGTTTATTTTTATTCTTCTTTTAAGATTTTATATATCTAAATTGAAGACTACATATGTATAACACACATTCATATCACATCAGTGTAAGCAAAAGATACACTTAAAAAACATGAATGAGTGCATTTCTCCAGATGCACAACTATACAGAAACAATCATACAAAAATCCATGCAATTTAGCCAGAAAACTACGAGAAAAAGAACAGATACTACAACTAAAATGACAAGATTTAAAAAATAAAATTTTTTTTTTTTTTTTTTTTATAAATGAATCCAATTAATAATTAGTTGAAATGCTAAATGTAAACAAAAAAAAAAAAAAAATTAGAATTCATAAGCTATTCTTATTTAATACAAAATTGCTAGTAAACAGTTATATACAAGCCTGGTTGCTTGGACAACTTGCAAAACAAGTTAATCTCAGACTATTTTACCATTATATTGGTAATATTGTATTGGGTCAGAACAAAAGTTCATAGCATTTTTTACGTGAATTCCAAAGACAATATTCAGATATGAATTTCAACTGATTTATTCAACTGCATGTGGAGCATTTTGTTCTACCATCTTTGAGACAGCTTCATGATTCCATCCTCCCAGAACTTAGCATCTTTCTGGCTGATGAAATGATCTAAGTGGTTTTTACAGTTTTCCAAAGAATTGAAGTTCTCCCATACAGACAATTTTGTAGGGATTGAAATGTGGTAATCCAAGGGTGCAAGATCAAGTGAGTACAGTAGATTGTAGCAAGACAAATTTGTGATGGGTCCACAAAGAGACAGGTGGTCTAATGTTGCCCTGATGCAAGATAACACTCTGGGTGGACAATTCTGAATGCTTTTCATTGATTGATGCCTCTAATTGGGAATGGTACTTGTCTGAATTCACTGTCTGATTTTGCAGAAAGAGCTTGTATAAAAAAAAAAAAAAAAAAACCTGGACAAGGAGAGAAAGAGAAGATAGAGAAAGAGGGAGGAGAGAAAGAGAAGGGAGGAGAGAAAGAGAAAGAAAGGAAAGAAAGAGAAAGGAAAGGAAGGAAAGAGAAAGGAAAGGAAGGAAAGAGAAAGGAAAGGAAGGAAAGAAAGAGAAAGGAAAGAAAGAAAGAGAAAGGAAAGAAAGAGAAAGGAAAGGAAGGAAAGAAAGAGAAAATAAAACTGATATGATGAGCGTATAGAGTCTAAGGTTGAAAGAAAGAGGGAGAACAAAAGAAATGGGAAATAAATTAGGACAACTTCCATTGATACAAGAGAGTCAAAGATTTTCATTTTTGTCCTTCAAAATATGCCGCTACAGTCAATCACAAATTCACAAAGTAAATTCCTCATTTATATTTAAATCGATTTAAAATGAAAAACGTTTTATTTGTTTATTTATCACTCTTACTTATGTAAATTCACAATGTATTCTCATTTATTTCCAGTTTTATTTAATTTCATATGAAAAAAATAACAGCCAACAAACAAACACTTAAACCCACATCTGAACTATTATTGAGTAAATATATAAAAATGCTTTCTCCATATTTTATTTCATTTTAGCAAGATTACCAGGCATTGCTTGGTTCTAAATAACCTCCGATTATTTTAATATGCCATCGTGATATATCACTGACAAGCAAAGGTCAAGATGATTGATGATGAGGGACCAAAGAGCACAAAGTTTAGACATTAAAAAAATAAAACTAATGAAAATTCAATAGAAAACCGAAGCTAATGTTAAACAGTTCAAGAGAAACTTTTTTGCTTTTTATCTTAACTAAAAACATTTTTACATCATGCTGACACATGTTAAAATCTTCACAGTATTTAGTATCGTTGCTTAATTGTTTTTAAAATAATGGGAGTATTTTTTATGTTAAATAATAAAACTTAATTTTTCTCTAAGCTACGCACCCTAGTAAAACCAACTCTACTTTGTACCCCCTTACCTGTTTGAACTTCTCCCAAAAATTTTGTTTTGATCATCAATGTATAGCTATTCTAGAGTGAGATAGATGGACAGACTATCAGAAGTCACAGAATTATATATATTAGTTCAATAAAAACCTGTTTAAATTATTAAAATGTAGTATGAAGAGAATTATATGGAATTATTTCTTTAATCCAAATTGGTTTTAATCACTAGAAATTTACTAATAAAACAAGCTCAATTTTATATATTTGAAAAAATTAGAAATTATCACACTATTTTAATATTAAACACATACAAAAAAAAGATACTTATATAATAGGTGTTAATACATTGTGTCCCTGTATCAAAAACATTGGTTCCTATAATCTGCACCTATTCCTCCTCTTACATTCATACAAGCTCACTCAGTAACCCCTTACCCCGAGTAGCTCTTGGGCTCTGTATAGGGTGAACATAAAAAAGGAGGTATATGCAGAGATATACCATTCTAGAAAACATTAACCTTTAACACTCTACATTATTCATTACTTTCCTTTCCACTGCATTGTTTTTCAAAGTTCCTCTACTGCACTAATTCAGTCTTAGTCATTTTCTGTTGCCATAGCAGGAGCTAACAACACAACTGCAAAATTAAAACACTATTATTCATTCATCTGAGTCACTTGCAGTGACAGGATAAAATTTTTGTTTTGCAAGCAAAATCACATCCAGTATGTTAAAGTTGTTAAAAGGGTTACTTTATCTAGTTGATATTTTGTATATCTGTACACAAGCTGTTACTAAAATATTGTAAAATCCATAAGTGACATATTAAAATAAGTGTGGATATAAAATTTCAATAGCCACAATAGTAATTTTAATTTTGGCCTATATCAAATTATATATAACTTTATTGTAGAAATACTGTCAAACAGGTCAGAAGTTATAGAAACAACTACACCTAAAAATATCTTAATACATATACATATATACTTAAAACTACAGAGACATTAAAACAGACTCAATTTAAAACATAGGGATGTTAAACACTCAATTTAGAGTCAATCAAAAATGTTTCATTTTCTTTAAATAAATTACTGCGAAAGTCCTTAATTGCAAATCTCATTTTCTAAGACAGCTTTAATCTAGAAACTACATAGTATAATTTCCTCTAATATATTGATAAAAAAAAATCAGAATTTTAATCTTTTTAATAGTAATTAATAGAAATATTTATGCTTACATGAACATTTAAGCTTCACTTCAATACTGTTGTAGACATCAAATATTTCCTGATATAACCGATATGAATACTCCCCTCCAAATTCATTTCTCAAAATAGTTTTTAGTTTTCCTTAATTGTATGTGATGAAAACCCACTTAGATTTACAAACATAACATGGTCTCAAGTATAACTGACCAAAAATTGATGGATTCATTTTCTATGGCTTATCAACCCTTTACAGGTTATTTAAGCCAGAAAATATTTTTAGATTGTAAGAATTTTCTTTGTTTTTTGTTTGAGATAATGGTTTAGTGATACAAATCTTACTGACTGACTTCTAGCTTGGGAAGAAGGAGTGAAGAAAGTTGATTTCATGCCTTTCCCAAGGGTATTTGTACTAAGGGAATACAATGGGAATTGGAAGTCGGTTCTCTGATTAGCAATTTCAAGCCACTATCCATTACACCACCCACACATCCAAGCTTACACCACCTGGTATTCCCAAGTAATCACCCATCTAGATACTGATCAGGCTTGATATTGCTTAACTTCAGTAATTGTATGGGGTACCAGTGTTTCAACATGTGACTGCAAGCCCTAACTAAAAATGATAAATGTCATGTTTTTAGCATTCCTTACCTACACATGCAATGAAAGCCTGCTTAAATTTACAAGCATCTCATAGAAAAGGCAATACTTGATATTACCCACAACAGTAAAAGTATATTCCCAACATTAATATACTGTCATATGATGAGCAACATTCTAGTGTTAATATAATGCTTACCCTATTTAAAAAAAAACTGTTTTATAGGGATTTAAGTGAACAAAATGAACAATAAATGTGAAAGATAAAGACACGTTTGATGATTTTTAAAAATTCACCTTGTCCTAAGATTTCAGCTAATTTTAAACATTTTTATAACTTAAAAAATTTGTTTATATTTCTGAGATGAGGTATTATGTACACTATTTACATTATTCAGACTATTGTCCCCATCTTTGTCACCATATTTATTACAACATTTCGGCAGTTGTACACTCCAGCCTTCTTCAGGTGGTTGGAATGTCAAATTGAACCCACAGTGGATAAAGGCGTTAGTTAGATCCAATGACAGGAACCAAAGAGTGCGAGTTCATTACCCAGTTAAGGCAGTGGAGAACTTGGAGAGGGGAATTAACAGGAGATAACTGACATCTATTAAACATGGTATGTGGAACTAGAACAGTCTATCCCAGTGAGCGAAATAAAGGGTTGAGTTTGACATTCCAAACACCTGAAGAAGGCTGGAGTGTACAACTGCCGAAATGTAATAAATATGGCGACAAAGATGAGGACAATAGTTCAAATAATGTAAATAATGTTAAAGAATTTGATATATCAATTATACTAAAATCAAAATAAGTTTACTGTAATTTTAAATAGCAACCGTAAATGTTTAATTTCAACAAAGGCTTACTGTACACCAAAAATGTAACAATTATAAAAAAAAAAAAAAAAAAAATTGTGCTGAGTGTAAGGAAGGCTGTATATCGCCATGTCTTATCAATGTGTCACTTGCAAAAAACATTAAAGAAAACAGGAATTTTCAAATAGCTAGATGCAAGAAATAAAAAAAAAAAGATGTTAGATGGTATAATTTAATTTTTTAGATAAAAAATTTTTAATTATTAATTTATGAATTGTATTTCTTCTTTTCAGCTACTTTTCATCACAGCTAGAGACCATACACAGTGAATAAATAGAATAGACTAGAGAAAAAAAAAAAAAGCTCCTGGTAAGGCTTAAACTCACTTCTTTATCCTTAATTTGAAAGAAATACAAGTCAAAAAATTAATTATGAAAATGCGTATATTGAAAGAAAAAAGGTAATCGCAACATTAAAGACTAAAAAAAAAAAAAAAAAAAAAAAAAAAAAAAAAAAAACAGTAAATATGCCTATGAATTGCTTAGATGAAGCATTGTTGTTGTTGTTATTATTACTACTACTACTATTATCTGACAGTTATTTCTTTCATCTTATATCTGTTGCTTTTTACTGTAAACACTCATTGTTGTTCTATAACTTAAGCCAAATAATTTGGAAATAATTACTCAGGATTATTTTTTAAAAATATATTTGACCATAAATGAGTTAATGAAATGATCACTTTTGCTTGCAATGGGTAATCAGCAAAAAGCATAAAACAAAAACATTTAAAGAGTTGTTCAAACTAGGTATTGCTTTTGTTACCACAGCAGTTTTCCCAATCCATTCTATAGTATCCTTTACATACTCTGGATTTCTCAAAATTAGATAGTTTCTCATAAAATAAATTGCCTCTCGCAAGATTTTAGCTCAAAGTCAACCTCACCATAACTGCTGGCATCAAAATAAAACTGAATTATGATAAATCAGACTTCATTGCAGAGTTAATGCACATGGCAGCACACTCAACAGGAAAAAAAGAAAATTAGATAAATTTGTACTTATAGATGTGATATAAGTTTAACTAAAAATAAGAGTTTTGATAAGTGAAATGGTCATGTCATTAACTACTACTTTCTCATATAAGTAAAAGAGCATAATCAAGATAGTAATTCTCTTAAAATTTAATCAATCTTTGAACTCAACCATCCTATCAATAAACTATTAAATACACAATCATTTCTTTACAAGTTTACTTTGTACTGTCATTAATTTTAAACAATGAGTATTTTCAAATTCTTTAGACCCTGATCATTTTTTCTAAAATGATATCTTTAAAATTTACGTATCATATTTCTAATATAACTCACAAAACTGATTGCAATACAAGACAATGACAATATAAAAGACTAAAAATAATCACACACAAATGTCAATAAATTTGAAGGATTTCCATATCTGTATTCTTGATTTCTGTGCCAGGCTCTGAAAAATTCAGAACTTTTAAACAGATTGTTCAGCATCAAATAACAATATCTTGTTGGACCAAAAGTTAATTTATAGTATTGTAATCTTGAATTTTATTAATTTCTTAACATTCCTTGCATCTTAATTTCAGTTAATTTTTACTGCAAGTGTTCGGACTATCATCTTAGATATTAATAAACTGCCCTGATAAAAAAATAGAATACTCTATCGGCAAAACTAATTTATATCTAGAGTCAGTAATAAAAATGATAACTTTTGTTAAGACTTTACTACTAGATTTTCATAGGAATTTTTAAATATTTGTTTCTGTTGTTATACTCTGCTTTCATTTGGTCAATCTTTTTACTTCCTAGCTTAATAAAATTCTTTAAACACTTTACCACTGTCGTAGAGATACTGTTATCTGGCATTGCCAGTGAAAGATAAATAAAACAAGTTATCTCCCTTGCACTAATATTAAAAATTAGACTAGGATGGATATATATATATATATATACGAGATAGCAAGACAGAGAGAAAGACATAGATAGAAAGATCTTTAAAACCTTCTTTTTACCCCTCCCCAACAAAAAAAATATGCTCCCACGTCTTATATATGAAATTGAAATATACACATTTTTTTTTATTCCCTGTTGAAAAAAAGTGTTTACCATGGATTGCTGGTAAAGCTTTTTGCTCAACACTTGCATGCCTCATTACAAATGCATACTTCTAAAAGTTACATTACTAACTACAATACACAAACACATTTACAATTATCTTATTTGTATAATGTACTAAAATAAAATTATAGTTTCTGCCTATTGGCATCTATTCAAAAAACAATTTGCTGCCCAAAATATTTTTATACATAAAAACATACGTATTAAAATACATTTAAAGAGATTTTCTTGAAAAAAAAAAAAAAAAAAAAATCAGTCTAATATTCATTGCAAATAAAGAAATCAGCATAGATTTAAATGCAATTATTAAAATATTCAAATTGTGTTATCAGACAATTTTAAAAAAATAGCTACATAAAATTAACTTTAAAATAGCAAAATCAAAGAAATTATCTAAAACTATCTGATAGCTTTGTGGCAGTACACAAATGAAGCCAAGAGGTAGAAGTCAAATTCTACTACAAGCCAAATGAGATTACATTATAAAAAGACATTTAACTTAGAAAGAGAGAGGGCATTCTGGTCTCATTGTGCTTGTAAAATTTACAATACCCAGGTGACCTAATTGTTTTTTTTATCTTTTATACAAATTCTAAAGTAACAAAAAAATAAAAATGAAAAAAAGTATCTTAAAAATAAAAATGAAAAAAGTATCTTAAAAATAAAAATGTTTTCCTTTTTAGTACTCATAAAATTCATATAGACTTTTAAGAGTAAGAAACAGGCTCATTTTATTTAAAGAATCATATGCAATGGAAAAAAAATGTTGATTTCTATTTTTCTCTCAATAATTTACATATCAGTCCAGTCTTTATCTTTGCTTTCTTGACAGATTAATATAAGATTTTGCACTGGTAACCCATTCTTTCAATTTTATCTTTCTATTGAACTAAGATAAAATAAAAAAGAAGTGTCATAACAATCACCAATTTGAAACCTTCAAAATACTTTTATTTTTAATATCTTCTGTAAATTTGTTAAAATTTTTTAACTGAGTTGCACTTTTCTGATAAAAATGTGTAAATTTTTGTTAGCTCAAATGGAAATCTGACAAGACTAATATTAGATAAAAAAAAAAGTCAAAAAGAAAAAAAAAATATCTGTCAACCATAATTTTAAAGTCTCATTATTAATTTTTAAATATTTTCAACAAGTGGATCTTTAAAATATCTCTATAGCCTAAATATTAAATTGATGACATAATGCATATCAACCAAATATAGCATTATGGTTTTTCCATGAGGCAGTAGCATTTTTGACAACAGCATAAAGGTTAGTATTTAATTCAGGCAGATTTTTCAAAACAGGTGACTGTCATCCCATATTCAGCAATGTTAAAAATCAATTTTTCCACTTATGGTCAATTATGCCTCATTTAATGATTAGGATTTTTGGTACATCAACACCTACGTGTGCCACATAAAGCACAAAATCATTTTATGTAGAAAAATATACAGCAAAGATTATTTTTTTGGTTGCCACTGTGGACAACACAAGTGTTTTTGTGGTGTTTCAACAAAACCTTCAAGCTTCTTAGCTTACAGGTATATTTTGCTTAGAAAAATAAATAAAAGCAGTAATCATTTGAAGTAGGTGAAGGGAGCATTTTAAATAATTAGATGCAAACAAAAAAATTTTCATTAAATAATTCAATACAACATCTCATGCATTTTCATCCATTTTTTAAAAATACCAATATAATGATTATATTATATAAAAGATGCTAAAAACAGATTAATAAACATTATAAGTGAAAATACATTATTGATCAATAACTTATAAACTATAATCAGCTAATAGGAGATATACTTTTAACACCAGTTATTCTATGGTACCTTATTGATTAGTATCTAAAATGTTATTATACCTATGATTTAATATAAATAAATCAAAAATCCTTTGCTTAAATACATATAAAGATTAGTTAGTGTATCAATTAAATCCCTAAGTAAATAAAATATTACTTAGTGACAACTTAATGGTTACAGTACTTTTCCCTTTTATAATTAACTCTTAATTTTCATTACTTTGTGAATATTTTAAATAATTCTATTGTTATTGCAATAAATGCCTTATCTATTCTGTTCACCATTTTGACAATCTTTATATGAATTGATGAACATTTTCAATTGAGATTTCTTAATGTGATGTCATATCACTACATAAGCAATCATGACTCTGCACAGATTCCTTTCCTTATATATATACATATATATATATATGTGTGTGTGTGTGTGTGTGTGTGTGTGTGTGAATTACCATGCATTCTTAGGATATAATGTGTAGTGGTTTCCTGTTGCCTTCTACATGGTTTAAAATTCAGCTTTTTCGTTCTCTTAAAATGGTTGCTACTCAAGACTAGAGAACCCAGCTATTTAACTCATAGCATAGTACAAAAATGAATGCAACAGACTAGCTCAGAATTTGAACTCTATGTACACTACTCACATATACTAAACTTATATTTTGAAAAATGAACTTCAAAAAAACAATGCATTACAATAATCAGTATTATATTTTATTAATGCTACTGGTAAAAAAACAACTCAATTTTAAATGAGGGACCACATTTTCTAAAGAGTTTTATAATAAAACTAACTTTTTGTAGTTGGAGGTTTTGTTCTAAAAGCATGATGTGTAGTTAGGTTTAGTAAATACATGAACAACAGAGCTTAGTAGTAAACTTAGAGAGTTTAACAAAGTCACTCTTATTAGAGCAATAAAAGCAAACATTAAAATGAATTTCATAAAAAAAAACAACAATTCATTATAAAAATGAAGGATAATAAAAATAAATTACCATAAAATGATAATACTGAAATATAATAGCAATTAAACGCAGCAGAATCCAATTTATCAATCCCCTCTCATCAGAGCAAAAATCTGAGACAAAATATGTGTATGACAACTAAAAAATTATATCTGTCTATATTTCCAAGATGAAGTATTGTAACTATTTACATTGTTCAGACTGTTGTCCTCATTTTTATTGTCATATTCACAACGTTTCAGCTGTTATACACCCCGGCCTTCTTCAGGGGATATAGGATACATGGGTCAGTGGATAAGTATTGGCTAAAGTAATCCAGTGACTTGACCAAAAAAGTCGTGAGTTCAAAGCCTAGCCACAGCAGAGGTGAACAAAATCTTGGAGAGTTGAGTTACTGAAGTGAAATAACTGAAACCAAGATACCCAGAAAAGGCAAGGCAAAAAGAACTAGAACAATCTACCCACTGTTGACAAAATAAAAGCTTCATTTTGAAATTCCAATGCATATCACCTGAAGAAGGCTGGAGCATACAACAATTGAAACATCAGGAACATGACAAAGATGAGCAAAGTAACAGTCTGAACAATGTAAATAGCTAAAAAAAAATTATACAACTCCATAACACTGATTCTCAATGTGAGCAATAATACCTTTCTTGGGAGAGCTATGAACTTTCAAGGGAGCAGTGTGTAGGGGATTATGGAGCATTATAATTTTAATAAGGCAGTCTTTTTTCTATGTGCTATGTCCCTTCATAACATAGACAATCATAGCTCTCCACAACATCCTATCATTTATAGCTCTTAGTAAGGTTTGTCTTTTCACCACCTCTCCGAGTCCCTGTTCTGTCATCCATTTACACAAACTCATTAGGTAGGTCACTCAGTGTTTCCCCATTTCACTTTCATTCAAGGACCGCTTTCCTCATTAGACATCATAAAAATTTTAACTCTTTCCTATTCTAAGTGTCCATTTTGTTTCCATTTTTCTTAAAACTTCCTTATTGCTTACTTGCTCTATTCATAGTATTCTCAGCATCTTTCTACATCTTGCTTCAATCTCCACTTATCTGTGAGAAAATTGTCCAACATTCACTGAATTAGGAAGATTAATATTACAAAGCAAGAAAGGCAAAAGCATGGAACTGCTAATAAAATTTTCCTGTTTCTTAATATTTTGTTTAGCTTTTGAAAGGCACCTTTTGCTATTCCAATAGACTTTCAGATTTTGGCATTACATTTTCCATTTTCTGTTAAAACACTTTCCAGATATTTAAATTTCTGTACTTATCAGATTTTGACATCTCCAATTCATAGCTTGCAATTTGGGCCTTCCTCTTGCTAACAACCATACATTTTATCTTATTACAATTGATGGTTACTCCCCCCCCACACACACACACACATACTTTCCTTTACAGATTGCAAGCCTGGTTCACATGAAATAGGCCAAACTTTATTTTCTCTTAGTCTGTTCAGGTCACAATGAGGTTAAGCTAGTCTTCTTGCACTCCTAGTTTATGTGAGTGTCATTTGCGGGGATCCCTCTCTTGTCATGGTCCTTTTCAAGATTCCCTACACCCACAGATTTTTTTTTTTTTTTTTAATTTTGATTGGACCAACCTTTTACATTTTCCCAATCCCATATATTATGCACCTCCCCTACCACTAGTGAGCAAGCTAGTAAAAAAAAAAAAAAATCATTCTATACATATCATGAGTGTATTATTAAGCACCCTGTGAAAACATTGTATTTTGGTGCATGTTTGAACCGAATGGTGAATGATGAGTTCTTGTGTCTATTAGAATAGATAGGTCATGAATCAAACTAGCTAGCAGGATAGTTATAATGACCCCCTCCTCTCTCTCTCTCTGGCCTGGTGCTAAAACTTGCCTAAAAGCTCTTAGAGTTTTCTTTGTCTGCCATCAACATGGTCATCTGAGCATCTGATGTTATTACGACTGTGCTGACAAATAATAAATCCTAGTAGGATGTGATTAGGAGTAATGGATAATAATTCAGAATGAGAAACAAGAGAGCCGAGTTTAAATTCCAGTCAGGTTCATTATATTCACTAAGACATGACTCCATCTCTTCTGAAGAGTAGAACAGACCAGGTCCTATAGCCTTGGTTGGCAACCAGTCTACTGCAGAAAAATCTTCTGCCTAGTCAGTCATGAATCAAAAGAGAGATGACCGCCCAAGTGTGTATCATATATGGCATTTGACTGATTGAGGGCTTCTGGCTCTCTTAGGATTGCATTTCTGTGTAAGTTAAATAAATCTGATGAAAAGATGCATCCTTGTCTTATGCCCATTTCTATTTTGAATAGGCTATTTTGCTGGTCCTGGTAAAATAGATACCAAGACTATTTTGTCAGTAAATACAAATAGTTTTTTAGAACTAAGAATATATTATACTTGAGATCATCAGCACAGTGAGCTGTGTAGACAGAACTTGAACAACATGGATTCTGTGATCTTCAGTAGGTGCACCTGAAGTGTATTGGCAAGAGCACCATACCCAAGGCCAAGTTTTGAATCTGCAGAGACCTATGCCTGAAATGCTTAAAATATTCAGAGACTTATATTTCTTTTAATAAATTAATGATGAATAAATAATTTTAACAATTGCTGGTGGAAAAGATTTTAAATATTTTTAACAATTGATGCTGAAAATAAATCTGTGTATTGTCATTTTTAACATTACCTGCCTTCAAAAATATTCATTGGCAAAATAGCCTGGGGTGAGTCTGTTTTACCAAGACTGATAAAATAACCTTAAAAGCATGTTTGTCTATTTTACCAAGATTGGCAAAATAGCCTCTTACTTTTATTTTTATGTACTTAATTCATTTTCTATATGTATTCAGGGAGTTTGCTCCCAGTATACATTCTGGATTATTCTGATATTTCAAATAAATCAAGATTTTCTAAGAGGAGACAAGACATAACCATAAAATCTAAGTTCCAGCAAAATATTTCTCCTCTTCAGACCAACTCCAGTTTTGGCCAAATAAACCAATAAAAAGAAAGAAAAATAATCAAATGAAAAATTAAACTTTTCTAACATGTTTTTAATGAGTGACTATATAAAATAAAATACAATTCTTTTTATTATGAATAACAGTTGGCTTAGAGATTAACAAGTTTGTTGAGCTGAAAAACCAAATTTGCTTCCACTTTCAAAAGAAACAAAGAAAATTATTATGTTCTGCTTATTGTTTTATTTTTTTAATTACTATTTACAATCAGCAAAGTTAATATAATTTAACAATTACCTGCTAAAATGGAGATGGATATTTTTAATACATGTTTACATGTAAAGTTCTCAGCTTGAACACGATAAAAATATTCTGATATTTGGTCAGATTTATGGAAGTGAGTCAAGCAAAGAAATTTTTAGACTCTTTTTATAACAATGTTCTAATATGAAGTTGACAGGAGTTTCAAGAATTTTTTTTTTTTTTTTTTTAATTCAGATAATTTCATAGCAGCATTATTCAGTCAAAGAATTTTTCTGTTAAACTGTATAATCCAGTTTCAATGAATTTAAGAAACATTTTGATGTCTTAAATTTGTTTTAATTATTGACTAAAAGAGGCAATAATCAGAACATGAGAAGTCTGGAGAATAGACTTCACAAGGAAAAACTTTTCATACCAGCTCTATAATAGCTTGTTGCTATATTTACAACGTGAAGACCAGTATTGACAACTCATCCAGAAAAAGATCTTTCCTGTTCCAATGCATCAAACAAGTTGCTTTACCTCTAAATTGTCTGCAAGTTCATGTATTGTTTGTGCTGCATATTAAAAAAAAATTTCACATGCTTGCACCTATTACATATGCTTCAATGAACCATCACCTAGCTGCACTTTTTCCCCATCAGATTAAACAGGAAAAGTAAACAATATCAAACTCACATTTTATATTCCACTATAATTTTCAGAAAGTAAAATTATTACTTTTATATAAAACAACTCTTAAATACTATATTCATAAACAAAGATCTAGATAAACTTCAAATTCACCAGTAATATTATCCCTTAATATTTTGGAGAAAAAAAAAAAGTCAACATATAAATAAGTATATAAAAAAGGAAAAAAATGGTTGTAAGAATAGATTTAAAAAAAAAAAAAAAAAAATTCAAAATGAAGAGACATAAAAAAATGATTCTTTTCACTTACTCATCCCTTAAAGCTAAAGCTATGTTAAGATAGTTTTAATTTTTTATTGTTATTGATTTCACCAGAGACATGTTCTTTTAAATCAATAGGTTTGTCATTATATGACAAGATACACAAAAAAAAATCATGTTTCTAGCAGTTGCATAAAAAAAACAAAAAAAACACACAACCAATTTTAACAATTTTACCTAATTTGGCATATTTATACAACTAAGATAAGTATGAGATTATAAAAGATTTGATCAAAGTTTTTATTATCAACTCCTTAAAAACAAACTTTTTTTTTTTTTTTTAAAATCGGTATCACCTCAAGCAAGGCAGTATGGTCACTAGTATGCAAAGGGTTATAAGGTGCGGGGGAATTAGGAACAGAAACATCAATAATGAGGAGAAAGCGGAAAGAGCAAGCAGAAGAACAGTAGGTAGCAATTGACATTGCATTTAAATTTTTGCAGATTAAAGTTGGCTGGAATGCATGGAGCCAGGAGAAAGTTCCACAAGCAAGAAGTGCAAGAAACTGTCAGCATAGAAGTTATGGCAACATCTAGCTAGCTCAACTGTAAATTGAAGAGATCTTACCACCAGTCTAGTATTGTGCTTAAATTCATACAGTCTAGATACCACAGTGAAGAGCTCATCCAAACAATTACCATTAAATTATTTATAAAAAAGGCAACCTTATGGCAGTGGCAAAGTGACTGAAGCTGAGACACCAGAGCAAGACCAATAATATTGCTGATTCGTCTTTGGATCTTATCAAGGAGCTCCAGGAAAATAATGGCTGCCCTGGACCATATATGGCAGCAATATTCTAAATATAGACAAATGGTAAACTTATAGATATGCAAGATAGATTCTAGAGAGAAAAAAGGTCTCACCAAACACAGTGAACACACTTTTTTTTTAGCAGCTGATCTAGCAATGGATTCAATGTAGTCTTTCCATCTCATGTTAGCTTAGAACATTAGCCCAAGAAGGTGCAACAAGTCACTTTCTTGGAGAATAGCATCAGCCATGCTGATAGAGAGGGGTCTTTCAAATGTTTAATGGAAAGAAGTTTAGTTTTGTAGGCGTTAAAATTGGCAAGCCATCTTTTACCCCAGTTAATGACAGTCTTGAGACCATTTTGTACACCAGCTGCCATTTTGACCTCGTCTAACTGATCAGCCTTTCTAACAATGCAGGAGTAAATAGTAGTGTTGAGAGCGGATGCCATCGTAAAATTGTTAATGAAGATTAAAAAGTGTAGGACCAAGGATGAAGCTCTGTGGAACACCTGCATTAGTACAAAAGGATGCAGAGGAGTGGTCATTCAGGAGAATTTCATTATTGGACAGGAATGACTGGATCAGCCCAAAAAGGTACCTTTTTACCTAACATTGTTACTAGATTATCTAGTTGCTATGTCCTATCTTTAACAGGCATTGTGCAACACCACACACAATGAACAGTAAAATAGTACATAAAAAAGATTGGTACTCAGTAATTCTGACACATCCATCCAATAACATCTTTAGAGAGCTAGAGGTCACTGTATTTATAAAGCTAAAAAACATATGAAAGAAAAAAAAAATCTATGATTTTCTGTGATTGAAGATGAGTTGATTGGAGTGTTAGTGACACATGTATACAATAAATTAAAAAATGAAGTTAGACTATCTTATGGAAAAACAAGTTTTGGGAAGGGGCAAAAACTGTTTTATTCCCTCAGCCTTGCACTTTGACACACTACAGACATCAGGGAATAACACTACCAGGTTTATTACAACGAAAAGACTACCTAGGAGAACAAACCCTCTGAAACTAGACATTGGAATTGTTGATCTTTATTCATGACTGACCAAGAACTAACAATCTCAACAACACTTAATGAAAGCCCAAACTGAAAAAAAAAAAATTGAAGAAATTAAAGAATTCAAGGTAAAAAAAATATAGTAACTGTAGTAAATTTATTTGAAAAAATCTTTGAATATGTACATTTTATTAAAACAATTTCTTTTATGGCTATTAGTATATGAAACAGTTTACTAACTGAATATTTGAAAGCTTTAAAATTTTTAAATATATATTTTTTGGAAAAAAAAAAAGAAGATTGAAATGGTTTCAACAAACAATAAAATATTATATGATATAATTTACAGTAACTATTTCTTAATCCAGATCTTTCAACATGTTCAACCCAGATCCAGAAAATGTTTCCCTTAGGCAAGGACAAATGGTGAAACTAAAAGGATTAGAAGGTAAGCATTATTTAACACTCATTCCACATGGCACAATTCTTCAAAGTACAATGTTATTCATAAAGATATATATATATATATATATATATATATATATATATATATTCAATTTTAAATTAAAACTTGGGTTGACTTTTTCTTTCTTTTTTAATTATTTACTAAGAATAAATTAATAAAAGTTTGATTTAAGACTTCTAGTTTGTCTATATTTCTGAGATGAGGTATTATGTACAGTATTTACATTAGTCGGACTATTGTCCTCATCTTTGTCGCCATATTTGTCACAACGTTTACCGGCCGTTATGCGCTCCGGCCTTCTTCAGGTGGTTGGAAACATGGCACGTGGAATTAGAACAGTCTACCCCAGTGATCGAAATAAAGGGTTCAGTTAAAATTCCAACCACCTGAAGAAGGCGGGCGCGCACAACGGCGAAACGTTGTGACAAATATGGCGACAAAGATGAGGACAATAGTCCGACTAATGTAAATACTGTTAAGACTTCTAGATTGTAAATTTCACTTTTTTTTCCTTTTCTTTTTTTTTTTTTTAAATAAAATGATTTAAACTGTATTAGGTAAATGATTATTACCCCTTCAGAATTGATGATTCTAACTGAAAGCTTAACTGAAATTTAAAAAATTTCAATGAATAAAATTTTAAATTATTTAAATAATATTCTTTCATATATTACTGAGCTGGTTTATTAGTCTTTCTTTGAAGCAATTCTTTGTTATTTTTTAAATTTCTGGGAATGAAGAATTATTATAATACACTTCACCATTTTATACACTACCTGTTCGCATCTGATGAAGACTTGACTCTGGTCATGTATCTTCAAAGGGTTGAATGGTTTTTAAATAATGCCCTTATCACTCAGTTCACAAAGATATAATCAGTTCTTAAGTCAGGATTGTCCTACGAGATAATAACCTAGTGGATTAAAGCATTGGTTTATGAATTTCGTGACAATGTTAATTGCAAGTTCAATCCCTGATCTTGGAAGGCTCAGTGGAAATGGCAAGCAATGACAGAGAAATACTAAATAAGAACAAGATATCCCTAGACATGAAAAGCAGTACAAATGCAACCTCACCCAGTATATTAAATAAAGGGTTCAGTTCAAAATTCCCTGAAGGTCATCCAAGTTGACATGCACCTGAAGAAGGTCAAAGGGCACAATGAATGAAATGTAATTGCAACAACAAAGATGAGGAGATTAGTCTGAATATAAATAATCATTAAACTTCTTTGTTTATTGACAATAGAATAAATGATTTTGGTATGCACATTTACTCTTTATGCTTGGGAAAATCCAATCAAGGAATGGTTATATACACAAAGAAAGAGAAATGTATAGTTTAATATGCATAATATATTTGCTATAAACTTATCTGTTTAAAAGCAATAGTTTATTATGCATGTACCAAAATGAAAAACGCCTTTGAAAAACAAAAGAAAAATACTAAAGCCTACCAAATAATCAGTCTGAACAACAAACTGCTTCGAAGAATTTTTTCTTCTTTCTAAGAAACTTAAATAGGACATTAAAGTTTTGTGCTTCACTGGTTTTCTTGCCACACCCCCAAAAATGTAGATTATTTGTGTAGCATCATTCCAAAGCCAATATTACATTTCTTTTAAAGGGGGGGGGGACCTTAAAACTTATTAACAACCATTTGGCAGTTATTGTAATGTAACAACACAGATACTAAAAAAACAATCTATTCTATAAAACATGGTCTTTATCATTCATGCAACCTAGGCTCCCTTCTGAAAAAAGAAAAGAAAAGAGAATTATTTCAATATTATAGCAATAAACATTACTTAAAATCAGTAAGTAAATATCTCATTAGTAAATAGGCAGGATCAAGCTGCTACATTACTTATTTCTTCTATATTAGCTTTCTTTGGATATTTTTATGACTTTAAAATCAGAATACTTTCTTATATGCAACAATAAAGTTAACTATAGATAAAAATTATTTCAATTTGGATGAATATCTGACAAGAAGACAATTTGGAAAGCTTTTTTACATTTTACTGAGCAAACAGCATCAAAAAAATGGATTTTATTACAACCAAATCTACATTAGTGAAACATGATTCATGTTAATCATATAGATGCTGGATTTTTTTTTATTTGAAAGTTCTTGTTTTTTAAATTAGATTTTAGTCATTTCAAGGTTTTTTAAAATTAGATTTTAGTAATTTTCAAGTCAGTTTACTTATATATGCATTTGTTTTAATATTCTTCATATCTCACATGGTTTCAACACCAATTTAGTAAGTATAGGTTATAAACAGAATCATCTGTGATTGATATACAACAGATCTTCTTCAGCCTATTATATGTTCCTACTAAACTGGTATTGAAACAATAGAGATGCAAACAAAATCTTAGAAACAAATGAATATATAAATAAAAACCGAGTTGAAATTAGTAAGTAATTTAAAAAATAGTCAAAATTTTTAAAAATCCAGCATGCATGACTGACATGAATCATTTTATTCACCAATGTATATTTGGTTGAAATAAAATCCATTTTCTAAACTGTTATATATATTTACCATAGATAAAAATCCTAGACTAATCAGGTTTTAAATATAATGAAATTGCAAATTTACTTAAAACTTGTCATTTTTTAAACTAGTAAAATGGAGTATACACTGTGACAGCTTTATGGTTAAACCATAGGATTTTAATTAATTTTGAGTTCTAGTTGTTACTTCTATGAAGCTATGAATTAGAAATTATTAAATTTTAGGTAAATATGTACAAGTCAATTTGATGGGAATAATTCTGTCAAGCTTAGAATAGCAAGCATTTTAATTCAACTTTTTTATGGTTCAAAGAAAAGCACCCTCATAAAATTTAAAATACACTGATAGAAAATATTGCAACACCCTTAAAGATAATGCCAATTTTGATTTGGGTACAGTATAGAAGGCAGTCAATGAGGTCTCTAGTCATCAGATGACACAGTAACACTTATACCAGTACACTGTGTGTCCGAGTTTTAGATAGGGACACCTGCTAAAATAAGATACAATATGATAAAGAGGCTTATAAAAGAGAGTAAGAGTCATGTCCTATCAAAGAGATGCACACGTAATGCTTTGGTTCAATTAAAGACATTGAAGAGAGAATAGATTGCAGGCCTTTGAGAGATTAGATGATCTTGAAGAACTGCTGTGTATTTTGAGTGTGATGTGTTGGCAGTGTTTCCGTGTTTGCAATAGAAGTCAAATAAACATTCTTACACCAATAGAATAGGTTCTGGATGGCCATGTAATACAAACACTTACCCAGGTCAATACATTATAAGAGTAATAATGGCAAACTACACAGCATCCATAATCTAGATAAGAACCAATGTAGTCCCCAGGAGTGTCAACAAGCATTTACTTGCACCAGAACTATGAGCACACATATCTCTAGACTTTTGCTTAATTTTGTCTTCAGTGGTACCACAAGAGGGTCATGTAAACCTAAGGAGCAAGATCTTCCAGGATCTACCGGCCCATGACATACATACCTTGTACCATGAAGTGGGATGCCATAAATTACAACTTTTATTTACCTTAGGTATTTATGGAGGAAATGTTGAACAGTGCTATATACATTCAGAATGTTGTTAAAGCTCTTTACGCTGTCATTTCTGCAACCAGAATAATGGCTGCCCACATTATATACTTGTGCTATTCAACATGTTCAGCAACATCTGTTTGGCATGATCACTGGCCCTGTTCCTCATGGAACATATGAGACAAGATAGGACAGCACCTAACTTATTCAGTTGACCCACATATGCTGTATTTCCTCAGTGGTTGCAAATTATGGAATAATGTATAAGATGATGATATTTGCCACCCCATTACATATAATTGTATGTATATAAGGGTGTGGATCTGTAGTGACACTCAAGAATGACATCAGAATCACTATAGTTCCCATACATCCTT
The DNA here is from genome assembly GCA_903632075.3 of Acanthosepion pharaonis. NCBI lineage: Eukaryota > Metazoa > Mollusca > Cephalopoda > Sepiida > Sepiidae > Acanthosepion > Acanthosepion pharaonis. Next base: position 1,640,759 of record CAHIKZ030005350.1, on the reverse strand, counting down.
AGAATCATTAGGGGAATCATGTAACTGAAACCATAGCAGTTGTGGCTTGGGCAAGTGACCCTAATGCAGCCCATTCCTCTTCAGACTAGTTATGTATTAAAAAGTTTTATTTCTAGACTGACTGTCACCAAAGGCAAGAGAACCCAATGTAACTGGCTAGATTTAAAAAAAATTTTATATACTAATGCTTACCCAATACAAGGCCCAAGGGCTACTCAAGGTAGAGGGTTACTCTGTGGTGTTGTATGAGCATAATGTAAGAAGTGAAATTCATAGGATTTTGCAAGAAAGATAACAGTTAACTCTAGACTTGAAGCATTGACCAATTGTAGTGATTGAGAAAATATCCCACTGAAAGTCCATTCCAAAAAGCAGCAATTCTTGAGTTGACATTGTACAAGTAAAATTTACTTCTTACTTAATGCATAAAGATTGATTCATCCCAAAGGGCATTTGTTGTAAAGTAAAAGAAACAGAATTTGAACATATCAATTCCACTTTCTGCACTGATAAGTGTTACGCTACCAGCATATCCGAGAAGAATATGCAGTGTTATTATGAGCCAGGATTATTGTAGATACACTCTTGGAACGTGCAGGTACCAATCTATACATGTGATCATTTACTGTAATCTAATTATACTATTCATTGCACTTGAGTAAATTGATAAACATTCAATATGCTGCAATTTTATTTTCCAGTGTATATAACAAAGATTTTGTTTTGAAACAAAAATGGTTAACCATGTGTGGAGGATAACACTTTTAAGGCAAGCAGCTTTGCTCAAATACAGTGCATTAATTGCAATAACTAAAATTCACTGTTCAAGAATTGCCAACGATGCTTAGACAAACATTCCAAACAATCAGTTTGACAAAACAAAAATTGTTAAAAAAGAATGAATTCCTAGGCATACACAAAAAACAGCTACTGGAATTCAAAACCCAACACCATTAAGACACTAAACAAATATTTCAAAAATTATGCTGAATATAATTAAAATTAGTCAATATTTTATATTACTTCATATTAAACATCTTTGTCTATCAAGATAATTTAATATTTTACAAGTCTTATGCATATATGAATTAATCAAAAACACTAGTTTATAAACACTATACTATCAACATCAGAAATTTATTTGTACCACTTAGTTTTCTTTTTGTATAATTTCAAATAATTTGTTTTAAATAATTATGTGGTATTTGTATGCTTAATTCAGTACTAAACAAAACTCTAAACCATTTAAACCAATGATCCTAAATTCTAACCAATTTGAATATATCCACTAGCAAACTTAAATTGACTACAAATTTAACAAAAACAAGAGTGATTAACATGGATATGTGATAACAACACACACTTTTATCTAGTTAGTATAAGAAAGAAAGAAAAAGAGAAGCGAATTGGTCCTTATTAAGGTTAATAATTATTGCTGATTACTTCTTACTATTACTACTGCAAGGTAATAATGGGAGACCGATTTACCCAAGTGCTCATTCACACACTGTCTTCTCTCAGATTTGCCAGCCTAATCAATTGAATAAAATTCCTTGATAACTTCACTGAAAGTACCTGATTTTCAGAAATCAGACAAACAGTAGTAAGTATATACTTGTGCTGCAGCACAGCTAAAAAGATGAATGGAAAAAAAAACATTTTTATTTAGATTTTACTAATCCTAGAAAACAAATGTATATAACATAATGACACTTAGCATTAGAAAATTCCTTAATATTAAACCAAAATTCTGTGTTTTCCACATTGACAGATATAGAGTTCACTGCCAATCATTATGGCACACTGACTACTATCTTGTACAAAAACACTCTTGTGAAGGACTTGAATGGAAAAGTTGTACAATTATTGGTGTAAATGCTTACTGCTAAATATGCTTAGGAATTTGTTACAATGGAAAAAATGCTTTGTGTTACTGTATGTGTAACTTATTCCTGCCTATAAAAAAATTATTCTCTATCATTCTCACCCTGTTCATGGAATATAATCCATAACATTCACAAAGGATTATTCTTATTTGCTAAACCATTTCACAAATCTCCAATTTTTGGGAACAGTTTCTCATCAATTGTTGATGAATGACAAAAAGAAAAAAAATGGCTGAAATTATAACAGCAAGTTACTGTATCTCCATTCATTATTCAAACATAAATTTCTAACATTGTCTTTTTTAGCAAATAAATATAGCAGTAATCATTACACTGATACATGCTTATGAGGTGTGGGGAAGACAGCAATGTGTGTTAAAATCCCGATTCAGAAATCCGAGGTTGCAATTCCAAATTTATAAATCAATCTTGCAAGTTCAAAGTCAAAAATACCAGAGGTATGAATCAAAAGGGGCCAAAAATCTGTACCTGCAACATACAACTACATACTTCAACCACAAAGAAGTGAATCCTCCTGTTGTCCAAAGTAACGTTCTTTTATTTAAAGGCTGTCATTGGTTAAGACTGGTTGGTTGGTTGGCAAGCACAAAAAAGAAGTATTTCAAGGCTTTAAGTAGACCCAATCTGGATTTTGATTTTCTTTTTCAGCAAACAGCACAGAAGATGAATTCTTTTTCAAGGTAAGACTTGGTTTCTCCATCACAGCAAGGCCTGCTGAAAAGTTCTTGGCCTGGCCAAAAAGTCCCTTAAAAATGTTTGATCAAATTTTCTGAAATAGGTCATGCCAAGAACTTTTCACTACCTCCTTATATTAATATGTAATAGCTTCCGTTTCCTGGTTTAAGACAAAGATATCAACTGCAATAGCTTCCGTTTCCTGGTTTAAGACAAAGATATCAACTGCAATAGCTTCCGTTTCCTGGTTTAAGACAAAGATATCAACTGCAATAGCTTCCGTTTCCTGGTTTAAGACAAAGATATCAACTGTAATATCTCAATTCTGCTGGCTAAACTTTCTGCACATTAATAAATTGTGGAAAAAGGGGAATATTTTGCCATTAGTCAGCAAAACGTGCCTCACTTAAAAATTTAATAATAGGGGATTCAGAAACTATTTTTTATATACATAACAGTGTTTTTTTGTTGAGGCAGAATGAGGATTAATCTCCGACAAAACAAGGTGAGTCCTGTCTGACAGAGGATTTGTCATAATGATTTGAGGTAAGGTTTTACAAAGCTGGATGCTCTTCTTGACACACAACTCAGACATTCACAGAAGGCAAGTACACCAAGTGTTTTTATTGATAAACCTTCACTAGGAAGGTTACCCTTAAAGACATGAGACCCCACCCTAGCCTATTATATATTATATAAAATAGTGTATTTGAGAAACAATCCCTCTTTTATACAAGTTTCATTGAACACAACTGAGACGGTACTACAAATAAACTTTTCATTCAGTTTTTCTTGTATTCATATAAGTATTTTCTTTTCTGGACAAAGTCTGTAAAAAATGTTTGAATGTTCTATATATCTGAGGACTTTCAACCATCTTATTAGCCATTATCAAGGATTTGTGTTTTTTTTTTAAATGAATATGCAAATTTTTATGTATATCTGTAGTGATGGGAATGTTTTTTATTTTCCAAACATGTTCAATACATATGTGTATGTGTGTACGTGCGTATGTGCATACACACATGTTGGCTCCTATAAGAAGCTCATTCATTCTTTGACAAGACTTGTTTTTCATTTTGTAGGGGTGACATGCCACACTCCTCACAAGCAGAAAAGCCACTGAAGGAGCTGGTTTAGACACCAACCACCCATTCATGCAGCAGATTATATGTTACCAGTAGCAAGCCTAAGTCTGACCTGATCAAAAGAAATATAATAAAATCAAAATGGTTTCCAGCCCTGACATTAATTCTTTTGTAAATAAAAGTATGCATATTGCCATCTAATGTTAAGAAAGAAAGAAAAACAAAACTGATATTTAGGATTGTTCCCCCACTTTAAATGCCATGCCCACTCAGGACATAGATAATCATAGCTCTCCACTCTTTACTACCTGTAAATTGTCATGAATTCTTGAGCTTCCTCGGTTTTTAATCCTTATACAAGATGCCACCCAAAGTTTGAGAATCCAGTTTATGCTACTATTTAAACCACAGCTGATGGAAGAAAGACAGATTCATGCCTTTTCCAAGGGCATTAGTGTGAAAAGGTATGCAGCAGACAAAGCTGGAATTTGAACTTTGATCTCCATTTCCACTTTCTGCATCAATAATGGTTACACTACTCATGCATACACATTTTAAAACTTTGAAATATTTTTTTAATCTCTAAAAAATAATTAAAAACTCTTTCTTTTCTTTTTTTTAAACAATAAAAATGTCATGCAAATAATATTTAAGATGCAATTATTTTATGTGTCTCACAGATTGTAAAGTTTTTCTTCTTGTTCAACGGCGTATCAACCTCTGTAGGTCATGGTAGAAATTTTAAAGTAAAAGAAATATTGATTAAATGAAGAATTGAAAAAGTGATATTGAACTAACATTTTGGCTGACAAGGTTATTGCTGCAACATTATCTATTGACAAAAACTTAAATTAAGAGTTATTATACCAACCAGAATACATGTTAAGATTTGCTATCAGCTTATTAATTTTATCTCCACTATTAATACATATCTATATGCCAAGAGGAAAATTTTTTCTTGGACATGTAAACCTTTTCCCTTAATTTTCATTCATACAGATATTTATGGAGATCAATAAATATAACAAGAGTATTTCTGAAATTACATTAGAATAATATTGAGTATCCAAAAAAATTAATCACCAGATAAATACATTTTTGTGTTGATACTTTTAAAATGCATCTGTGTGTTTTTGGTGAGAGTGTGAACTGAAAATTTAGCAATGATATCAATAATTTCCAAAAAGCACATTATATATTTTTGGAAATGTCCTCAAGCTGCTAAAACATTTTTTTTATTCAAGCTAAATGAGGAAAAAATAAACAAACAAAACTAAAGCTTTAATTTTTCATTCAGTAATTTCTTGAGAAAAAGAAAGCAAATTGTCAGTTTGCACAAAATATCCACAAAGATTTGTTTATAGTCACAATCAGTTTTTGCGTTTAGGTGCAGCCGTCTAGGTTATAATGTCAAAAATGCCACTGAAGAAAAGCTATCTGAAAACAAAGCAAAGGGCTTCCAGAAATATCCTCAATTTACTAAGTTACTAAATACAAAAAAAAAACTAAGGTAGTTCATTTTTACGTGTCTATTCAAAAATAGAACTTGAGCAAAATATTATTTTATTATAAAATAATGTAATTAATTAATTTTCTTTTAGTTTTAACTTTTAAATGGGCAGCAATAACGGGAAGCTTTTATGGAGTTGAAGTTTCATCAGTGAGCTTAATATCCAGTCTTTTTTAACAGATTTAATTAGAAATTCAGTTTAGAAATGAGTGGGCGGATTATATGGTTTTCTTGCTCGTAAACACATTCGTAAATAAATTCAGTTTCGTTTTTAAGTCAGTACAAAAAAACAATTCAAGTTATCAAACGATAATCAAACACTTATCGGTTAGGGAATTTGGGGCGAACAATACAGTGACCTTTAATTTTTATAAATTTGCGTGCTAAAATATTGAACACGACCACTAACAGTTATCGAATTTTCAACAACCAAATAATTACTGATTTTTAAAAAAAGGGAATCAATGTCCATGAATCAGGTATTCCTTTTAGAGCATATTTTTTTGTTTTGACAACTTTTAAGACATTTTCTCATTTGAATTCGATGGTAAGTCAGACATGCATTTCTGGGGTTTGGGGGCGAGCTAAAATGAAACCATTTTTCTATTTTAAACTGGATTTAAAAAAAAATACATAAAAAGAAGATGCTTTTATGAAACATCTCTAACAAAATTATCGATGATGATTATTACAAATATCAAAACAAAACAAATTACCATTTAAAATCAACAGCACTGAAGTTTAAAGGCTGTGCAATTACCATCAATGATCGACTGACTTCGGTGAGTTCTGATAATTAATTTTCAAATTAAAACAACGTCAATGAAAAAGAATTTATTAAAAAAAAAAAAAATGAAAATGAAACTACATGAAATTGATTTGCTACATTTGCTGTTACTAGTGTAACTTTGATGTAAGAAAAAAATTCAATACAATCAATAATAATTTAGTTGTAAATTACGAAGTTTACATTTCATTCACTGGACTGAAATTGTTTCCTTAAATAATCTAGAAAACGATAAAAATAATTTTTACCTCACAATTGATTTCTTCGAATGAAACTGAAATACCCTTTCAATCGCCCTTGAAATATAGATTTCAATTCAACTCAAAAATTGAAACATTTCTAATTCAAGAAAGTTGTCCTTGTTTTAAATTTCATGATTTTAAAATTACACTTTTTCGCTGAATTTTGATTTCAAATCAAAACAAATAAAACAAAAAAAAAAAATCAAAGCCAATCGTTTTATTTACAAAGCGTAAACATGTCATTTACATTTAGAAACCTAAATTTGCAACTACTAGTAACTAGTTCCTCGTTTACACTACTACACTCAAAACAAAATGTTACACACATAGATAAACTGTGTAAAACAAATAGTTTATGCATCAAGTATCAACAATAAAGAGAAAGAGATGCTATTTGAAATGACTTTTCAATTGTAGATTGTAACAAGACAAAAATCTCAAAACATTGCTGTTTTACAAGATGAAAAAGGTGTGGGTGGCTTCAGTTGCTAAAGTCTGCTTCTTGCTAGCTTCTTCTGCCTAGTGTAACTGTAATAATAGGAGTAATAATAGCAGCAAGTACGTCTAATTTTCTCTTATGTTGTTGACAACCAAGTAAAGTACTCTCGTGTCTCCTGCTTACTTTTTATACAGAGAGAATTCTTGAGAATTGACAAGTGTGCAACGTTAGTTGACGAACGAAACCTTATCTCTTCCTGTAGGTTACGAGGAGAGTCCTTTATTGGAGGAGGATTTTTATAACTTTGAAAAAGAAAATTAAAAAATAAAATAATCAACAAACTTTATTTTGTTTGTTGAAGCAGTTTAAAAATAAAATAAAATTTTCAACTTAATTTTGATAAAATTAAACTTTTTTGGTGAATGAAATGTTAAGATTTTTAAAATTGACAAGAATTTGGCCATCAATTGTGACGTCAAAGTTTTTTTTTTAATTTTTCTTCAAAACTGAAAATTAAATTTCAATACACTTTAAAAGGACCTTTTTTTTAAAAAAATAAATAAAATGAAACAAAGTCTGCTTTTTGTTCTCACTGATTTTTGTAACATGTCTGGAATTTTTGTTCATCCAATGCAGCAAACATTTTTTTTACCCTTTATAATCCAAAAATCGAAACTCAAAAATAAGAATTTAATAAAGTTAACTTAAAATCAAAATCGAAAAATCCTCTTTAGTAAAACTAAGAGAGTTAAAGTACAAAAAAAAGCAAAATAATGTATTGCTTAGAGAAGAAAAGCCACACTGAGTATGTCATACTGCTCCAAGTCCAAGCAAATTTTATTATCTGGGAATATTTTTAGTAACTTAAAAAAAAAAAAAAAAAATCAGTTCAAAAAGAAAAAAATGAATTTACTGATTAAAATTTCTCTTTGAAAAACAAAATTTGTTTGTTGAAACAGAGTTTCTTTTTAATTATCAATTATTTTTTAGTAAAAGCTTGTATTTTTGTTACCTAGGCTAAAACATTAATTATTAATGTTTTAATGATTAATATTTGTAATTATTTTTTGTGGGAAAGTTAAAACTACTTTGAAATTAAGGATGCCAGCAGAGTCAAAATGCTATTTTTGTTAAACACACCACATAAAAAACAAAACACTAGTCATAATTTATTTTTAAAAGAAAAATGTAATTGCTTTTTAAAGAAAGCATCTAAAATTCGATTTTTAACATTTGATGGGACTATTTTTTAATTAAAAGATCCATATTTATTCTTAACTTAGAAAATCTTAGAAAGTAATAGCAGTCCAAAGTTCACGAATGAAAAAGATAAAACTTAGCATTGTTATTATTACAATTACTGAATTGTTGGTAATATCCTACCCGGTAATTATTTCCTTAGGTACGTACGTACCTGTAAAGAATCATTGATTATTTAGAATATAATGACATAAGTTTGAAAGATGAGAACAACAACAGGCCAAAACTAACCACTCCTCCATAAAAAAGTACCACTTACACAACCAAGAGAAAGGGAAGTTCCATATTTTGCACATATGAAAATACAATTTGTATTCTTTTTAGATGTATTACTTAAGGTAAAAACTGTATTTAAAGGTAGATTTATTAACTAGACGACCTTATTTGTAAAGGATATTCCTTCTGCAACAATTTACTTTCTTTTTTTTAACTCTTTGGTCATTTATAGTACAAAAAGTGGGTCAATCCGTGGTTTTCCTATAACTTCCCTGTTCTCTATTTTAAATTGCAATTAAAACAGGGTTTCTTAAAACACAACATATTTTTAAATGTTTGGGGTGTGAATTAGATAAAGAAATTAGTCTGGTTGAGAAAAAAATGCAAACAAACTGCCCCCCACTCGACGTTAAAGTGTCAAAGTATGACTTCGAATTGAATTATTTATTTATTTTTTTAGTAGGCGTTAACAATTGAATGAAAGTAATTACATCGGATTGTGTAACAAAATTATTTAAGAAAGACTTAATAGAAGTTAAAATTGAAACACTGTGTACGAGAGAGAAGGGTACTATTGGCACTAAACTTCATCGTGGTCCTTTCTTGGTTTTTGGTGTGCTTGACAGAAATTTTAGTAGTAGGCGTCAACAATGTATATTTTTTTTCTCAAGTAATTAAATCAAATACAGATTTAAAAGGTAAAGACAGTTTAGGGTTGTAAATTAAAACACTGATTAATAAATAAGGATTTGAACTACGAGCCAAAACCAGAAATGTAATTTTAAACCGAAGAGACAGAAGAGGGAAAAGATATTTCTTGGATAAAGTGAAAGAAAAAAACTTGTTACTCCTTTACTTAGATTCCAAACATTTTTAAAAAGTTAAATGATTCATGTAAGAGATGAATTTACTGATGAAACGACTAAAGATAGAAAAGAGATAAATAGGCGTGGGCAGAAGTAGTAAGGAAAAAGGTGAACAAACACATTGTAATATTGATGGAAAAAAATCTATAGAAAAAAAACAACAAATAAAATCTACTCCTTTTTTAGTTTGAGAAAAGAGATTTTGACACACAATGTAGAGACATATCGGGGAGTGTTCTTTAATACAACAAAAATCCACTTAAGTTACAGTTAAAACACTAAGACTAACGTGAAAATAAAATTCAGAAAAAATATGGGGGATCAATTTTAATGATAACAATTATCGAAATCTGGACCCCCACTTTCCGGCCTTCATTGATGGAAATGGAGTAATTAGATCTTTCATTCTATAGTTAAAGAAATCCCCCGTTTTTCTTTAAGAAAATATTTACAACATAACATTACTAAACAGCAGACCGGTAACAGTGAATATTTAGCATCTATAACAACGGCAAAAGTTTCAAAGCAAAAAAATATGTTGCGTTTGTACTTACTATTCGTATATAAGCATTTTAAAAGACTTTTTAGCCCTGACAGTCAACTCTCCTCAGTATTCAAGCCGGGGTGGAATAAGAATGACGTCATGACCTGACACGTACCTGCAGATAATATTAACATTCTGATTTGTTAATAAAAATCAATGCCAATAACCACATTGGGCAATGTCTAGGACAATTTTAAAATTCTATTTTTCGATTTTACTTTTATTTAACTCATTAATATTAATAAATTTAAATTTTCTTTTAGACAACAATAAAAATATCCTTTATTTCTAGTTCTGACGAAAGACTGAAGTTGCATCTATTCACCTCCAAATACCGGAAGATGGAGTTTGTTATTTCTTGCTGATCTCCCTTAGTAAAGTTTCTCGTACACATATCTAAACCATTGTGATCGCTCCAAAAGTAAAACGAATGACTGAATTTTAAATCACAGTTGTGAAAAAACGTAGTCGTCAGTTAACGTGTCTATTACGCATTTTTTTTTTTTTTTTGTAAACTACTAATTCTATTTATTAATAATTTAGACTAACAATCATTACTGGACGATGGACAAAAAGAGTGACTTGATCGAATCAAGGAAGTTCAAGTCATGATGAAGGGTGGGTACACAAAAAAAAAACGGGCAAATATTGCAACTCGCCTCAGAATTAAAGTGGGTTCGTTGAACAAGTTCTTTAGTTTGCATAAAGCTGGCATGTATAAAGATAAAAAAAAAAAAAAAAACCAGAGTGGTCATCTTCAAAAACAACTAGAACGTTCAAAGTAATTATTGGTGTGGAAAACTTTTCCGGCATCTTGGATGATGTAATTAATTTACGCCATCTGTCAATGAACCATCTTAGCAAGGAAATGAGTTTGAGGACCTAATGTGTAAAAATCACCTTGAGTTTTACAAAATTTATTGTTGGGATTGGATAGAAGAGTAGTGGTAAACAGTGATGTTCAAACAGTTTGACAAGTACAATTCTACTGACTGACAGCTGTCCCTGTCATCATTCTTCCCTGTGGTGCTCACTATTAAACATCCATCTTCAGTGATGTATCATGAGTGTCTTTACAATGAACACAGAATAATCCCTTGAAGTATTCGAGAAGTACTTCTGTTTCATGGAAAGTCACTATTGCGCCATGTTCCAGAAGGTAGAAACCTCAAAGAAAGTAAAAAAAATAAATAAATTAATATTAAACCCTATTGAGAATGTGTGGGCCATGAAGTGAAGTTGCCAAGTGCCATCACACTAGAATTAATGTGCTGAAAATGACATACAATCATTTAGTTTACTGAAGTAACTTCTGAACTATGTTGGAACTAGGCAACTTCAATGTACCATATATTTTTTGTATGGTACAGGTCATAACAAAAAAAAAAAAAACTTTAAGCTAATGTGTACATTCATGCAAAAAGAAAATGCTCCTTCATAATCTACAAAGCTGACTATTGCCCACCTTGCCAAAAAGTTTCAAAGACACTAAATTAATGAAATGGCTCAACCTTTCCAACATAAAATTTAATTCATCCTCAAAAGAGATGTATATCAATGGAAAATCTTGTACAACAAAGTCCCTGGAAAGTAATAAAAACTGCTAAAAATCATGTTAAGTCAAAACAGAAGAAAAATTATTAAAATAGTTGAAAAACAAATAACAGTTAATGACAAGGAGCTAATATTAACATGTAAAAATACTTTATTCAGATATAAGGGATTTTCTGTTAACCAAATGTGATTTTTGGTCTATATCTTTTGGATTAAGTTATAAAGAAAAAATTATTACATTGTAATTATTTTTAATAAAGCCTGATACTATAAAATAAGTTATCATCACACCTTTTTACTAAGGATAGATGTTATAAGCTGAAGTTTGTATATATTAAAAAGAAGTGATGATATATATTGAAAATTTTACTAACATTACCTAATACTAATTTATTATGAAAACATTGATTTGAATAAAATTTGGCATATTGTAATTTTGTCTTAAACAGTATTCAGAAAAGATTCAAACTGATCTTAAATGAAAGAATTTCAAGATGAGCTTTGGCACAGAAAGAAATTTTCAAACATTTTTACTTTCTCAAACTCAAAAATAAATTTTCTATCCCAGAAAATTACACAAATCATTAATTTTTTTTTGCATTAGGTTAACTAGACTAAATACATGTTTTTTATAGAGAGAGTAACAGTAAATATTACTGAATCTTCTGTTTTTTCCTTGAGTGTTATATTTATTAGCCAGGAGATACTAAATATGTGAGCGATGTACTAGTTATTGGTATGACAAATAGAATGAGCAAGCCAAGTTCAATTCCAGCCTAAGTTTCTCATCACACTTCAAAAATATATCAATCTATCTCTCTTGCATCTATAAAGACTTGAGTCTCTTCTTGTTTGGAAACTAGGAAAAATACAACTTCAAAACCATGGAGAAGTTACTAGGAAAATATTCTAGTCTCTTTTCCCAGAACAATCATGATGAATCACTATTTATAGATATTAAAGAAAAGGAATTTGTGAAGAGCCATGATTGGCTACATTCTGAAGGAGCATAATTTTAAAAAATAACTATACTCCATGAATTTATATACCTGATGTAGAGTGATGATTGGAAAGCTAGTCTTGTAGATCATTAACTACTGTGAACCTGCATCTGTGATAAACTTAGTAGTTAACTATAGAAGGGCTAGTACCAAAATCCAAGATGTTATGAATATTGTAGTACTTTTGAAGAAATTTCATGATGCCATCATTTTGCCTGGAAATTTGGTATTTTGGTACAACTGTACTAAAATATTTGAGGGACTATTTTAATAAAACACAATCTGTATATTTAATTGGTTGTATTTTTATGTTCAATATACCTGTTTTATGTCAATTAATCATACAGCTGGTGTACTTGGGATGAACCTTCAAGCAAATAACTTCATACTCAGTGGAGTACCAAGTCAGGTAATGAACATATGGCCAGTCGGTGGTATTGTATTTGGCTCTGAAATTTCAAGAAGTACTTGGGGGTAAACTTTGACTTTTGTACCCACAAAAAAAAAAGTGTCAAAAGGATGGTTTTCCCATTGTCATGGTGTTATTATTTACCTATTAATTACCTTGGCTCTTCAGCAATGTTTATTGTTTTAAAAAGTGGTGATTAGAATTTTAATAAAACCTAATCATATGAAAGTGAATTTATAAATTTTCTTTGTTCTTAAGAATAGGCAACAAAGATAATGAACACTATTCATTAGAAGGTTTCTTTATACTATTGTTTATTGGAATAGTTGAAAAACATTGGTTAATTACTAATTGATTCAAACTTTATAAAATGGTAATAATAAGGATTTATGGATTTCACATATTTTAATAATTTAGTAAATGTTTACAAATTTATGGATAAAAAATTGTTTCATTTATTTCTTTACAAATTGATAAGTGATAAATATTGCATTTGTTTTAAATGTATATTGTAAATATAAAATTATTCTTGTAAATAAACAATCTAATGAATAGCGCTTAATATTTTTTTGATGTAAATTCTCAAGAACAAAAAATATATGAATTCACATTCATCACATCTTTAGGTTTTATTACAAAGGGCAGAGTCTTGTCTTAGGAAATAGCTATCCAACCCCATTTTATACGGGGACTACAGTGAATTTTTGGCCTAGCCTAACAGGCTCAGTTACCCCACATTAAATTTGGCCTTGTGCCACATCTGACCACAAGGGGCGGTTGGTAGATATCCTGCAATTGGAGATTCATTGTGGAATTCACTTGACTTACTTCTAGCAGTTGACTACTTCTATGTGCTGCTGACAAATCTTATATGTGTTGCTCTTGTCCTAAGTATTATCACTCATTACCAACCTTCAGTTGATTATTCTATTCAGTAACATTCGCTAGGTTACAACAGATATTTAGAATAAGAATATATAATCTTACTTATTATAAAACGCAGATTGTGTGTGTATCTGTACGTTTATATATTGGATCAGATTTCCTACATTTTTCAACTGATTTCAACAAAACTTCACAGGACTACATAAAATTACCTTGTGGTGGTTCTGACAGCGCCAAAAATTGGAAAAACACAATTGTTTTTGCATGAAATCAATTTGAAAATACGATTAAGAGGCATTAATGAAAGGGGGACAACTCATATCGAGTTATACTTATTAATATCGAGTTATTGGGTTATACTTATTATAAAACGCAGGTTGGTTGTTTGTGTGTGTGCGTGTGTTCATTTATATATGGGATCGGATTTCCTACATTTTTCAACCGATTTCAACAAAACTTCACTTTTTTTTGGCAGACAGTGTTTCTTATTATCTTGCACACTTTTTCCTTTATTTTTACATTCAGAATGCTTTAAAAATTCCATTTACAAGACAATTGTTTATAATAAAATTCTATTCAATTGGTAGACTCATAATGATTGAAAACAATGTTTTTGAGTTTAGGTTTGACCAATTCGTAAAAAAAAAAAAAAAAAAAAATTATGACATGCATGTCCGTCAACCTTAAACAATAATCTTTATCAATTTTATTTTTCAGTCTTTATGATGGTCGATACTTGATCGATCTCTTACTGTTACATCCCCAGGCAACGCCGGGCTCTACTGCTAGTTAATAATATAGATGATATATAGATAAATATAGAATAAAAGTATTTAATAAGATTCAATTCTGAAATTAACAGTTTAGTTCTGATGGCAGAATAGCCATTATTTGAAGTTTAAGAAAATTGACTGGGAAACAAAAAGCCAAAAGAGATTTCCACTAGAAAATAGTGTGAGAGGAGAAACTATTAGCATAGAACTTATGGTTACAACTAACCATTTCAACTGTAAAATGATGAGACCTTGTGGCCAATCTACTATTGCACTTAAATTCATAAAGTCTAGGTACCATAGACGAAAGTTAATCAGAGCAATGTTTTCACAGAAAAGGCAAAGGGAAGTTATGCCAGATATACTAAATATATTTTTTCTTTTAAATTTTTCCATGCTCAGATGAATAAATTTGAAACAAATTACATACAGCAGCTTGTGTCAACAACATTGTCATCAGTGATAACATTAGATCAAGTCTTCAATTTTAAATTAAAGAAAATACTCAAAAAGGAAAAGAAATTAATTTTTTCCTATTTCTAAGGCAGACATTCACATATATAGCATTTTGTAGTTAAAATGGTTGAGGCATTTTCAATTAAAAATTACCTTGAATTATTTTAATAATGTGGCCTGCTTTATCATGAATCATATTTTTATGTGTCTCACGTATCAAAATACCTGAATTAGACTATCTATATTCACTATATTATTATTGTATATTGAAGAGTTTCAAAAGTATATTTGCTTTTTATAGAGCTTTATTCCAAAATTTATTAGATGTACACTTCTAAAGGCTAACTCTTAATCAGCTATAATGCTAGTAATCTTTTAGTTATACAAAATTTCAAGATGGCCATAGTTAATGATAATCTATTTAAATTCTTATTTTTTTCCAAAAGCTATTTTGGTTTATACTCATCAGAGAAAAATGTTAGCAATAAATTAAAAAAGAACAAACATGATATGTGGAACATAAATACAAAAGACATCAAGAATATACTGTATGCTATCATCATCACAAAGTGGACCCTGAATTTTCATCTATCACAATGAATGTGTGTTCTCTCAGCCAGGCCATGTGCATTGAGCACCTATTGGGAGTTAAGCCTGACCTCAAATGGAATTTGTACATACAATCCATCCCTAAAGATGCTGGAAAAATGGTCAGTTCCCCGTGCCACTCCTACTATTCTCTACCTTTACAAGAACCAGATTAGGCTGAAAATGGTGCACTGCTGCCATATACAGGGCAGGAGCTGCCCAGTATTCACTTTCCAGCTTTGATAGTGTCCAAAAGTGTAGGTGAGGAACTATTTCACACCCTACAACCCCTTTCCCCACAGGCAAATTTTCACAAGCCTCTTGCTGCTCTATCACTATTTCCACAGAAAGTGCTCAAACAAACTACATTCTTTAGTTCCACTAGTTCTAATCTCACATTGAGATTGTCTGGGGAAAGGGCCAGGAGACAACAACTCAGTGCTAGTTTCCTCCTCAGTCAAGATGTAAACTCGGCGCTGCCAATGATAGAAATTAATGTGTGTGGAAGGAAGTGCATTGCACTAGTGGACTCTGGGTGCTCCTGCACCATAGTGAGCAAGAAGGTGTGCCAAATATAAAAGAAATGAAATATTGACACTGTAACCATCGGTGGCAGAGTTAGACCATTCAGCCTACATGTGAAAAATAGAAGGGCTGTTGTAATGGATGTCCTAGTAATGCCAGAAGACCCCTTTGGATTCGATCTCCTAATTAGAATAGATGCAATTGTTTCAGGCCACTTATATGTTTCCCAACTTTTAGTAATGTTGGTGTTTGAAATTGGGAAATAATATGTGTCTCCTGAAATATCCCACAGCAAAAATGGTGAACTAAGGATGCAAGTTCACGTAAAGAAATGCAAAGAAACAACAAGAACCAATATATACATACAAACAAATGAGAATGTATTAACAACAAAGGTATACAAGTGACAAATATGTGTGTATCAAATGAATGTGAAAACCTTTTTAGTCCAAAGTATGTGCCATGAGTGAATGCATGTATGCATATTGTTCATGCATTTCCCTTTGAGAAATGTGTTCTCCACAAAAGGTTTACATGTTGATGAATAAGCAGATAAGGTAAGAAGAGAGTGAGAAACATTATTGCAGAGTATTTATAGTCCAGAGAGCATCCCCTAGTAGCAGTTTCGAAAATTAGGATGGGTTAAACCGACACAATCAAAGTTCATGGTGAAATGTCTTTTTCTAAGTCAGGGAAGCCAGTTTTTGTGTGTACTCTTGTACTCTTGATTGAAGAACCTGATTTGGGGGCAGAATTTAATCAGCAGTGGAATGAATAGACTTTGTTCTGGAAATGGGCAGAAGGCAAAATGCCAGGCAAGTTGCAAAACGCCATCACAGAGTATTCTGTGCCAACAAAAATCAGAGGATTGTAAAAGAGGGAGTTTCAACAATGAATTGAGAAGATTTGGCTTATTCCATATGACAAGCAGAAGCTTGGACCAAACCCCCCCCACCACCACCACCACCAAAAGGGCTACTTCCACTGATGGCTGTCATGCAGTAAAACAAGCTGAAAGTGTGTCTCATAATAGACTACAGGAAACTCAACTTCCATGTTGATGTGTATACTACAGACAATGATGTTTGCACCCACAAACATCACACTGCTAGATCAGCCTATTTACAGGTGCACATCAATGAATGACTTTGCTAAGATGTTATCTTTCAAGGCAGAATGTACTGCCTGACCAGATTATGATTTGGGCTGAACGTTGCCCCCAACTCCAAATAACAAGATCTGTTGTCGATGCTGTGATATATCAGGATGAAAAAATCAGAGGCAACCTTAGTATACATTGATCACCTGTATGTAAATGAGGATATCACATCACAACTAGTGTTACTGAACACCTGTCACACTTTGTACTGACAAGCAAAATTTCAGAACGACCAAAAAATGGAGCTTGGATACTTGGCTTAACTCTCTGGGAAGAAGACAACTTTCTGCTTTGGAAGTGCAGGAATGCACTTCCTGAAGTCCCAGAGGTGGTCACCAGAAGGAAGGTATTCTCTTTTTGTGGCAAGCTTGTTGGACACTTCCCAGTCTGTGGATGGCTGCAAGTAGCAGTTGGTGTCATCAAGCAAGGGCAATGACAAAAGGTTGGGATGACTGAACTGAAAATACTCCCCTAAAAAGAATGTTGACAGTATGGTGTATGTGTTAATGATGGACAAATCATATAAGGCAAATACACTCACACAGCAGACATCCTGATGTAAAACAAACAATGTACTTTGTTAGGAAAATTGCTCCATCTACAATGAAAGAGGCTGTGAGATGTGCTGTTAAATCTTGTATGGGATATGGGATGTCATTCGATCTGGCACTGATCCAATGGCAAAAAGGGAAACTGGAGACAGTAGATATATGGCATAAACTAGGGATGGATATCACCCATTACAGGGGTGCTCACTACCTGACTCTGATAGACTGTGGGCCTACCCAGTTTGCTGTTTGGTGACCTCTATGACAAGAATATTCAGCTACTGTGACCCAGTGTCTCAACTCTATCTTTTTTGAGAGGAGCCCATCTAAAGAGATCTTGACAAATAATGATATGTCATTTAACAGCAGGAGCTTTAGAACATTTGCTGAGATGTGGGGTGCCCTCCTGCGTTTCCAATGTGCATATGCACCATCTGAAAATGGCTCTGTTGAACAACTGCACAGATCCATAAAGTGGATTGCAATGCTCTGTCCAGGAAGTGGTTTACTGGTACAACATTACACCAAAGCATGGTGTCTGCAGTGCAACTGCTCCAGCTAATGATTTGTATCAGTATGAAGTCCAGCTGAAAGATGTTGACAGAATCCCTCCATTGAAGCCTGAGTCTGAGTAGAGTATGTACAAGAAAGGGGATGGGTAAATTTTCTATTTTGTTTCCCGAGCGCTAATATCCCTTCAAATTTTTCCATAATAGTCTTATTTCCATGCAAATGTACATGCAGAACTCAAATCAACAATTAGATCATGAAGAAACCTACCTTTTTGGATGTTAACGACCAGAAAAAAATCAGACTTCTTCTTGGTCTTTCGTCAGCCATTACCGGCTTATTAAGAAGTATCTCACTGCAGACAGATTTTTTGGCGGAGTCATAAAATTTGGGCCTATTTACTTCTTTTACAGACTTTCCTTGCAGAAAATCACTATGCACTACCGTAAAGAAATGTAATTTTTTTTTTTTGGTAAGTTTAGTTTTATTTATAACAAAAATGAATTAAATGATACAATAGAACCTTTTTTTCATTTTGAGTAGCAATGACAAATTAAAAGAACAAATTAAATAATAAAAATAAAGCATTTTTTATATTGTAAAATTGAAAAAAAAAATCATGTCTCCTTGGCATAAGTGACATAAGATTGCCTGTGCTGTGCACAGGAGACTCAATCTATGTTTACTGGGTGATGTCTCATGTGACCAAAAATCTGTGTACCAACCTTGCTAGACATCATAGAAAGCCAGCCTTTGTTAACACCAGGGAGTGACTTGAAGAGATGCTGCCTGTGTGACAGAAGTGAATTTCAAGAAGTCAGCCACATATATTTACACTTTAATTATTTATCTAAATGTATAAATTTATAGAACTCAGGCGACATATTGCTCTGTTGCTCAGTTACTTGACAATGGACTCCATTGTGTATTTTTTAATTATTTCACCCCAAGCAAAGTGATAATGCCATAAGGATGCAAGGGGTTACTAGAAGTGAAAAAGAATGAAAAGACTTGACTTTAGTGAGGTGAAAGGACGATAAAAGGAGAGGATTTAGAAAGACAGAAGATGGTGATTGATGTTGCACATCAGAAATGCAAGAGGACACCCCACATCTCAGCAAACATTTTGAAGATTGTAGATGGTAGGTGTTATACTCCACTACAATTAGAACTCCTGATTCACTCTATATATTGGCTAGATGTGAGAAGCAAGAAAACAAATAACAAAACAAAAAAGTCCTTTATCTTGTTCACAAAACAAATTCCTGCAATGAAAATAATACAATAGCTAATCATGAATGTCCCCGCCAGAAAAAAAGATGACCCTGGGGTCTACCAGATTTGTTTAAAAGAAAGCCCTTCATAATGACCAACACAGTTGCAGGTCGAAGGGCCACCTGTCAGTACACAGGCACACTGTTGCCATCACTACCATAATTGCCACTCACCATCACCACCCCTCAACACCTTAGCTATCTACTCCAGGGTTTCTTTGTTATCACTACCATGACCCCCATCTCGCTGATACCATATTTGACCAGAATCCAACAGAGATATTCTGCCCGATTAATTTAACTATCTACCAAATTACCATTCTAGTAGCACACTTAAATTCATGTAGTTAAGGCACCAAGGAGGAAAGCTTGTGGAGCAAAGACAGGAATGAACACCAAGATAGTCATACATCAAATGACAAAAAAAATATTTTTTGAGTCATCGGATTCACATCCTTCTGGTTACTAAATTAATCCTTTGAAAATAAATATTTAACATTTTGCAACCAATGGGAACATGCTTCATGATCCCATTGAAGAGTATTTAAGCAAAGATTCTAGACCAGACAAGGAATAGCAACAGACAACAACAGTTAATGGCAAAGGCTTCAAAGAAATTCCCTTACTCATTCCTCACCAAACTATGTGACATTTACACTCTTCCTCAACAAGCTATATGACAGTTACACTGTCCACCTCACTTTCTACATTGCCTCTCTTTTTTGAACATACATGTGAAGAAATGATATTTCTCTTCATCTTAATAAGCAACTACAAATAAGGAACTTTAACACTTATACATGCTGAGAAAAAATTAGTTGTAAAAACACAAAAATAAAAATATTTTATATTCTTATATTTAAAAACCTATCTTGACTTTTTCTTTGTTGTGGACTGATTCAAATCTGCAAGAAGCTCATCAGAACAATTGCCATAAATTAATCCAGTAAATAGTGTCTGTAAGGATCAAACCCAAAATGAATACAGCCATTGTGATATATTTTATGTTCCTTATTTAGGACATGGTATTCTTTTGTTCACTAAACCATAACCGGTTACCACATTTACCTCCACTGTGAGCTAAACTGCAACTGGCTATTGGCACCAACAGCTGTTATGTGATCCTCAAGGGCCTCTTTAGACATCAATAAATTCATCTTATCCAAAGGGAAATAATTGCTTTCTACATGGCTATAACAACATTAAGTGGATGCTCAAAAGATATACACAAGAGAATAGGAAGAGTTATAAATTGACAATTAAGAAAACAACTTGTATTCAACCATGTAAACAAAGTGTATCAGCACAAGCTGAAAGCTGTCCTAGAAAATAAAAAATATGTTCTGGAAAGATCCAATTTATGATGTCATGTCAGGAGACCAGATCTGATCATTATAAACATAAAAATAAATGTTCTGAAAGATCCAATTTATGATGTCATGTCAGAGACCAGATCTGGGACATCATTATAAACATAGAAAAGAAGAGAACTGTCAAATTTTTTCCAAGTAGATACACCTGTAACAATGAATCAAATGAACTAAAGATAAAATAAAGTGAAAAAATTTACTGTTTTCTTCATTCATTCTCAAATTCTAAGACCAATGGCATAACTAGACTCCACGTGTAAATGCCACCCAATTTGGAACCGGGGTGAGTCAGCAGTCAGCCCGCCTGAGTTTGCCAATCCCACAACACAAAAAGACACATATTGCAGCCAATATACATAGAGTTGGATTCAACAACCAATCACTTTTAAAGTTATAAAACTAGTTTGTGTACCATTATAATATTCCGGAGATTTCACATACCTAAATATAGTATTGTCCCCGCTTTAAATAAATGAAACATAAAAGCAACTTTAATCCATCCTCGGCCAGATAACAGAATTTTTTATCAAAACGATGAATGCAAACAACATATATTATGGGACATGGACGCAAAAATGGGATCACAGGAAGACGCAAAAAAAAAAGGACCATTGATTATTTCTAAAATGAAAAAGTTTGAAATACAACTTTTTACAAACTCAAATGAGTAAAAGATAAAATAAAGTGAAAAAATTGTAAAATCTTTTTTTTTTTTTATTTGACAAAAAAAACACATTTGCAATGAAATTATAAAACTAGTTTGATCAAAAAATATATATTATATTTAAACATCTGTCACATTGTCACTATAGGCTAAAAATAGGACCATCATTATTTCTAAAATAAAATATATTACAAACTAACTTTTTTTTGCTTTTTTATTGACAAATTCTTCAATGAAATTGTCAAAAACTATTTCATCTGTCAATTGTCACTCTATAGACAATAGATAGGATAATATATATGCCATAGTTTGAGTCACTCGGAATCAAAAAGATCCTTCAATTGTGAGTACTGTCCCAACATTAAAACCACTTTTATTTCAATACAGTATATACAGGCTTATAGTCTATTGCAGACACAAAAGTGTCAGCCGGGGCTGACCCCACCCTCCACCTCCCCCTAGCTACACCACTGAAACAGCCCAAATGTAAATAATGTAAATAATTACCAAACATTTAATTTTTTAAGAATTTAACCAAATGAGGAAAAAACGTGACTTTGGAACAGAAAACTGGGAAACATGAATGATAGGTATTGTCTATAATTTTCTGAAGAGTATTTAATGTTATATACCACTTATGATTGCAAGATTGAAACAATAAAGTACTGTTGAAAGAAAAGAAACAAGATATGTTAAAATAAAATTCTCTTTATTGCCAGTATAAAGGTTCAAAGTGAAATGTCTCTTTGTGGACAATGGAAGTGACATAAAGGATGGAGAATCAGTAGTGTATTGGCCTGGCACTGAAGCCTGTGTTGTGCTATTCAACCCAGGGTTACTGGTGAACTCTGTAACTATCTGTTTATGACCTTGAATATTACATGTTGGTCTTTTAAGCAGTTAGTATTGATATATGACCAAGCATTTTTGTTGCTGTAAAAATACTACCAAAATGAAACCTGATGAAAAAGATACATGTATAAACTTTGGTTTTCAAATTTGTAAAAAAAAGAAGCTCGAGTCTTATGGTCTCAAAACTCAACTAAATAAAGTTTGCAGTCAGGCATGGAGGTAAATTTGTGATTTTTTAACCAATTGGAAAGTAAGTCACAACTCTGTAGTATCAAATCTTTGATTCAACTCAGAGCCGATATATGGTTATTTAAGAAGTCTGGTTTCTCCAACAGGCAGAAGGGTTTTGTTTTTCATAGACAAAATTGTTGGCTGGTTTCTGGGAGACAAGCAAAGAAAACAGAAGAGATTTAGTTTTCACAGGCAAAAGTTGTTTACAGCTGCTATGAGAGCAAAAAGCTGAGGGGTTTCAGTATCCACAATTTGCTAATGACAACAGAAAAGAAGTAACAGAAGAAAAAAATGGGAAGAAGCCGAACGAAAGAAAAGGAAAAGAAAGCAGAATGGAGAAGTTTCTACAAGTTTAGAGAGATATACAATTATCTTGCTATAGCTGTTTGTGAAAGTTTATCAAAAATTAACAGTATTAACTCTGATTTTGAACTTTCTATAAAAATATGAGATTTATCTCAGTTTATACAACTGAACTGTTGTCTAAATAAATCTGAAATTCAATGATGCCTGTGAATTTACCACCCCTCTCAAATCCATTTAACAGTTGTATGAATCAAAGTAAGTGAGAATTTTGTTGATAATTATAATTCTTTTTATGAACCTAACATAATTATAATTAGAAATTGTTATCTTGCCTAATCATGTGGTGCAGAATAGAAAATTTTGTGCATGCTTGTTTTGTAAATTTTTGTATTGTTTTTTTCATTTAATAAATCTAAATTTCTTTCAAATTTCATACAGGCCTTAGAGCCTTGTGTTCTTTTTTGTTTATGCCTTTTATAATGGGTCAGGGATTTGAAATTCTTTCTTCTCCTCTCCAAGAAATATCATTTAATCAATCCACCAGGAAGTAAAAACTCATTTTCTATTGATTTTGATTCTTTGAGGAAGTATAGAAATTTTTATTTCTACTAAATCCAACTTCTTGTGCCAGGCACAAAACTTAGTAGAAACAGAAAGTCACTATAATAGGTGCAAAATTACAAAACAAGCCCATCACTGCATAAAATTTTAAAAGGGAAAAACACATTTATTTTGCAATATTACCAAAAACTAAAAAAAAGATACAATACAAGTGTTGCACAAGAAAATTACCACCAGATATAAAGAAAAAAGTGTTACAATTTTTATGAAAAGACAGATTCAAAGATAAAAACGATTACACCCTTTAAAAGACAATTGTATATAGTTGATAGTTTAGACAATTCTGAATGAGTTGGATGCCATATGGGACATCCATATTAGAGTTTAAATCTGATAAAGCTATTTAAGAACATGACTTGAGTTCTTAGGTTAGTATTTTTGCTTTGTAGCATCTTACAGTTGTTATAAACATGTGCATGGTAGCACAGAAGAGCAAACAAAACAACAGTACCACTGGTGAGGTGAAAGGAAAAGGAGACAAGAATTGTAAATATAAAATTCTTTAGTATTACCTGTACAGCAGATGCAAACGGAATGTATATGAAAGAGGTAGCTTTGAAGGAAAGGTAGAGTTGATAAGACCTGGAGTTGATGCATTTGTCAGGTCAGCTGACCAAGGTCATGGTGGCGACATCAGGAGAGGCCTGAAGTGAATTAGTGAAGCTTGCCATTTACCATGAATCTGACTCAGTCATTTGTAAGCAGCTTTCTTAAAAGTAAATATGGTGGCTCCTGAGCTCATCTTTTTCTTTAACGACAACATTCATGATTGACTTCTTTTATTTTTGAGGGGATTTATTTTGTGGGCTGGATTTGACGCTGGGGGCATCTTCACAGAGGATATCTTCTTTTTTTTATTTTGCTCTCTTAGCATTCACTCCCAGCTGACATGTAGAGTGAATCAGAAAGAGATCTAATTTGAAGCAGAGTATAACAGTGTTGGACAAAACCTCTCCTGTGTTCAATGTCCTTATCTCCTATACTAAATTTGTTTATAACTGATCTATGCACTGAGGCATTTGAAGTGTTTAAAATTTATTAATTCCATATTTTAGTGCAATGGACAAGATGAATAAGCTTGCAAAGAACACACCATTATCCGTCCCAAGAATGTATAGCAATTTACTGAGCATGTAATGAATATAAGTGATGATAATGGAATTGGCAAGCCAAGTTCAAATTCAAGTTTGTTCTGTTGAGTTCACTTTTGCATAAATGGCCCTGGGAAAGACATGAATATATCTCTTCTCCAGCTATGGATTAAATAGAAGAATAGATTATAGCCTTGGATGACAACCAGTAAGAGAAAGGAAACTGAATTCCAAACTATGGGGAAGGTAACAGGAAACCACTCCACTATCCTTCCCAAGAATGCATTGCAATTGACAGATAATAAAGAAAAGGAATATGTGAAAAGTCATGATCTCCTCTTATGGCTAGAAGGGATTAAAAAAGAAATCTGATTTGAAAATGCACATCAACTAGTAGTGGACTGGGTTTAAATATATTGGTTGCAAGGAGATAAAGGGGGCCCACCCTCACCCACAATACTATCATTTAATTTTCATAACAAATAAATAAAATTAAGGAAAAAAAACAAATATTAAAAAGGGCACTATTAAAATTTTTGTGGAAAAATGTATATTTCTTAGTAATTACAGTGTACATGTACTGTACATATTACTGGCAGTAGATACCAAATGTAAATACAAAATCTTATACCTGAAATTTTTATTTATTTATTTTTTAATTTTAAGTAATTGGTTGATAATTTTAAATAGTTTATAACTCAATGTACACAATAACTGACTGAGTTATTGTTATTGCAATGAACGTCTTGTCTATTCATGGTGAACGGTAAGCTAGTTCAAAAGCACAATAGAGTATTGTATACAATCCACTATATTAAGAGCAATTGTTTGTGTTCACTAGATGATTGTTCGAATTTGCTAATAACTGCTTCTGCATTCAGTTCATTTAACAATTCTTTTTCAATGGATAGCAACATGTATGATTCCAAATTCTCCTCAGCAGATTTCTTAACCTTGTCTTTAGTTTTGAAAATGTCCTTTCACTTTGGACTTGAGTAACTGATAGTGTGCAGATGACTTTATAAAGTTCTTATTCCTTTTTATTACTAAAATAGTTTTCTGTTCCTTTATTGCATTTTTATTTGGTATACTCCTACTCCATCAGGGGCTCACTTGCCATTGGGCATGCTGATACTGTGGCCAGTCCACTACTGACATCAATTGATATAAAATGAAGTGGTTGCAAAAATGTTGAACAAAGTATTCAAGGCATTCATTGCAATAACGTTGAAAGTATTTACAATATTCACAAACAATAAAGTAATCAAACCTGAATGAAAGCAAACAGTAAAAAAGAGTTAAAAAGTGCATCTGCACAGTTTAGCAATAAATTTAGCAATGAGAGACTATTTTTTTACATAATACTGTAAATATTTATAAGTTTGCCATTTGTCCTTATTTTGAATATTGCTGCCACATAAGGTCTGGTATTCCTGGTATATATTTAGAGATTCTTGTAAAATCCAAAGAAGAATCTGCAATGTTATTGGTGCTGATTTGGCAGCTTGGCTTCAGTCACTTTCCCACCATCATAATAGAGCTTCCCTGTACCTTTTCTATAAATATTTTCATGATAATTCTTCTGATGAACTTTCCTCTATGATATCTAGACTTTATGGATTTGTGTAGTACTAGATTAGCAGCAAGGTTTTTTATCATTTTACAGTTAAAATGGTTAGATGTAACCATAAGTTCCATGCTAACAGGTTCTTTTATTGCACTTCTCACTTGTGAAACTCTCTTCTGGCTTCTTGCTTCCCAGTTAATCTTGATCGTTAAAAATTTAAATTCAATGTTAATCATTATCTTCTGTCTTCTTAATTCTTGTTCTTTTATTGTTCTCTCCTTAATAGTGTTTTTCTCATATTCTCTAACACTCATTAACCCCTTGCATCTCAGTGGTTTTATTGCTTATTTAGTTTGTTGTGGGAATAGCAGGCACTGGTCATAAATCACTTATATAAGCTTTTGGGGAGCATTTTTGGTTTTAGTATGTGAAGCTGATACTTACAAATAAATCCAATTCAATCAATTGGTGGGGCATTAGTTCTTGTGTCAAATTCTTCATCTGGGAATAGTGAGTGGAATTTTAGTGTGCTGATGTAGATGTGTCATTCTTTGTTGATGTAATTGCTTCACCTCTGTCATTATACCGCTATATGTTTAAATGGTGATTCTTCTTTGCTTATATTGGTAAAGATAGGCTTAACTTGAGCATAATTTTAGATTCTTGAATTTCCATTTGATTGGCCAATGTTGAATCCTTCATTCTGATTTGTTGTTTTTTTTTTATTTTACTGAAAGTATGTCTGTGCATTTTTAACTAATGCTTTAATCCTAGCTACATCCATTTGTGCACAGGAAAATATCTTTGAAAGTGTGACAAAATAATCCAACTAGGATTGTTATGTTAGTAAATTAACCAAACTAATCTAACACAAGTGTTTTTTTTAGAAGACAGATCCCTTGGCACCATTTGGCTAATTGGAAGGGAACTATGAAATTTGCATAATCAAATTCAAATAGATATTACTTTTCTTTTCTTTTTTTAATTATTTAACCCAAAGCAAGGCAATAAAGCCACTAGGACTCAAGAGGTTACTGAATGATAGAGAATATGAGAAAAAACTATTATTTATGAGAGAGAACAATAAAAGAACAAGAATTAAGAAGACAAACAATAACGATTGACATTGTATTTAAATTTTTAAAGATCAATCTTGACTAGGAAACAAGAAATCAGAAGTGAGTTCCACAAGTGAGAAGTGCGATAGAAGAAACTGTTACCATAGAACTTGCAGTTACATCTAACCATTTCAACTGTAAAATGATGAAACCTTGCTGCCAATCTAATCCTGGGCTTAAATTCATAAAGTCTAGGTACTTTAGCAGAAGGTTCATAACAATTACCATGAAACTATTTATAGAATAAGTACAGGGAAGCTACATTACAGCAGTGGAAAAGGGACTGAAGCTGAGATACCGGGTCAGGACCAATAATATTGCAGATTCTTCTTTGGATTTTATCAAGAATCTCTAAATGTACAGCCAGAGCATCAAATCATATATGGCAGCAATAGTCAAAGAACAAATGGTAGACTTATAAATATTTAAGATAGATTCTGGCATAAAATTATTTTGCACATCATAATGAACCAATAGCAATTGATTCAATATGCTCTTTCCACTTCATGTCAGCTGAAAACATTAGTCTGAGAAGATGCAATGAGTCACACTCCTGGAGGTTAGCATCAGCCATGTTGATGGGACATAAAAAGAGTTCTCTCATATGATTAAAAGAGAGCAGTTTCATTTTACTTATTCTAATTTCTGATTACTGA
The DNA here is from genome assembly GCA_903632075.3 of Acanthosepion pharaonis. Taxonomy (NCBI): domain Eukaryota; kingdom Metazoa; phylum Mollusca; class Cephalopoda; order Sepiida; family Sepiidae; genus Acanthosepion; species Acanthosepion pharaonis. The sequence continues at coordinate 1,613,067 of CAHIKZ030005350.1, read as the reverse complement.
TCATTTTCATAAGAATTCTGAGTTTATGAGATAGCAGAAATGCAAAGCTAATGATGCTCTATAAAATATACTAAAGTTTTACAAATGATTTGAGCCACAAATTCAGCAGATAAGAAATTTATTAAATAATTTTTTTTACGTTTTATTTCTTCCAATCAAGTTGGATAGTAGTGATAGAACTATTAATTGAAATCAGAATTGAAAGTCAGAAATATCAGAACTTCCTGGGGTATCGGAATCAGTATTAAAATCGGAGAATTTCTAACCTCATTTTCAATTCCAAAAACGATTCTTTGGATTTTTTTTTTGGTTTAAAACTTAATTTTCCATTCATGGTACAAGTGCTAAAAAGATATAAATATTTATTGATTTTAAACTATCAGTAAAACTAAAATTATAGATCACTAGAAGCATGGCCCGGTGTTGCCCATGCTTGATTCAAAAATCGTACGACTCATACAGCACTGCATGCACTAACCTGTTTCTTCCCACGCATAGCGTGACCTTAAATTAATCTGCATTTAGGAAATACCAAACCGGAAAAACATTTTTAAGGGTTGACCTATTGTCCATTTGCACTCTGTTTGGAGAGCGCTCAGAGTTGAAACTTCACATGGTGACTCCCAATGGCCTCCTCATATAAATCTGATCAGTTTTCGCTAAAAACCGACATGCAGTTTCTGTTTAGGTGCAATCTGGGCGTATTGGCTTTTGGGTTTTATCGATTTTCCGTGCTGTTTAGGGGTCCGTGGTCATGAAACTTCTGGACAACACTTCTAAAGGTAGACTCTAAGAGGTTGTCAAATTTGGTTGAAATGCTGTAAGCGAATTTTTTCGATTATCGATTTTTTCGGAACCTGAGTCCGAACTGAAAAATCGGGCTGCGTCATGACCTTAAGGCAGCCATTTGCAAACTTGTGGTGAAAACCACATAGAAATCAGGTGAGAAATGCGGCCTGGGCAAGGTAACAACGCCCATGACAGACAACATTATCGATTTTTTCGGAACCTGAGTCCGAACTGAAAAATCGGGCTGCGTCATGTCCTTAAGGCAGCCATTTGCAAACTTGTGGTGAAAACCGCATCAAAATCGGGTGAGAAATGTGGCCTGGGCGAGGTAACAACGCTCACAACAGACACATAGACAGACAACATGCGAAATATAGATAGTAGATAGATAGATAACATCTAAGTATGATGTAAATTTATTTTACTTGTGTAAGAAAAAAAATAAAATGAAGTTTCTAGTTTAAAATAAAATTTTTATTTTTAATTTCTTCTTAAACATTGTTAAATTCACCCATTTAATATTATAAATTATTAATTTAATAATTATAATCAAAAGTATGTTATATAAACACAAAATGAATTCATGTTGTTCTGCTAGGCACTCTTTTAAGATAATTTTTATTATTTTTTTTTAATTTATAAAAATGGAAAAAAAAAATAAATGTATGGTATTCCTGCCAATGTCACATTTGAATTCTGCACATAAAAAAGTTGACCTTGTGTCACAAATTGTCCCCATGTTGAGGAAGTTAAATTACAACAGTTTGTTTTATAATAGTTTTAATCTATAAAGTCATTTTTAAGTCTCAGTTATTGAAAAGAAAATTTATTTTATTTACATAGCATACTACATAAACAAAAATAGATTTTCTTTTTACTTAAAAAATAAACCAACTAATTTGAAGTTTCCTTAAAAAAAGCTTTTTCACACAAAAGTTTGTATTAAAAAAAACTAAAATTTAATTTCCATCAAAAATTGCATTTAATTTTATTTTACTAATATTTTTCTTTGGCATAATTGAATATTCCTGTGTTAAATTATTATGACATTTAAAATATTTTGAAGTTTTTATCTCATTTATTCCTCCTCAGAGCCAAATGAGATGCAAATTTTATAAGTAGAAGTGTATAAAAAAGTTAAAAATGAGTATTTTTATCCCATTTTTATCTGGCATGATTAAGCTATAGTTTTTTTTTCAATTTTAATGTGATTTGTTTAAATATTTTCAAAATAAAACTAGTAAAATTTCAACTTCTAATAATCTAATAACTGCAAAAATTGATTCCATGCAAAAATTACACATGTGCCGTTGTTGCTATCCTTATGAAGATTTTAACAATTGCAATCTTATTTTTATTTTAATGCTTTGTAATAACTGAATCTCATACCTTATAAAATGATTAAGTTAGGTATCAGTGTTATTTAGCTTTCAACTTCCTATTTTTTTAAATTTATTATAACATTTGCTAAAATTGCTTATACTCTTTAAAAAAAATCAAAGGATATATTTTTACTGTGTTGTTGCATTTTTACTCTTTTTTTCTTTGAACAAAAATGAAGCACTTTTAGATTTTTTAGAAATTAAATTTTTTAGTTTAGAGAAATTTATTTTAGACAGTAAAACTTAGTGATTAAATTTTTAGATAAGATTGAAGACCCTTTATTATTTATTTATTAAGTTGCAGTGATAATTCATATTTAATTCTTATTAAATATCTGTAAGCAAATTTAAAATTTTCATTTTTTATTCACTGTCCTACAAGATTAGTTACTCCTTGTACTTTATCAAAATATATGCATGAGTTAAAAAAATACAATTCATAGGATGATGCCTTTCTGTTTAGCGTATTATTGTTGCAATATTATATATATATATTAGGGTGTCTCTTATTTTTGAAGTGCATGCTGAAATTGAATTGTCACCCCTAAATTTATTCCATTCATTGAAAAATGCCACATATAAAATTTTAAGGAGATTCCATAATATTGGAGGATGCTTTTGCTTAAAATTTAAAAGGTAGACAAAAAATAAATACACACATTTTTATTTTGCAATTAATAGCAAACCATTATTAGTTGAATCTTTACAATTTATACACATTAGAAAACTAGAAACATTTTTTATCTAACAGTGAAAAATTTAAATTTTAACTGTTATATTTTTCAAACCCCAATTATAGTAAGTGTACCCAATGCCAAGCAGAAAAGTGTAGTTTTATAGTTTTTTAAGATTTCTGATGATAACCAAAGTAAAGCAATATATCAAATGTAACTAACTTAAGTGATTTATGTAAAGACATTGTTCTCCTTATTGTTTAAACTCTTTCCCAATTTTTAAAAATAGAGAGGATATCTAACATATCTAATATCTTTCATAAGCTTTTGTATTCATTTTCCTATTAAATATTTTATTAATAAATGTACTTTGTTCATTAAGTTTCCCAAACCAACTGTAAGGCCTGAAAATAATGAATTTTAATCATTTTAGGTATCAGAATTGAAATCAGGAATCATTAAATTGTTAATGGCATGGGGCGCGTTTTGTAGGTCCCCCCTTGTGAGGATGTGGTATTATGGTGTAAGGAGGATTGATTGGTGATGGATGAGTTCTTGTGGTCAATGGGCAAATTGTAATGAGTGAATGGGTCGTGAATCGGATTAGCTAGGTATAGGATAGTCAGTGAAGACCAGCCTCAACCCCTCCCCTTTTCAGGCCTTGTGCCACAATTGTATTTTTTCAATGCAATAAACATACAGGAATTGTGTCAGAATCAGAAATTTAGAACAGTATTGGGAATTCTTGTATTCTTTCAATGTTTCTTGTATTTCAATTGTTTGAATATATAAACGGGCTTATGGCCACATCACGTTGGAACACCAGTTCTTATACAATCACCAAAGTTAAGCAATGTCGGGTCTGTTTAGTATCTAGATGGTGAACATTTGGTAATGCCAGGTGATTTAAGCTTGGATGTAATGAATAATAGCTTGGAATTGTAAATCGGAAAGCCGAGTTCCAATTCCAATTGGGTTTGTTATATTCATTTACACACAAATACTCTTGGGAAAAGCATGAATTCACCTCTTATTCCCCCAGCTAAGACTTGTATTGCTAAACCATTATTATTTCCCCCCAAAATTCTTACAATGCAAAAATATTTTCTCACTTTAAATAACTTACAATGTGTTAATGAGCCATAAAAAAATGAATCAATCAAAAAGAAGAAAAAAAGAAAATGCATATTCTTATTAACCTTACAAAATTTCAAATAATTAAAATATTAAAATGTTAATATTTATATTATTTAAGATAGATTATTACTCATAGAAATATATCTCCAGGGAAAGGTATGAATCCACCTCTTATTCTCCCAGCTATGGGTTAATTAGTAAGAAAAAAATAAAATGAATATTCTTACTAACCTTACAAAATTTCAAATAATTAAAATGACAAAAAAGTTAATTTATTTAAGTTATAATTTATATAATTATAAATTATTTAAGGCATAATTTATTTAAGGCATATTCATACTCATAGAAATATGTCTTCAGGGAAAGGTATGAATCCACCTCTTATTCCCCTAGCTATGGGTTAATTAGTAAGAAAAAAAAGAAAAATGCATATTCTTATTACCTTACAAAATTTCAAATAATTAAAATACAAAAAAGTTAATATTTATATTATTTAAGGCATATTCTTACTCACAGAAATATATCTTCACCATATATAGAAACTATTTTCAGCTCACAGTCCTCAATTTGGGAAAAGCCCATGACTTGCTTTTTCCCATTTGCAGAATGTTTTCACTAGTGACATAGCAGATAAATCTGGCCCACTTGAATCTGGAATCCTAAATATGGCTTCTCCAGAAACACAGACCCAATTCCCAATTGAAAATTATTATAAGTAAGACCTTATCTTTTTGTTCTCTTTTTACACTGCCTGTTGTGTAAACATGTATTGTAGTTTCTCTGTGAAGACAAATGTAAATATGGGCATATAATTTTGTGTATGATTTAGCGGGATCTGAGAACAAAGCATGTTTTTTATTCCTTTTCTTTCAGCTATTCCGTTCTGTCTGTGAAATAAGGTGAATATGATAGTGCCAATAATGGAGGAGGGAACACAAATGGGAGAACATTCCTTTCTTCCATAGCACACTCATTATCTGGTGATATTCCCAATGTGAATTGATATTATAAACCCCATTACTTTCAACATTTCTTGCATTTCAATTGTTTGAATATATAAACTTATTGTCTCTCTTTCCCTTTAAATCTTGTGTCTTATTCCAAATGTACATGCATGTATATCATTCAGTCACATTAGCAGGCCAGCATTCACAACAAAGGCATTATTATTTATTAACACATAATATCAGTATAAAACCAATAAACTTTTATTAATAAGGCACAAATAGATGAATTAAAATATAAATATCTCGAGATTTAATTATTTTTGTTTTAGATATTAGCATATAGTCAAAATGAAATGGAAATCAACAATAAAAAGGAAATTTGTAGGACTACTTCTGTCCCATATTTGTTATATTTACACACACATTTTATATACTAAATGCAACATCTTTTATGGGCAGTGGTGTTAATACTTTTCTTATTATATGAATAAAATTGTTATTAGTTTAAAAAAAATGTAATTCTTCAGGCACAGTTTAGTTTTATTGTTAAATTGATACACCACTGTCACCTACATAGGAATTGTCTTTTATCATCCCAAGTTGAAATTTACCTAGACATATAACAATACATTTTTCAAATATAGAAAATATTTTGAGAGATAAGACTACAGAAAGAGTGTGTTTTCTGCAGAATAATTAATACTGTTTCGCTTTCTTAGCTAAAGGGAAATCTATGTTGGTACTTGATAATTTGGATTTAAAAATAATCTATACAAAGTGCTACATAAAATTTTGGAGATATTGGACAGTGATCAATCTTTTCATCTGACAAATTATTCATCATTTCTTCACATTACTCTTGAAATCAATACACCAGGAAATAAAGATTCTATCATTTTTTTCTTACTTCAATGAAGGAAGCCATTTTGGATGTTAATTTCCCTGAATTTTTTATAGCATTTTGCATATTTGCACAAAATCAAATTAAAATGGGGTTTCACCATTACTGTCATAATCACAACAAAAAGAATAATTGATTTAAAAACCTTAATAATCATGAAGAAATAAGCCAGAAGCTCTAAAACTTGATTATGTTAAAAGTTTCAATGCAGTTAATTTTGAAATGGAATCATGTAGAGTGAGAAAAAAATTCTAGCAAATAGAATTCATATTAGCAATTATTAACCATTAAAGAATAAATAAAATGTAGCATTTTTTTCATTTTAAAAAGATAAACATCTGTTAAAAGATGGAATAACATAAAATCAATTGCCAGAGAGAAGACCTACAAACAATGTATTACTAATTTTAACACTGAGGAGATACTGAAAAGTATCTGGACAAAACAGGATTTTTTTAATTCTTTCTTGGTCAGGCTGAGAAATTTATCAGCACACTAACACACATATATAAATATACATTTTTATATATTTAAGAAAAATTTTAGTAGAAAAAAATATGACACAGTAGAAAAAGTTTCCATGGATGCATTTCATCCTTTATGATTTCATCAGACTAATTTGATATTTATGTCGATGTGACTACATATACACATGAAGAAAAGAACACGTTGAGAATTTTTAATTTAATTTTTTTTCTTACAACATTTCATCTTTCTTAGCAGATCATTATCACAATGTCAGATATTTAATAACAAAAATGATGGAAATATAAAAAAAGAAACTAAATGAAATCAATTAGACTATATATCCAAAATGTATATTTAAAAAAAATATTAAATTAAATTAAAATTTTCAGCATCACTTTTCCTTCATCCACGTGTGTAGTTACATGAACATAAACATAACTTTAGTCCAATAAAATCCTTTGTGTAAGACATTTTGTCATTTAGAACATCATTGGACTAAGATGCTTATGTTGATGTGACTACACACAAACCTTTTTTAACACACACACACACACACACACACACACATATATTAGTGCTAAGTTTATTCAATAAGACATTATATATATTTTAGTATATATATATATATATATATATATATTTTATATATTTTAGTGCTAAGTTTATTCCATAAGAGATTATTTTAACAGATTGCAACAGCTATTAGAGAGATGTGATTAAATATACTTTAATGTTTAAAAAAATTATTCTCTATTATTATTGTTTAAGTAATAAGAAGTATAACATCACAAATAGCTATATTGTGGAAAAAGGAATTTTCAACAATATACGCATTTTTTATGTAATTATAATTATTTTTAAACTTTTATCAAATATGACATTCTTGTACATGTAGTCATGGATAATATTATACATTAATTACAATTTTTTTTAATTAAAAACTATTTGTGTTCAGTTGTTGACATTAATAGCTACCTGCTGATGTGTGAAAATTTTGGAATAATGCAATAACAAAAATTTAAATTTCATCTCTCAGATAGATGTCGCAATCTGTAAATACATTAAACAACACTATTTTATGCAAAAATGAGTTATCCCCCTTGATACATAACATGTTTCCATAAATTCAAATTTTTTATTTAAAATAATTTTTAATTTTTATTTTTTAATTCTTCATCTTTAAAAACTTAAGAATTGGAATGATATAAATTATAAATAATCAATTATAATATTATAGGCAACAAGAATAAAATAAACAGGCCTTAACACGCAATTTTAAATCATCATCACAAGAACGCAAATTTCATATCACTCTAATAGTCAGGAAGTATTTTGCACCTGAAGATTGCATGAAACTTAGGACTTCATTGGACTAAAGTAATGTTTATGTTGATGTTGAGATATATATATAAAGAAAGAGAGAGAGATTAAAGCAACTAAGAGATGAAGGGAAAGTAGAAAACAAACCTTACTTATACAAAGCTAGTATAAAAGAAACAGATACCTACTTTAGCAAAACACAAGTGCTTAATACCTATTGTATAAAGAAACCTGAAATGGAAACCCAAACCAAGACAGAGCTGTAATAATAAAAACAATAACCAGGATTGTTTCTAGAGACACCAACCTGTAACTGATAAGCCAAATTTCCTATAATTAATAGTCAAATTATCTCCCTTGATCATAATTGTTTGATGATTGCAATTTTGGCATGAAACTCAGAGCAATATAAGCTGGCATCTTTAGATGTTGTCTGGTTGTTATTATAAAGTAACCATTTTATTCATTACATTATTGGTAGCTTATTTTAGTCTTATCAAATAACAAAATGGTAAATCCTGGTTGTTATAAAATAATTTTGTTAAATTTCTTTGAATAATGTTTTTTAATGATGATATAGATTGTACAAATGTACTAGTTGGACTTATTTCTCTTCCAAAATTTCCACCCAATTTTAGCTTTCAACAGCACTCCTCAAAATTTGTCAAACAACATAAAATATTCAAAATACAATAAATTTAAATTTTGGGGATTTTTTTCTTGCTGAGATGTTTTCTTTTTTAGATTAGAATTTTGAAATATATTGTACTGTTTTGTTACCCATGGTGCTGAGACACAGAATGTATATATATATATATATAATAAAAAGGCTTAAACACTAATATTCCATGGTCATAATTTATTCCATTGGAATCGTAAATACGATCCAAATCATCAGACCTACAAAGTGTTTAAGCCTTTTTATTATATCCTTACTCTGTCCTAGACATTGAGTTCTACCTGGATCCTTCCTCTTGGAAAAATTTTTTTTTTTTTTCTGAAAATATACATGTATGGGAATTTTTTTTATATATATTTTGCATATGTATGTATATTTTCCACTAATATTATCTATCTATCTATATATATATATATATATATATATATATATATATATATATATATATGTGTGTGTGTGTGTGTGTGTGTGTGTGTGTGACCTGGAGATTTATTAGAGATTACAAAAAAGAATGACAAACACATGGATATATGAAATACTGAAAGGTGTGACATCTGTTATACATGGAGTTAAAACTTAGATATGTGACATTTCTATAAATATTTGAAACACTATAAGAATCTTCAATTTTTTGTTTAGCATACCAGAAAATGCTAACATTCTATTTAATACGTTAATTTATTTACATTATTTGCATTGTTCAGACTGTTGTCCTCATCTTTATTGCCATATTCACAATGTTTTGACTGTTGTACACTCTGGCCTTCTTCAGGTGATTGGAATTTTGAACTGAACCCATTTATTTCATCCTCTGGGATAGATTGTTCTAGTTCCATATGCCATGCCTCTTCTGGATGTCTCAGTTATTTCCCTTTAACTCAACTCTACAAGTTTTCATTCACAAACACCTCTTCCAAGTGAGACCACCCCCACAGAGGAGAATATGATGAAGGATAAGAAATATAAAGGTGTAACAGGCTGCTCCCTTAAGGTAAGACTGCAAGAACATCGTAAATCCATAACATGAGGGGAAATGGAAAAATCAGGTGTAGCTAACCACATAGCAAGAGAAAAGGGAGATCACCACCCCCTGTGGGTTGAGGTTGAACTAACAGACAGAGAACATCACTGGAAAATACAAAAACTTAAGGATCTCAGCACATATGCTAGTCTACAAAAAGCTCCTAAGCTGGCCAAGCATAGAAATGAATACAATATAGGAACTGAGTAATATACGGAGTAATATAGAGAAAAACAATAATAGCAACAAAAATTGCAATATGAGATCTGGTAAAAAAATAGTTTATAAGTTTATAAGTCCCAAAAATTCATACACTAATGTCTGCAAGGTTACATGTGGATAAAAGTGTTGGTTGGATCCTATGACTTGACCCAGACAGTTGTGAGTTCAATACCTGTGATGAACAAAAAACAGTGATGAACAAAAACTTGGAGAGTTGAGCTAAAGGGAGATTACTGGGTCATCCAGAAGAAGCATGGCATGTGGAACTAGAACAATCTACCCTGCCAGATGAAATAAAAGAGTTCAGTTCAAAATTCCAATCATCTGAAGAAAGCTGGAGCATGCAATGGATGAAACACCGTGAATATGGCAATAAAGATGAGGACAACAGTCTGAATAATGTAAATAATTATAATACCTCATCTCAGAAATGTAGACAGACATGTTCATTTATTCTACTCCCTAAGGCAGGGTTCCTCAACCTTTTTAACTTCAGGGCACACTAAAACTCTGGAGTGTAATTTTAATTTTAATAAGAAAAAATTTGTCATGAAATTTAAAAATATGAAATTTTGGTTTAGCACTCTCAAAGAATAAAAGCAATACAATTTTCATTAAAATTTTTGAATAATCTGCTGTTTTTTGAGAGGCTGATAATGACTGATTGAAATCCTTTCAGGAAGACAAAAGGGAAAGGATTACCCACTCCTTCTTAAAGATTAAAGAATTTAGCATCCAGTTTAAAATATCAAATGATATAGCCTTGACTTAGACATGGAAACTATATGCTTGGTGTCTCTAGCTTTTTAAAAAGAAAGATTTTTTTAAATGTAAAAATAATTCATGAATTCCTCTTCTCTTAATTTAGGGCACACCTAGCTATCTTTCAGGGCACATTAGTACACTCAAGTACACTGATTGAGAAACACTGCCCTAAAGCAGTGTAGGTATGTAGAAATAAAACCACTTTTTAAGCCATAAATGGCATTTGTTATAGATGAGACTCAAGAATTCTATATAAAACATTTTTCCTTGACACACAAAACTACAATGTTATGTGTTGAGTAGTATTTTCTAAAATTTCCCTTTTCGTATTTATTGGGTTAAACTAGTTTTAACACAAGGCCATAATTCTAGAGCTCATTGTAAGGATTAACCTCATTCTTTATGTATTGTGACATCAGAATAACCACTGTACAATCATGAGTATCCCCTTTAATTTATTAAAAGGACACTAGTACTTAGGACAAGAAAAAGAAAGTTGAAATTTCTGGGATACATAATAAGGAAAGACGGCTTGAAGAATGTGACCCTTACAGGACATATTAAAGGTAATAGAGGCAAAGGGAAACAGTGAGTAATCTAACCTAATTAAGGAGCTTGTGTAAAGGGGTGGTAGAACAAATTAAATGCAGTTGATATTAAAATATAACTGTAATTATTATCTTATTTATTTTTCCCTACAACTGGAATTTGCTGTTTCACTATATATATATATATATATATATATATATATATATATATATATATATAAAAAGAATTGAAAGTTTGATTTTTGTTTAATAAATCCTCCCCATGATATGGGTTAAACACAAGAACTTGATGAAACAAAATAGAAACTTTGAGAAAAAAAGAAATGAGTGAGGATGAATAAAAGTTCTGATGTATTTGTTTAATAAATTATCCTCATGATGTCTTGAGTTACATAAACAGTACCAGATTTACATATGGGCTAATATGAGCTACCTTGGAGGCTCCTCTAGTCTTTTGTCCCTGTTAAAATTAAAAAAATATGAACATTTACAAACAGAGTAGATTTGTTTGTTTTTATTTAATTTTAGTTGAAGTGCTTCATGTTTTACACCAAAAAAGCATCATCTAAAAATATATCATTTATTTTATAGATGTGGAGAGAGGGAAAACATAATGTATTAAAGGGGGCTAAAATTCTATTAGTGAAGGGGCCTCTTAAGGCCTAAATCTGGTACTGCATAGACATATAGTCAACAATCAAACAAATGGGAATGTTAAGAAGAAAAGAATGAATGATAAAGACAAGATATACATATATATGTGTGGTTGTCGATAACGATTTTTACAAGTGCGTCAATAACAGCAAACGCGTTCAGGAAACTTTCATTACGGATAGAATTTACTTAAAGGAACGATCAATTAGCTTATACCCTGTCTGGTGGCAAACGCTGCTGGTGATGCCAGGGGTGGCGGTCCCGCCATAGCCACCGAAACCGTGATATCACCCCTGGTTGGCAGGTGATGAAGACAGTGTATCGCACGTGCTAACACATGTTGTATGTTAAAAAAAAAAAAAAATAGAAGTGGACAGATGAAAGCATAAATGTTTGGCAAGAAAATCAGTAGGACATAAAAATGAGGAGAGATACAGGAAAAGGAAGAAAGGGGTGGGAGAAATTATATTGGTGAAGAAAATAGATATTATCACAGGAGGTGATTAGAAAGAAAAAAGAGAAACAGGAGCGAAAATAGGAAAGGAGGTGGAGGAGATAGCGGTCTGTTATTGTTTCATAAATGCTACCTGTGTTATCACAGATTAAATAGTGTTTTAGCAATAAGCTTAATTTGCTATTCTGCAAACTAAAATAAGCTACCAGTAAGAATATGCAATGATTAATTTAGCCTGTCAATCATGACAATTAAATCAAGAGATTTATTTGTTTTTATCAATAAACTAGCATAGTACCTATAAAAATGATTGAAAATTATGGATCATACAGAGCCAGTGCAAGGGTCTTGTGTCCTCACCCCAATCTATGATACAAGATCCACCCACTCTACTACATCTCAATTTTCATAAGGTAGTATTCATATAAAATACAAATTTTATTGTAACCTAATTATGTACAATAATGGATAATATGCAATATAGGTGAATAATTGAACTAGAAAAAATGAAAATAAACACTATGTACCTAAATACAAATTAGAGATACGTCATAATAGATAATTCTGTCTTAAATAGATTGACATTGTTTTTCAGCAGTTTTTAACTTCAATTTAAGATTTTTTTTGCTAAAAAGTTTAACACATTCAACATTATGGATAAAAAATAGTAAATTTCATATAGTGATTTTTGAAACTTAGCATGAGCAAAACAAATTCACAGATTCCACCCCCAAAAAGAAAAAGACCCCAGAATGATGCCAAAATCTGCAAAAATTTTCATCCTTTAATAGTCAGTTGTGCTTAGTTTAATTTGTAACATATATAAATGTAGACAGAAAAAAGCAAATGTTGATAAGATAGTGAGGGTCACAAAACACTACCCAGGACCCAGAATCAGGCTTGACAGTTTCTCATGCAAAGATTGACACAATTTCAAATCCTGCCAGAGAGTGCATTTTCTTAAATAATATTTCTCAAAGGTTTAGGCTGGTAGACAAAATAAAGTACTGCTTAAAATAAATGGGCATCTATTCAAATATGGGTATCCACTAAAAATAACATTTAAAGTAACAGAAATATGTTGGATTAATAAATAAAATCCATTAATTATTTAGAAATTGGTTTGTTTAGTTTTGGTTATGACTTTCAGAGAAATCTGAATGAGCAAAGTGCGCTTCTATGGCAGATAAAACTGTGGTTGATTAAGAAGCCCTTAATGACCAAATGGTCAAAAGTATGTCAGATTAAATTGTTAGTTTCTCCTGAAAAGGGAATTCAGGTCTGAATCCTGCTATAGGGTACAATTCCTTTAATAAGATTTCTTGAATGTTCAGGCCAGTAATCAAAATAATATGTGTGTGTATACATATGTGTGTGTGTATATATATATATATATATATATATATATATATATATATATATTATGAAATGGACTAGGCCTGATAATTATTTTAATATATTTTATTGTTATGTGCTATTTATATAGACACAAATATTTAAGTAAATGCTCTGTTTACCAGTATTAACAACATTTGCCAATCTGAACGTCCAAGAAATTTCATAGAAAACAATACAGTAAAAAATTACACCAATAATAAGTGCATAAAAAGGAAATGGAGAAATATAAGCAGTCAATTGCTGATGCCCCTGAAGAGTGGACAGATGAGTCTGCCCCCAAACTCTGGAGTCGGGATGCTGAAGGTAACATCAATCAGCTAATTGACAAACTTTTACTTATATTAACTCTCTCTCTCTCTCTCTATATATATATATATATATATGTGCAAGTTTTATTGAACATGACTGACAAGGTTTGGTGGTTGTTTTTTTATATAATTTCTAATGTATACATCTATGAGAAATTATATAAAAAACTCAACCACTGCACCTTGTCAGTCGTTCAATGAAACTTGCATAAACAATATGTATGTATGTATGTATATCTGTGTGTGGATAAACATTGCATTTTATATTTATATTAATAAGTGTGATTATGGAAATAACAATATTTTTGGTCCCTTGATTCTAAATAAAAAATGCATTCATTTAAATTTTTTCTTTTAATTCCAATCTTGAAAAATATTTTTTAAATTTGGTTTCATTTATCCAATTTCAAAATTACCTGCATTTCACTTTATTATCACTGACCAGAGTGAAATTTTCCCCCATTAACTATTCATGTTGGTAATAAAAAACAGATAAAAATGGCTCTTTATTTTTTTTCTCTGATTAAGAATAAAGAAAGAGTTTCATTTAATTTAAACTTAATAAATAAATGCTTATTTTAACTGCAAGAAATACAAACCAACATAATGCTTAGCAACTTGGGATGTATAATCAATAAATTATTATTCCAGTAATAACCGTGTTACTTTCACACACTATCATCAGAAAGAATATTAATTCAGTTTTCATGTTTCACATTGCTTTATCTCATCACCAGTCATCTTGATCAAGGTCTTGTCACTGGTATACCATTATAATAGATAAGAAATTAAAAGTGGTAAGTGAGAAATCTGATCTCCTAGGTTAGACAATAACAGAAAATGGCTACTATTCTCTCAATTATGACAAATACAGTAAAGAAGAGTAAATAGTCTATCATATTCATTATTTTTAGGATAAAAATTTTTAAAAAAATCAAATATTTTAACGGTATAACCCATTTAAAATTCTAACCAAATCTTGGAATGTTTTAGATATAAAATTCTATTTTGAGAAATCAGCCCCAAACAAATGTGTATTTAATAATATTTTCTTGAATTTTATTAGATGTAACATTGTCAAACATTCATAATTTCTGACTAGTACTTCTTTCATCTTAATTTTAGTTGATTTTTATTACATCTACCCAGTCTATATCCATTATTATTAGATGAAAGCAATATGAGCCAGGAATTAGTGATGGAAATGCACCTTTAATTCCAGTTATTGGTTTGTTGATCAACTTACAACACAAATAATAATTCTAAGAAAATATACATAAAAAATAACTAATTTTTCAGGACTTGAATTTTACTTCAACTATTTCATTTGATCATTTCCCAATTAGCACTTTATCCAGAATATGGATTTATTTTCTACATTGTATAATTAATATGTATTGTTTAGATGATGCTTCTGATTTCTATAACCTGACATAGTATTTCACTTCAACATACCATTAATGACTCTCTACTGTTCTCAACAATAATAAGTAAGTAGAAATAATTATATGAAGAATCAGCACAGATTTGAAAAGATACTTATACAGATATTAAACTCATCTTTTAAAAAATGGCAACTATACACCAAAGTGCACACAATAAAATACTCCAATAAACTAATTGAAACATGACACATTTCAGGTTCACTTCATATAGGCCATAAGCTTTTTGGAAGTCATCTGACAAACACTTCCCACATGCAGTGATGTGCAGAGGTTTGGTGATGCCTGGGGCCAACTCTGATTGTATGTCCCTAAGACTCAAATAAGGGGCCCTATAAGGCTTAGTACAGAGAAATTTGAAAAAGGAAGATATTAAATATATAAAAACAGATGAAACATGAAATAAACAGTTTATTCAAATTATATATAATAAATTTTTATTTCACTCTTTGATTGGCTGCCCTCCTGATATGGATGTCAGGGGCCACTCCACCCTATGCACCCCTCTTCTGTATGCTACTGCCCACATACCACATGCTCTTCTAATGTCATTTGAAAAAGATTTCCCATGGGACATAAGTTGTTTTGAAGTCATTTGGCAAACAATTCCCACAGGCTATATGCTCTTCTGAAGTCATTAGAAAAAGGTACTTACATTCTTTAGATTTCATCTAATTCTACGATTAAAATATCAAATGAAGTTTAACAGAAGATGAGTTAAATTGGGTAATGATACAGTGAATATTCACATTTATAGTAAACATTATAATAAAAATTCTTATTTAATTTCTATTTGAAGAGATCTATCAAAAAGTGGAGTTAGCAAAATTCTAATAAGGTTTCAGCCATTTTGGCATTTGACCATAATCCTCTCTAATTCTTGAACTCAGATTAAAGATGAAGACTTGTGTAGAATTTTTCCTCAATGCTTTTTGATTCACCTTATTATGCCTTTGAGAAGACTGTATCAAGATGGCTGGTAATGGAATTAAATTAAAATTTCTTTGAGCTCATACCTTTTTCAAATACCTTAGCATAAAATAACAAATGATCAATAATTTAAAACCATTCTTTCTGTTTTTTGAAGTTCCTACAAAGTTGAAGTTCCTTCATTTTGGCATAACATGAAAAACATACCCTTAAATTTAATCAAAAAACAAAATCTTAGATCCTAAAAGAAAATTGTTGAAAATATAAAACCAAAACAGAATCAAGATAATTAAAAAAATGCATTTCTTTCTTTCAATTCTTCCATTTTTTTAATACATCGAGAAAGCCATAAAATGCCTTCATCTTCTCTTCATGCATTCGCCGCATCTCTTGTCTGTCTTCTTCTTGTTGCCGTTTTTCTTCTTCTTTATTTGCCTTCAGCCAATTTAAAATGTCCGTAGCTGTGCATTCAGAAGTACGTGGACGCTTTGATTTGAACCGGCGCGTTTTCTCTGGAGAACTGTCTGACACTTCAGGTACACATGCCGGTGATGTGCTTGCCAGGCTGATGGAGATCACATTTGATTGTCCAAGGATTTCTGAAATTTCATCATAAAAGCTGCACTTACGTTTCAGGCCTGATTGTCTGTTGTATTCTTCAACTTTTTTAAAAGAGAGCTTTAGTGACTTCCACTTGTTTTCACACTGTCGGGCACTGATCTCATAATCGTAGTCAAGCATTTTTTTTGATATTTCCTCCCAAAGGTTTTTCTTTTTAATATTTGGCTGCATGAAAAGTTCATGGTGGTGCTTGTAGAGTTCAATGAATATACGGGTTGACTGTTCGTTCCACTGGTAAGCATCCTTTTTAAAATCAGCAATATTGATACCACTTTTTGGTGCAAAGTTGTCATCTGGAAGCTGGAAGGAATCAGATGCTATGCACCTGACGGAATTGTTGCCTCCACTAACAGTAACTGTTGTTGGAGTAGCTGGAGCTATTGGAGTAGCTGGGGCAACTGGGGTGGCTGGAGTGGGTGGTGCAATTGGAGCTGCAGGCGTTGGAGAAGCTGACAGATTGTTTTCTTTAACATTACACTTCATGACTTCTTTTATTTCTTTCATTGAATCTAGACAAGAAAAAATAAGAATTGCCAAAATTATTAAAAAATTTAACATTTTATTTCATTGTTAATCTGTTAACAGCAGCAGAAATTAAGCCATAAAATTGGAACAACAGAAATTTTCAGTCATTTGCAGTTAACAGATTAATATTTTTGCTATATAGTGGAAAAAGTGACTTGTGTTTCTGAAATGTGACATATTATTCTAAATACAGGATTTTTGCAACTTTTAAAAAAAAAAAAGGCAACAATATTAATACAGAAATCAAAGTAAAGATTTTGCATTCTATAAGCCAGTCCTAATATTTGTATAAATATTTGTGGGGTATTTTTAAATTAGCCCAATATACTTATATCTTCTGACGTATTTCAGTTATGCAATACATCACAGCCATGTTCAAAGGAATGCAAAAAAGGAAAGAGCACAAAAACTGTCTCTCTTCTCTCACTTTTCATCCATGGAATGCCATAAAGAAAAACATGTCTCTTTTCCTCTCTAGAGGACTTCTTAGACTCCAACAAACCATGTCATATACAGCACAATACTGTCAAATATGCAGAAGTTAACTGTTTCAAATCAAAATGTCAGATGAAAAAAATAAATGCACCATGCAAAGGCTCCCCACAGTCTTCTGGTCTCTAACATATTTCAAATTAATAATAAAGAATATCCAATAAAATCAGCTCCCACCAATAAATAAATAAACATAGGTTTCTGGAGCCTACATGAAGCCATATGAACCAGATATCCATTCAACTCAGCAGAAAAACTTACAGCAGTAAAGAGACATGTGTCAAATTCATTGTCCTGTCTTTTTCGCCAAAGCAACAGTGGATACCATTTGATCTTGTCTCCCAACTCCATTTTCTCTCTTCCTCACTGAAAGACTATTTGTGTTCATTTCCTTTTCAGTCAGAGAGAACTTTCTAAATACAAACTTTTATTTCATGAT
The DNA here is from genome assembly GCA_903632075.3 of Acanthosepion pharaonis. NCBI lineage: Eukaryota > Metazoa > Mollusca > Cephalopoda > Sepiida > Sepiidae > Acanthosepion > Acanthosepion pharaonis. The sequence goes on along the minus strand of CAHIKZ030005350.1, from coordinate 1,594,951 downwards.
AGTAGTTACAGTTAAGAAATCGTTATTTTACTTTAACACACAACAATCCTTTCTCTCATTTTTCATTCAACAAATAGTAACTCATGGAATCTTTCCCCAACAATACTATCACTATGCTGTCTCCAATATGACAAAAAAATTCAAGCAACCACAATAATATATTCCCTACAACTAATCATATAAATATACAACAAACACAAGAAAATCTCTCCCTTTAACAAACAAAATAATGCCATTACAAATTGATGCCTACCATAACAACTTGGTAAACTAAAACCATTACACTTGTAAAATCCATATGCTATATGAAGAGACATAAATACACATATTTTTATTTTGTAATTATAAACTCTTACTTTTTCTACTACATCCTTGTGGACATTGGGTCTATAAACCCTCTTTAAATGTGAACATGTTTATTGTAATATGAACCAGATATGTATCTTGTAGAATGTTGGATATTGTCTTTGATGCATATGCAAATAAATTCCACAGTTTTACTTAAGGCAATACAAATAGTTACAAACAAAAGTTATTGTTGTGTTCCATGTTGTCTTTGATCTTTGGATCCCCATACTACTACATAAAATGGTACCAAGGGACATTTCTTTTTGTTATTTGTTTTATTAGGAGAGAGTAGTAGTATCTTGGATTCTAAATGGCAGTAGGAGGAATAACATTACAAGAATGCATATCGCACATTGGCTCTGCATTCCTCCTCAGTGGAAGTGGGAGGGGTATTGACCTTTCAGAATTCTTGTGTTCCTCAGTTGAATATGCAACATTTTGGACTTGTATTCAAAACCCAGTCAAAGGCAATCCGTCACTGTCAGAATACCATATCTATGAGGTGCTCCGATTGCTGACCATTCTGTAAGACTATATTCACATTCTGTAAGACTATATCAGCATTATTAACTTTGTTACCATTGATTTGTAATGCTGTATTTTGGTATAGGAATCAAAAGCCACACAACTGTGACCAAGGTGAGCATTCATTTTGGAGTACATCAGTTGTGGTCTAACCTGGAGTGAGATGGGTTCTGTCAGGTTTACTTGCTGAAGACACTAAGCATGCATCTCCAACTTTTATCCCAGTTTTTAGTGTACAACCAGATATGGGGGAGGGAGTTGGTTAGGTATTTAGCTGGAGAGTGAATTTACAACCACACCTGGTCACAGGACCAATGATAACGATGATAAAATGACCATGATGCACAAATGCATTACATGGCACTATCAAGTAAAAAAACTAAGTCAGGGCTTAGAATTCATATTAGTATCTTTCTTTACAGTTTAATAAAGTCTCATCTCAACAAGGTCTTTTTATTGGAAACTTAGCAGACATATGCCAAACCCACAAAAATCTAGTGGCACTTTTCTACTATTGTCAGTTAATCTCAAAAATGACCCACAATCTGTTAACTGAGGCAAAGAATGGTTTATTAATTGTAATGCCTCCAAAACAAAACTTATCTCTATAAATCACCTGAAAAATCCATTCCTGCATCTTATCAGCTTGGCTCATACTAGCCTCCATGCAAGTGGCTCGTTGCACCTTCTCAGGATTACATTTTTTTTAATTGATTTCACCTCAAGCAAGTCAGTAAAGCCACTAGAACACAAGGGATTACTGGATATGGAAGAATTAGAGAACAGAAACATTACTAAAGACCAAGAACAAAAGAAGTGTAATCAGGAGGACAGTAGATAACGATTGACACTGAATTTAAATTTTTGAAGATTAAAGTTGACTGGAAACATGGGGTTGGAAGAGAGTTCCACAAGTGAGAAGTGCAAGAAAAGAAACTGTTAGCATAAAACTTACATCTAGCCAACTGAACTGTATATTGGTGAGACCTTGTCATCAATCTAGTACTGCACTTAAAATCATAAGAGTCTAGGTACCATGCTGAAGAGCTTATCCAAACAAACAGAAAGATTATATTGAATCCATTGCTAAGTCTGCTACTAAGAAAGTTGGTTCACTGTGTCATGCTCTTATATATTTATAAATCTACCATTCATCTAGGCTTTGAATATTGCTGCCACATATGATCCAGTGCTTTCGCTATATATTTAGAGATTCTTGATTCAATATTATTAGTCCTAACCTGGCATCTTGGCTTTAGTCACTTTCCCAGTGGCATAAGGTAGCTTCCTTGTGCCTTTTCTTCATGGTAAATGTTTGGATAAACTCTTCACTATGGTCTCATCAATTCAGTTGAACTGGCTAGATGTAACCGTAAGTTTCTTTTCTTGCACTTCTTGTTTGTGGAACTCTCTTTTGACTCCATGATTTCGAGCCAAATTTAATCTTAAAAATTTAAATGCAATGTCAATCATTATCTACTGTCTTCTTGATTACTCTTCTATTATTCTCACTCCTTAATAATGTTTCTCTTTTTTCTTATTCTTTTACACTCAGTAACCCCTTTGTGTCTTAGTGTCTTTACTGCTTTGTATGAGATCAGATGATATGATTAAAAAAATCTCTCAGTTCATTAAATATTTGGTAACAGTCTAGCTAATAGTGTAGTTTTCTCAAGTGTTCACTTACCTTCTATCCTCATCATTTAACTATTGAGGCATGCCAATAATACAAAAGTTTTTTCAAGATATCTGTCAGAGCACAGGAATGTAAATTCATGCCTTTCCTAAGGGAAAAGTATGAATCTACATATTATTAAATACATTTATGCCTATCCTAGTTTATTGGGTAATTTTGTACTTGAAACTGGAGTAATTCACCGCATAGAAAATTAATTGATTTATTAGAAGTTTTTTAATGATGACTTACCACCAGGTGTAGCAAAATGCCATTGCTCATCAGATTCAAGCAATACAAAAACTGTATCATTTGGCAGAAGAGAAAAATAGTCTTCATCATCAACGTCTGTGCCATCGGTTTCCAAAACTAATCGGATTTCTGCTTCATCAGTTAAACCAAGTTTTAATTTGCCTGGAGGTAAAAAAAGGAACAGAAAACAAATCTAATGATTAAAAAAATATAATGCAAGTTTGGTAGGATTAACATGAAAAATGACTTACTAAAAGAAAGAAAAATATTAATAGAAAAAGAGGCTCTTTCTGGTGGAGTGTTTATGGAGGATAAATGAAATGTCAAGTAAAACATGGGAAATGCTAAGTATTTGGACAGATGAATAGATTGATCAGTCTGTTTAAATACTCCATATATTTGAGTAGCACCTCATATCCTTTTATATATATTGTAACCTAGAAAGGGTTACTGAATGAAGAGTAACCAAAATGGAGGTTGGAAATGAAATGGTAATTTTTATAACATCAACAAAATAGAATACTCGCCAGTGGCATGAATTAGGTAAACCACTGCTAGTGGTGGACTACTTAGACAGCATATTACCCACACTTACAATAGTGTTCAACATATTTATGAGGATTGGGACGTATCCATTAGTGTTCATATGTATGGTAAATAACAATATATATGTAAAAATTTAAAATATAACTAAAATATATCTGTAACAGGATAATATGAATAAAAACAAAAAAGAAAACTTATCTTAGCTGATACATTTTGTCCTCTGAAGTATTTGCCTTGGTAAAGTCCATCAGAGGATGAAAAGTGTCAGCTAAGATAAGTTTTCATATATATATATATATATATATATATTGGATTCTCCCGTCGTTTATCAATGTATGAGGGTCACGCAACTCAGTTCCTAGAAACTGACAGACAAACACCTGCACATATGATTTGATTATAGTGGTGAAGGCTTTGTGCAGAACCAACAACACCTTTCGAAGAGCTGAATACAGAGACCTGGTGCACTACGTGTTACAAGGTCCCAATATGACCCTCTGCAGGTTTTGAATTCAGAGTTGTCCTTCTCCTAGATCAGTTGCCATCCAAGGCTATAGAACCCAGTCTTTTCTGCTATTTACCTGTAGCTGAGGCGAGGATTCATACCTTTCCCAAGGGTATTAGCACATGGCATATAAGTGAATGTAATGCTTTCAACTGAAATTCAAACTCAATCTGAGCTGCTACTTCATTACTTCACTGTGAGCATATATATATATATATATATATATATATATATATATATATATATATATATATATATATATATACACACACACACACACACATATGCACAGATTTCATTGAAGATGAGTGACAAGACACTGTGATTAAGTGTTTTATTATATTTTCTTGCATTCATACAAGTGATTTCTTTTGGGGACATAAGTGTATAAGAACTGTCAAAATGATCTGTGGATCAAAGTGCTTTTGACTAATCTATTAGTCATTATCAAGTATGTTTTTAGTTTATTTGGATATGTAGATATTTGGACAGTTCTTACATACTCAATGTCCCAAAAAAAAAGAAATCACTTGAACAAATGTAAGAAAAATATAATTAAAAACTTAATTGCATTGCTTGCCAGTTGTCTTCAGTGTAACCGGTACACACACACACACACACACACACACACACGGGTAATATATATATACTGGTAATCAATCTGTTGGTATATAATCCTGGTGGATTCTAGTAATATTAATTAAAACTGATCCACAGAGAGGTTGATGTTTTTATTTTAACAGAGCATATGTATTTTTTACAACAAAAAAACAAAAATTACCTCAACATAGAGATAGCTGCATACAGAATGCCTTGAAATAGACTATCATCAGTGTATGTCTCAGAGTATTGTTTTAAATTTATTCTCAATGTCAGTCCTTCTCTGGTAGATGCCTTGTTAATGAGAATGGGTTTGTATTAGCAATTGGTGGGGTGTGTTCATAAGATATCTTATAATATCAGTCTCCACTAGGTGGTGTTTCTTATACAGGCCCTGAGTGTATTTTTCTGGGAAGGAAAATTTAAAAAGAGAATCAATACACATAGACATTCATTCACCAACCCAAAATTAAAACTCCAGACAGACCTTTTGAAAAAATTTTGGGAATTGAAGGAAAAGGGTTTGAATCCTCAAGTAAATTGGAAAATTCTAGGTTTCATGAACACCCCCAATAGTTTTAGGGATGGGTGCAAGCTATATTTAGAAGAAAAAATCAGGATAATAAAATATAAAGACCAATGAAAACTATTAAATCAATGGAGAGAACTAATCACGAAATGTAAACATAGGAAAAAATTCTAAATTACATAAGAATACATGTGCATATATGTGGGGGTGTATATGTACGTATAGTGGCATATATGTATGGACATGTAAATGTACATATATGTATGTATGAAGATATGTACAAATATAAGTGTGTTGGACAACATGATTTATTCCATTGGGTGCTCGGGTATTACCCACTATCTATAAATCTTTAACTCAAATAATTTACATTAATCTTAAGTTTATATCCCCCATCACTTATTAATAATATTGAACACCTGTAGTACAAAAACTATTTACTGTGAATCCCAGAAAAATACACTCAGGGCCTGTATAAAAAACGCCACCTAGTAGGAACTGATATTAAACTACAAACAACAAAGGTTCTGGCTCCAACTCCAGACCGCTTCCCCCAAGATAAGATATCTTACGCCCCCACCAATTGCTAACACAAACCTATTTTCATTAACAAGGCATCTACCAGAGGACTGACATTGAAAATAAATTTAAAACAATGCTCTGAGACAGACACTTAGGGGCTGATGATAGCCATGTACAGAATAGTTTGAAATAGACTATCTCTATGTTGAGGTAACTTTCGTTTTTTTGCTGTATATATATATATATATATATATATATATATATATATATATATATATATACACACTAGACTAGCCATGAACCATTGGGTCACTAACAGTTCAGGTTATAAAACATAGAAGTTCATTTTGAATATTCCGTTGAATGAAAGTTAATTGTATTATGATTCATTCAAATATTTCAATTTGTTTGTGTCATTATTGGCCTGGTTTGCAAGTTCATGTTTAACATTTTACTGATTGTTTACAACATTTAATAGGAATAGAAGTTCTGGGATAAACTTTAAATTTTAATTTTTCAAATATGCCAAAAAATATTTAAAATATTGTTTGTTCAAAGAAAACTGAAATATAAATAATTACTCTACAAACAACTAGTCAAAACAGCAAAGCAGGATCTCTTGGCACCTGTCTTTAACTTTAAAATATTTTAATTAAAAAAAATTGTCTGTTTGAAGAAAGTTAAAATAAAAATATTTATTGTATAACTCATATTTTTAAATCTTATTCACTTAAATCAGATTAACTTTCATTATGCACATGCAATCATAGACTTTTAGTACTATATATATATATATATATATATCACAGACTTGGATAGTAACCAATCTAGGAGAAGCACTACCCTGAATTCAAAACCTGTGTGGTTTAGGTGTCAGCAATTTAACCAGTTACCCACCATACTCTGGTCTGGTGAGGAGGTTCAGCAGCAGAAAAAACAGAGGGTGAAATGAACTCAGTCAACAACCATCCACCCCCAACTATGGGTTAAATAGCCTCACTAATCTACAAGTGTGGTGAGTATGCCTACACCCCTGAAAACATGGGCAATCAAGAAGAAATTCCTCCAACAAGAGTAAGTAGAACCTGGATATATATATATATATATATATATATATATTGATACATGTTTCATTAAATAATATAGACAAGTGTTATCTATTTATTTTATGTAAATTCTTTTCATATTGTCTGATAAGCTTAATAACATTATCATTAAACGAAGAAAGAAAATCACAATATTGACACATATCTTTTAATTTTATCTAAGCTTTTGGCTTATATAAGTCATTATCAAAGATGACAATTACATTACAATATATTAAGCAATATACGGACAAGTCAGTGATGATAATCTGTTTACATGGAAGATTTCCAAGCAACGACAAATTTGTGCATATAAGATGCTGGAAGTGAAAATCGCACCACAGCTCATGATGTCACACATAACCACGTGAGAGTGAATTCGAGAAGTATTAAGTATGGGAAGCTGTTGGTATAAACCAATGGCTTCTGTTAACAATTATAGGCAATTTAAGAATATTTGTGGAGATTTCATAGTTTATTTTGTTCATGTTTGGTTTCAACTGTTTTATGTATATAGCTTCAAGAATTTTTAGTTTTTGTTTATTGTCTTCATGTTTAAGTATAGTTGTGTTTTCAACAACGATTTTCCGGAATTGTGTATGCAGCCAGGTATGATGTTTTAAATGCCTAAATTATGTTAGAGTTATCATTCAAATGTAGTGTCAAGCACCGTGAAAGCGAGTTTGTGGTGTGATCAAGATAAATATTATTTAATTCGTTGGAGATACAATCTCCCAAAGGGCACTTGAATTTGTAAACTATGTTGGTTTTTTGCAAATCGCTAACCAGGGGAGAAGAATCATTGCGAATAATATATATATTGTATGCAATTAAGCCTTTTATTACATTTTTTTTTGCATTTATACAAGTGAATTCTTTTTGTGACATAGAATGTGTAAGAAGTGTCCTAATGTCCTGTGGATCCAAGCTCTTTTAGATAATCTATTAGCCTTTATCAAGGATAATGCAAGAAAATATAAAAAGCTTAATTGCAGTGCCTTGTCATTCATTTTCACTGAAACCTGTATGAAAGAGGGATTGCTGCCCAAATCCACAATTATATAAATATATGTGGTGACAAAGGAGAAAATGAAGTCTTACCTCAGAAAAGAATTCATGTTCTTTGTGCTATCTGTTGAAAAAGAAAATCAGAATCAAGATCGAAGCAACTTTAGTAGGCCTCGAAATATGGTAATTGTCTGTGCTTCCCTACCAGTCTTGAACAATCACAAACTTTCTTAAACCAATAAAAGAAGAATACTTTGGACCACAGGTAGTAGTAGTTGTGTGTTGCAAGTAATGATTTTTACCCTCTTGATTTACACTGCCAGTATTTTGGCTGGATGTGAGCACTAAAAAAGTTATCTTCTGAACAGGGGCCTCCAAGCATCATATCTGGTCTACAAAACAAATCCATACAAAAATCTAAAATACGATATCCAATCACGAACATTGCCACCAAAAATAAAAAAGAAGAACCAGGGAGCCAGCACATGTTAAACTATAGATATAAAAATGGCATACCTCGTCAACAACAGGCAGTTCAGCCCAACACCTCGACCTCATCATTGGACCACAGACCCAATTCCACGCCTCACCAGTGTCAATTTCAACACTGAAGATAGACAGATCAACCTTGCTAACAACACTCCAACCATGCTACCATGCAGCTTCACTAATTCACTCCAGGCCTTTCTCGTCATCACCAGTAGGATCATGGTCAACTGACCCAACAAATCCATCAAGTACTGGCTTTATCAACAACACTCTTACACCTAATCGTTTCCCTTACTAACTAAAGAACCACATATCACCAATCTTGTTACCCTTTCATACAATTACATATGCTGGCATTGAGCATTATGTATATATGTTGAAAACTGATCAATACATCTTGTCAAAATCCCTGTTTGTTCTTTCCTTTGCAAACATATGCTGGTCATAACATATATATCAAGCAAGACCTTACTACTCATAATGCACCACTGACTAACATATCTAAAAAGTTAAACCAAAATACAACACACATGGCTTGAAGATTGCAATGAAGCAGGAAACAGACACCTGGTGTTGACTTCAGTGTTCACTTTTATATTTACATATGCTCTGTCTCTGATACTGAGCACTCTTACCTACATATATAGCATACCAGAAAACTATATTTTTATCATGCTGCTGGGAAATCTTATATGTGTTGTTCTTGTCCTAAGTATTACTATTTATTAGCAACCTTCATTTGATTATTCTATTCAGTAGCTTTCCCTAGGTTACAAGAGAGAGAGAGAGAGAGAGAGTTTCTTATTACTATAAATATTATTTTTAGTGGGTACATGTGTGTGTTTCAGTTGCTATCTCTGTTTTTTTTATTAAACAGTGAAATTAATAACAATCATCCTAAATTTAGAAGTCTTAGTAAAAGGAAATATTGTACATCTGGTAGGAATTGAACTTTAAACATTATTTTAGTGGATAACCATATTTGAGTAGACATTCCGTTTATTTATTAAACAGTATATTTATTTTTGTCTATTGTCCTGAATATTTGAGAAATCTTATTAAAGAAAAATATGTGTTCTCCAATCGCCAGCAGGGTTAGAAGCTGTATTTCCCTCTGCAGGAGAAACCGTTGTTAATAAGTATAAATTAAGTTCATGCCTTTGCAGTATTATACCTTATTTATTTTTGTCTACCAACCTGAATATTTGAGAAATCTTATTAAACAAAAATATGTGCTCTCCAACAGTATTTGAACATGCATCCCTCTTTAAAGGAGAAACCATCATTAAATCCAATGTGCTTTAGACCAATTTAGCCATAGAGTGCATTGCTAATCAAGCAAAGTCAAATAATGCCTTATAAGTGAAAACCTTTCCTAGATTCTTTAAAGTTCATATCTTCTCAGTTTCATATCCGAACATAAATAAAGCAATTTCTAAAGAACTTGTAACAGGACACTGACTTTGTTCAAATGTTTAGTTGTATGAAATAGCTGAATGGTAAATTGGAGGGACTACTAACAGGATAATAATTATTAAAATTCTCAGAAGAGTTGATTAAATGGTTAAGAGTAAGATGGAAAAAGAAACAGGTTAATAATTATGCTTTAAGCAATAAAATGAATTTAAAAACAGTTCCAAAGAGAATTGAAATCAGAAATAACTACTTAAGATACAGTAAAATTGAGTAAAAACAAATTTTCTTCAACCCAACCACTTCTTTCTGATAAGAAGACATGGCTAATGTGTTGTTTGAATATTTTGATCCTGAGAAATTAAATTCAGAACTTGTTTATATTAATAGTATCCATCCAAACACTTATACCCTGACAGAAAAGAGTGACTCAAATTCTCTTAAACAAAAAGGGCTATGTGGGTTATACCTAAATGAGTTGTTTATATTAATACTCCCTACCTGAAGTGTTATTATCTTTACAGAGAGAGAGAGTGACCAAAAATTCTTAAAGAAAGGGAGCCATGTGTTTTATTAAAAGATTACCTAGGATTAGGCTGGTTGGAAATATATCAATGTCAAATAGGGTTTTTTTTTTATAAAAATGAAGACCTACAGTGCCCCAGACACACAAAGAGTCTTGTCAGAGATTTGATCCAATTTGCATGGACAGCCATTGCCTCAAAAGAACACACCCACATTTCCATGGCTGTAGTGAACACACAGACACATGAGGAACAGCAGAAGTAAGCAAGGGGTGATAGGCAGTCTTGATTCTACCAATTTATAGCAATTATTGCTGTATTTTCCAGGCTTCATCCAATTAGGGGTAGATTTATTCCTTGTCTAGGTAACAGAGACATTTTATTCACCAGTTTCAATGTTCAATAAACCTATTGCTAGAATTGTCAACGGTGTTCTACATTTTATTGAAGGAGTTCTTATTCCAGCCTTGTTTTTCAATGTTGTCCCAGATGCAAAGATAAAAATTACCATGGCCATAGATAAGAATTATGCAATCTTATCTGCAGTACACAATGTACATATTGATCTATCATTAGACTTTGCTATCACACCCAATATTGTAAGATTTAGGGAAACCCAAACCAACTCACACACTGGCCTTAACCAAAGAGAGAAAAGAAAGCCAGATGACCCACAAGGTTGGTGTTACTTAACAAAGCTATTGGAACTAGCAAATGAGGATGAAGACAAGAAGAGATTGATAGAGCTGAAGGTTACAAAGTAATGGATTTTTTATTTATTAATCCAACAGATTTTATCACTCTAAATGTTATTTTAGTAGATATCCATATTTGTGTAGATGCTCTATTTACAGTATATTTATTTATTTTCATCTACTGGCCTGAATATTCGAGAAATATTAAAGAAAAAACATGCTTTCTCTCGCAGGATTCAAATTTGTGTTCCCCTTTGCAGAAGAAACCATTGTTAGATCTGACATGTTCCAGACTGACTCAGCCACAGAGTGCATTGCCAATCAAGCAAAGACAAATAAACACAAATCCTTCTGAGATTCTCAAAAGTTCATATCTGCTCAGTTTCATATCCAAACATAAACAAAGCAATTTCTAAAGAAGTAATGTATTTTTCCTTGATTAATCCAACAGGTCTTATCACTTTAAATTCTATTTAGTGAATGCTTATATTTGAGTAGACACTCCGTTTATTTATTAAACAGTATATTTATTTTCATCTACTGTCCTGAATATTCGAGAAATCTTATTAAAAAAAAATATGCACTCTCCAGCAGGGTTTGAACTTATATCTCCCTCTGCAGGAGAAACTGTCATTAATAAACATAAATTAAGTTCATGCCTCTGCAGTATAATACCTTAGTGCCATTTAGTTGTTAGACTTCAGATAAAACCTCTGCTTCATACATAAGTACCATTGTTACCTACTGGTGATTTTTGGCTAAGTTTTAGCACTTGTCCCCTAACTCTCACCAGGGTTATGAGTTTTTCTACACAATAGACACATGGGGAATGTGTTTTTTTTTGTGTTCATTGAATGGTTAGCATAAACGGAAAATAAGATTAGAGTAATTATCATTGGGTAGAGTTGTACAGGACACAATGGATAAAATGTCATCTAAATTATGCAAAAATGAAAATAAAACTGACATCTCATTTTAACAGATATATTTACCAAAATTACACAAAAATATCTTGAAATGCTAAAGAGTAAATTTATTCAATAAAATCATCATTGGCTTCACTGACGGCATCCAGACGACTTTGGAATCTCCTACAATGCTTCTGGACAGTCTCGTTGTTTAAGTTGGTAAATTCTGCCATAATCCTTGTCTTCAATTCATCTTTGGTGTTCCAAGGAGTTTTCTTGAGCTCTAGCTCAACTGCACTTCACATATAATAATCAAGGGGGTTGCAACCTAGGATGTTAAGTGACTAGATTTAAGGGGTGATGTGGTCGCAAAAATTGTCTGACAACCATGACTTGGTTCTCCTCCTTGTGTGACATAGTGCAGTCCTGTTGCCAGATACAAGATCTTCAAGCAGTCACCCTCTTGAGCCAGGACAGCACTACCTCCTCAAGGCACTTGATGTAGGCCTCTGTGTTGAGTCTGAGGCCCTCACCAACAAATTCAGTTCTTTTCTTATCAGATCAAAATGAGACAGCTATGATTGCCTATATCCTGAAGAGTAATAGCATTAAAAAAAAAGAATGCTAAAGTAAAGTAAGAGTTACCTTTTGAAACCAAGTCTTGTAAGTTGGTAGCAACAACAGATTTCTTTGTGGTCCTTTCACTGTTCCATATTTTGAAAGCTTTGGCTGAAGAAATATTTGGATTCATTGTCGTATATAGATTTTAGACTTTTGACATACATCCACCACTTCAAAGCTGAAAAATGAAATAAAATAAAAAATCTTTTAAAAATAAAAAAAATTATTAAAACATTTGTTACTAAAGCAGATTTTAAGAATTTATTAGGTATATACAATAGTTTTATTAATCCTTTGAACTCAAGTGGTCATTATACCAGCTGCTGTATGAAAGTGTCATATACCCAGGCAGCAAGTATACCACTCAAAGTCATGGACAGCGGGGACCCAGTATGGGAGATCAGTACTCATCAGGGGGTGAAAGTTCAGAGGGTTAAGTCACTAATTCATTTTATAGTCACAATGTTTCAGCCATTGTATCTTCCAGCTTTCTTCAGGTGTTTGTCATAGTTGGTAACCTTCCCAGAATTTTGAACAAAGCTCTTTATTCAATCTAAGGGTATAGAGTGTTCTTATTCTGCTGACCATGCCAGAGGAGATATCATATCAGTTAATTCTTTCTTTAAATGTCACTTGTGTCCTCCATTGAACCAGATATTAATTTTTGCATTACCCAACCCAAGAATTGAACACACAACTACTGTTTAACTAACATTTTCTTCTTTTTGGGGGCGTTACAAGAACAAATTAAACTTTCAAACCTGTGTGGTTGGTATACCAACTGCTGTATGAAAGTCCATATACCATACTCATCAGGGGGTCAGGATTCAATGGGTTAAGAAAACAAAAAACATTTTTCTATTGTTTTCTGTCTGTAGTTTTCAAAACATTTTGCTTCACCTAATCATGGCACTATAGGGAGGACTTGGGGGAGCTTCAACCCCCTCAATTTTTGCAAGAACTGGAAACTAAACAACAAATCTGTCTTTTTAGCCTCAAATTATGACAATGCTACTGAACTGAGTATCTTTTTTAATCACTTCCTCACAAGGAAAACAATAAAGTCTCTGTATTCCATCAGCAAGAAGTAAGTTCCACTCAAACAGCTTTTTCCTGTCAACCAATGCTCTGTGAACAGACTCCCAAGAGGATGTTTTTTCTGATCACTATAATCTTAACCTGTTCAAGTCTAGAGTTAACCATTATCTTCCCCTTCTATCCATATAAACTACTCCTTAATGTAATTCTCTATCTCAAGTGGCCCCCGGGCCTTGTACAAGCTGAACCTTGCTGTAAAAAAAAAAAAAAAAGACATAGGTGGTTACAGATTGTGATAGAATATGTGAAAAAGAAACCTTTATTAAGGAGAGAGAACAATAAAAGAACAGGAATTAAGAAGACAGAAAACTTATATGGATCATTTGCCTAATATTATAAGTGCCATTATTTTTCAAAATAACTAAATATATTCATATTGCTTTTTTTCCTGAAATATTAGCTTCTAAAAGTTTTATATATAAGTCTTTTATGCAGAAAAAAATTTATAGGTCTCCTTCCAGAAACTAAGTACAATCAAAAAGCAAAAAAAAAAAATGTGCTTTTAAAATTTTTTTAAAGTTTACAATAAGATAATAGATATAAAAGAAATATTCATATTATGAGCAGATCAAATAAAAAAAAAAATACAGAATCAAGAATCTTTAAAACTGATATTATTTAACATGCAGATATTTTATTTTGTGGCAGGTTGTATGCTTATCCATAGTGATATGTTCCAAGTACCCAGATAGTTAAATTTTTGTACTAGCTTGATTTTGACACCTTCAATTTGTAGTTTGTATCCTGGGATGTTTCTCTTTCTGACAACCATACATTCAACCTTAGTCCTCTCTTCCCTCTTTTTTATTATCTTTCCTAGGAATTAAAATAAATTGAAAAAATTTTTTCAACACATTAGCTTCTAAAACTTCTGTATAAGTTTTATATATGGAAAAGTCTATATGCTTTATTCCAGAAAAAGAGTAGAAACAAAGAGCAAAAGAAATATGTATTTAAAATCAAAACCCAAAATGCTTACTATGTTTATCTAAAAATATTCATTTTATGAGATGATCAGATTAAAAAAAATATACAGAATCAGGAATCTATAATGCTCGAAATATCATGAATATGGCAATAAAGATGAGGGCAACAGTCTGAACAATCTAAATAGTGTAGTTACAATATCTAATCTCAGAAATATAGACAACTTTAGGCTGTTTACAAATAGCACTTTCATACCATTTATCAAAATCCTTGAAAATGGTTAAAAGATTAGCTGAAAGCACTCAGAATGAACAATCTTTTGAACAATTTCTACACTCACTAAATCCCAAAAAGAAAGCTCGTTTTCATACTATCATGAATATGGTAATAAAGATGAGGACAACAGTCTGAACAATGTAAATAGTGTAAATAGCCTAAAAGTTGTTGAAAGTATACATATTCTTTTTTCCAAATATCACCAGTACATTGTAGCTATGTAGATGTGGATAAGGATTGATTTTTTGTTTTTTATAAGGCTTTCCATTAGTTTTAGATATTTTTGCAGTTGGAAGCACATATCATAGTTGTGTTCTGGACAAGTATGTTTTGAAATGGGTAAATTTTCATGCTACTTTAAATGGGTCCTTATAAAGCTATGATCTGAGAGATGTAGGGTCAGCTGGGTTGATGAGCAAGTGGTGGTTTGTCCAGCATAATTATTGTATTTTATGATAAGGACTTTTCACAATTGGAAGTGCGTATCACATTTCAACAAGTATGCATTGTACCAAGATTGCTACATTTCCAGGCTGTTTTAAATATATGCATATTGGGCTTTAAAGTCACTGTTTACAATAGGAGTTAGAAACTAATTAACAACTGTACAACCAAAATCGTTGAAAATTGCTAATAGATTAGTTGAAAGTGCTCAGAATGAACAATTATTTCATTAATTTCTATACCAAGTCCAAAAAAGAAAGCTCTTGTTCACAAACAGGAAAAAACTTAACAGAAGTACTTTGTCAGTCATTTTTAATCAAGAGTGATTGCTACCCAATTGATATTTAAGGTAAACAACATTCAGAGGGAGGACTGTAGGGACTGATATATCTGTCTATATTTTTGAAATATTGTAACTATTTACATTATTCAGACTGTTGTCCTCATCTTTATTGCAATATTCACATTTCGGCCATTGTACACACCAGCCTTCTTCAGAATTTTTCTGAGATGAGGTATTGTAACTATTTACAGTATTTGGACTGTTGTCTTCATCTTTATTGCCATAACAAGCATGCGTGGAAGCGTCCTCGAACTGCATGTGTGTGTTTTCACTGCACACACCTTGAAGTACCGTAATGGACTCGAGCAAGGACTATAAGAAGACGCGTGAGTTGTTTGGCGTCTTTTGGGGGGCGACAAAAGCCGTTGCAGTCGGTCGTCCGTTCGCCGGCAGCAGTCGTTGGTACTGTTTGCTGTCGTAAATTGTTCATTTGAAAGAGAAGGTGTTCGTTTCAGGTCTGCAAGAAGGCGGTCATTTTTGTTTTGCAAGAAGGAGTTTTTTTTTCCCTGTTTTCTCACACAGTTACTACAGTAAATCGAGACATCTAAAAAAAGCATGATACATAGAATTAGAACAATCTACCCCCATGGACTAAATAAAAGGTTTGGTTCAAAATTCCAATGTATCTGAAGAAGGCCAGGATGTACAACAGCCAAAACATCATGAATATGGTAATAAAGATGAGGACAACAGTCTAAATAATGTAAATAGTGTAAAAAGGAAATTCAGTCTGACCAAGAAGGAATGGGAAAAAAAAATTCTGATTTTTGGTCATTTTGTCTGATTTTGGGAAGTGGGCTAAATTGAGAACTTGTCAGCACTCATTCATATTAATGAAACACAACTGATAAATTAACATTTTAAATTAACAAAAAAAAAATATATTTCCCATTGCTTCACATTGTAATTAACTGTTTCAAAGTTTATTTATTTTAGACCAAAGTTTAGAAATATCTAATAATTATGTGTACTTTCTTGTCATGTGTTATTGATTCTATTGGGGAAGCCTCCACCCTGAAGTCAATGGGAAGGCCTCCCTGATGGAATCAACAACCAGGTGTGCATGACCAAGGCAAGCCTTCAAGTTGGAGGACACCAGTTGAGGTTTAACCTGGAGAGAAATGGCCTCCACTAAGCCTACTTGCCCAAGATAAGCTATGCATTGTATGACAAACCTTTCACCGTGAAGCAAAAAGAGCTGTGGACGCTTCACACTAAAACACACCTACATGGTAAGTCACACTCAAATACATTTATTAACATTTTGTTGTGTATGCAATTTACTTCTAGGTAAAGAAACTTGTCTTAAACTTTCCTTTTGCTAATTTTGTTTAATAAATGTTATCTTGCATTGTAAATCAATTGGTTTCTGTTATTTCATCCATGTACCCTTTTTGACCATAATTAATTCATGTATTGTAAAATAATATTCTCATAATTTATTATTGAAGTAGACAACATAAAGAAAAATTTATTTCATGGTAACTGTATTGAAACAAAGTTAAATACCTCTTGAGAATGTCTGTTTTCCTTTTTGGTCCAGAAATAATTTATGGAAAGTAAAGATAAGAATGGGTAAAAAGGTCAAGCTCAAGTCAGCCTTGTGCTGAGTTGGGACGGCCAAATCTCTACTTCATGAGTAGGGATGCTGAAAACACATCCGAATAATCTCGTTGGAAATTAGAAAAATAGAAATTCTGTTCTTTTCTGAAGTGGTGTCATAAAATCACACATGTAACCAGGAACACTTTTCAGTTTCTTTATAACTTGCTTCATGGGAAAAATGAATTTATTTTTTAATTCTTTATTATTTTATTTAATTTTCCCACAGCTATCCTTACAAAGACGTCTACTTTAATCCAACTTCGAGAGTTAGCAGTAGAATGCAAACCCAGCTACAGACTGACAAAAGTTGACATTTTTTCATAAAAAATAAACCAAACAAAATCTTGAACAAAGAATCTGAAAATATTATTTGATGTTATAGATATCAAATTTTTTTCCAAAAATGATTTTTTCTTCATACTTTTCTAATAATTTTGAGGTATTCAATTATTTGGAATTTTTAATTAGTTGAACATATTTTTTCAATCCTTGTCCAAAGGTGTATGAATAATCAAGAAAGTGTTGTAGTCTATTCAAGTCTATGTGTGCCTTGTATTTATAGCATTGAGTCAAGACGAAGACAAGTTTAGTAAATAACAATCAGTCATGTGCCATGCGTGATACACATTTAGGCAATCATGTATCTTTCGATACATGACTGACAAGATAGACTTTTTACCACAGTAGGTTGCCATTTCTTTCTGCAGTAGACCAGTTCCCATACAAGGCTATAGAACCCAGTCTGTCCTACTATTTACCCATAGCTGAGAGGAGAAAAAGAGGATTCATAGCTTTCCCAAGGATATTAGCATGTAAGTGAATGTAATGGTTTCGACTGGATAATTAATTCCATACAGTAAAACCTGTAATTGTATTTGTACCTGATTTTATATCAAACCTTAGCTTAAATGCACTCAAGAAAACATAAAAAGTTAAGTATATTAAAAAAATAATACATTTGAACTTTTCAAATAATGAAAAAAAGTGATTTTCTGTTCAAAGTAAAACCTAGAAATGGAAACTGAATTGAGATTAATTAAAAATGCAAATTGATTTCCAAAATTTTTTAGGAAAAGAAAGTCCTATATTAAGATAAAACTGAATTTATAAGTTGTGAAAGCAAAGCAGTGGGGCTGTAAGAATTTACACACTAAAATTAATTCACATCATTTTCGGTGGCTCAGTGGGGGGTGATTTTTTTTTTTTTTGGTTTGTGTTGCTTTTTCATAAAATGAAAGTTACAGATAATACTGATTTAGTTTTGTTCATAGTAGTAAAATAAGTAATGTAAAGGTTTATTCTGAGTTTTATAGCAGACAACTACAGAACATGGTAATTTAAAAATTTATGAAGTGAAAAATAGCCAAACTAAAATTAAATGGGTCAATCAATCTTATATTCTTTTTTTAGTTATTTATTTTAGTATATAAGCAGTTTTTAACAAAGGACATTTTAAATATCTGGTAGTAACATTTACATTAAGTTATTATATAATTAAAAAAATAGGACACTTGGTGAATACTGTTTATAAGAAAAAAAAAAATGATATAAAAATAAAATAAAAAATTATAGTCAGTAAATATTTAACATTTGATTTCAATACATCCAGAAAAAATATTTTAATTTTAAATTTTATAGCAAAAGATTATTTCAGTAGTCAATTTAAAAAGAATTACTTCTCAGAAAAAAAAAATGAAAACTGGTAATTTTTTATATTTAATTTCTATATAAGCTAGCTAGCAAAAGCTTATTTGCATTAAATTTTTTTATTCAATTCTTGTCTATATAAATTTAAAAGTGTTGTTGAAATAGTTTCCCACTTTAGAAAATTGTCATTGATTTTAAAAACAACCTTGAGTGGGAAAAATTGAAAGCTGTGAAACTGTTTTTAATTTGAGAGCACGTGTAGCTAACTTTTTTTTTTTTAGGTCTTCGTATTTTTAGGAGTTCAGCGATTCAACTTTTGAAAAGAAAACACTTTTTAAAGAAAGAATACTTTATAAAAGTTTGATTTTTAAAAGTGAAATGAAAACCATTACAAAGAAAAAAAATGTTAGTTAACAATAACATGTGATTGTATTAAATTTCTACTTAAATATCGAACGTGGTCATGGCTGTGAAGTTGAAATAAAATATGGCATTCCAATTATTTAAAGTTATTAATTTCAGTAAAAGAATAACAGTTGATTAAAAAGTTTAAAAATATACACGAGAAACGACGTGTCTTGTAGATTTTAATTTCATTTCGAAAGTTGAGATGATTATTTTTTTAGAAGACTGTTGTGAAGACAATAAACGACAAGAATTCGTTTGAGAATAGAGAAAGAGAAACTTATAGAAAAGCCAGGAATGATGGTTGGAATAGAAGAAAGTTCAAACCTTTGTGCAAAGAATGAGGAGAATATTCGAGTTTGGCGGAATCTAAAATTCCAGAATGGAATCTTCTCCACTGGAATTTCTGGCGCTCGTCTTATTCGTATATTCAATCTGCTGCTCCCGTTATAGGAAAAAAAGAGAGAGGAGAAAATTAAAGAGAGAAGGAGCGAACGAGAGAATAATTTTGAGGTAGTGGTAGGAGGAAACACAATAAGTAGTAGTAGTAGGAGTAGTGATTTCTGTGAGGGTCGAAGGAGGAGGAGATAAGAGGGTAAAAACAGTAGGAGGCAGATTAAGGAAGTATGGGATAGGAATAACCGAATACAAGGCAGTGGTAGGAGTTAGTGAGAAAGGAAGCATACGAGAATAGCAGAATGATGGTCAGATTTAGTCTATACGAAGAAATTTTCACCAGTCTTAAAAAAGAACCAAATTTGTTAGGTAAAAAATAGAGTGGAAATAAGTTTTTTATCGACTAGATATTTTCATTTATTTTTTTTTAAATGCACATGCTTTTTTCCCTGAGAATTAAACTTACCTTTAAGATGTCGTGTTTTCCATGCAAAAAATATGTCAATTATTTTTCTTATGACTTCAAAGCTCGTTTTACTTTTGAATTATTCAAGTTAATTTTAAATTTAAGCAGCTGAAAATAACTTCAAAAAGGTTATTGTAATGTAAGTAAACAAATGATTTAGGTTCCATGAACAACTTGACTAAAATTAATATTAGATAATTTTTCAAATTAAAAAAATATAAAAGTCTAATAAATGCCATAAAATTATAATTTCCAATTAGTTGATCACCTTTGCATTTAGTGTTAAGCCAATACAAGAATTTATAATGTAATTTTAAAAAAGTACTTTTGTTTTAAATTGAAATCATTTTAAAATCCAGGCACCCAGATTGACAGACACCTGAAGAAAGCCATAAAATGCAATGGCTGAAACATTGGGATAACAACAACAATGTGAGAGATTTGTCCCAGATTTTCCACATGAAAGGGTTACGGTTAAAAAAGGTGACAGAATCGATAAAAGCAACTACGGCTTGAAAGTTTAGAACAGAAAATTCCCTCTTTTAGGCAAAAGAATAAAGACTTGAACTTCTGCTCAGGGTTTAACAATAGAAGAAGAAAATGTTTATTTACATACATGAAAAAAGGTAACGGGATATATAAAAATATGAGAGAAAGAAAAGAAGAAAATTCCCGTAGCTCAAAGGAAGAAAAAGTGTTTGTATAAAGGCTTGTTCAAAGTATTTTTCTGGGTGCCTAAAAGTTCTTTAAGCAAGTAAATTGTTCTTAAGAAATTTACAGTCATATAAGATTTCTTCAAAGCTCCTGTTGTGGGGGAAGCAATCAGAAGATTCACAATTTGTAGTTGAGTGAGTGACCGATGACAAGAATTTCAAGGTTCTAGAAAGGAGATCTTGAGTAGTTTTAGCATTCTATCTTTAGAGCCTAGCATATAGGTTTCTTCCTTGAAACAGGTTTTGAAGATGACTGGTGTTACTGAGGCATATATTTTCCATTTCCCTGGCACTCTCATTTGTCAAAAAATATATTCTTATCTTTGATAAGGATCAAGGCTTTGGAAGCAGAGGTGAAAGCTGTGGCAAAGATCTGAAAAGAAGATAGAATGTGAACTTGTAAAACATTGTAGAAGTGGTTCTCAAATTCTAATAACAAAGATGAGGACAATAGTCCTAATGTAAATAATGTTAATAAAAGTTTAGATACATTTAAATATAAAAGATTGTTTTGTTTCAGGGAGAGTGTGTGGTGATAGAGAAATAAATAACAAGACCAAAATTTCACCATCTCTAAAAATAAATGGATAATAAAAATCACCAGGCAAACAAATTTGGATGCATACATACATGCATAAACATATATATATTTATTTCCCTACTCCTGGACTCTATCTCTTATATATGCCAGGACTTTTATACTTGAACTCTTGAAACTTCAACTTAAACCTTATCCATCTGTATTATTATATTGTGTTATATAAAGATTTATTTTGTATATATCAATACTTTCTGTATTTTTCTTTAATCACAAGGCCAAAATACACATAAATCAACTGTACTGATATATGAAGGTAATTGGTGTTGTCATAAGATAACCTAATGACTCCCAAAAGTGATAACCTACTATCCTCTATAAAAAAAATGGCACCTCTCTTATCCTGAATATTGAATAAGGCACATACAAAAACAAACAAGACTTGAAACTCTGATGTGAAATTTTTAAAGTGACAAACATTTATTACATAGTCATAAAAAACAATGAAAAAAATACAAATTTTACAAAAAAGCTTGCACAAAAATATTCATTTGTGCTCTTAATTATTAACAAGGAAAGATAAAACAGTTCAAGTAGAATTATAGGCTCATTAAAAAAAGACAAAATTTATAGGCTCATAAAAAAGACATATGATTCAAACTGAATATGCAAAAAAAAATCTTTAGAACGTAATACAAATTCCTTTTTAAAAAGCTTCAAAAACACTTTTAAAAAGTTTCAAAATATGTTTTATTAAAAAAGTTGCCAATACTTGACTGAAAGATGAAACAGGAGGGCTTTGGCAGGGTTCATTTGCATCACTAGGACTTTTAGCAATTTTTTTTTCTAGAACATAGTTCAATTCACTTCACTTTGGTTCTCATTCCTTTTTTATCATTTTTTTTTTCTGTGAGAAACAATCCAGATCACCCTCAGTGACATCCAAAATAGCTTTTCCTTCTGGAACCCTGTTTTTAAGCCTTCAGGTTGAAATTTTGAAGCCTTCAGGTCTTTTTTCAATTTTTAGTTAACCTATCATCTTATATAACCTCGAAGGAGGCTCCAAATAGATCTCCACTTTTAAATTTGCATGGGTGGAATTCACCCTCTTGATTAGAGGAAAAATACAAAGGTGTATATCTTTTTCAAATTTAAAAAAGAAATCACAAATCGCCAGTCTTGACCAAATTATTTTTGTCAGTTCGTTTCAAGCCATTCTATTTTGGGAAAATTTAATGAACAAATGTATCACATCAAATTTATTTTTTATTAAGAGTTTTGGCTCCCTTTGAATTAAAAAAAAAACATTTCTCTTAAAAGCAAGTGTAAAAGAAACCTAGTCTATTATAATATTGATCTGTCTAAATAAAGTGGATAAAGGCATTGATTAGATCCAGTGACAGGACCCAAAGAGTGTGAGTTCAATACCCGGTTAAGGCAGTGGAGAACTTGCAGAGGGGAATTAACTGGAGATAACTGATAACTGACATCCATTAAACATGGCACATGGAACTAGAACAGTCTACCCCAGTGAGCAAAATAAAGGGTTCAGTTCAACCACCTGAAGAAGGCCAGAGCATACAACGTCTGAAACATTGTAATAAATATGACAACAAAGATAAGGACAATAGGCTGAATAATGTAAATAGTGTATAATATTGATTTACTTTTTATCTACACTTTTATTAATCATTTATGTCATTTACATTTTTTATATAAATTTCTATATTCTTCCCTCAAGGGAAAGAGGAATAAACAGACTTAGTGTATCATATTATTTATCATTATTTTATATTCACCTATCTTATAAAAATTGTTTTATAAATACTTCAAAAGAAAAAAGTAATTTTAGCAATCACATGATGAATTTTCAAAATTTCCTAAAATTTTACATCGATTTGAAATATAAAATTTATTTTAAAATTAAATGGATTTTTATAACTTTATATTGATTTAGAGTTTTAATAAAATAAATTCAGGCTTTGATTTATTTAAATATAAATTTTGAAAATTAATTATAGCAACACTTATATTCTTAATTTAAAACATATATTTATTATTAAACCTTTCAAAAATTTTCAGTGAAATTTGCCATAAATAAAATTATGCAAATTTATTGATATTATTTTAAAAATTAACTTTAAAATGTCAATATTGTGTATATTGAAATTTATAGAGCATATAATGTGGAAAGAGGACTTGGAAAATTTTACACTCACAGAATAAGTCATGAGAGACAGAGGAAAGCAGTAAACAACAAGCTTGTTGGTGAAAAAGGATTTAGGACATTTAGAAAATTACTAAGTGCCACAAAAACAGGAAGTTATGGAAGAGCCATGATTTTCCATGTCCTTAAGGGACATGACATATAGAAGAAAAATTGTCTGTTGTCTTATAATACACACAATGTCACACAATATTTTCAGCTTTCTTATTTGATGAAAGCCTGCTTAAATTCATAGGATGATGTATGAAAGTATGGATGACCAAAAATAACAAAATATAAATTTCCAATATTAAAATTTTATCACATGACAGGCAACAACACTAGTAAGGTTAGAATGCTGAATATTTTCACAAATATAAATTAGATTATTTGAAAAAATGTTCTCTGATTTTCATTTTTTTTAATCAGTTCACCTTAAGTAAGGCAAAGGACTACTGGAAGTGAAAGAGGCTTGCAAATTTTTTCCGTCTTTTCTCAGCTCACTGGCCAATCTTTGTGAAGGCAAAGTATTCATTGGTTCAAAGAAAATTTCACAAAGGCTATTGAATTTCTTTCTGTCTTTTTCCTCAGTTCATCTGAATTTGAAAGGATTGGGTAAAGGGAGTTATTATTATTTTGTACTCACTACCCACTCACCAAAATCTTTCAAGGTCTAATTCCACACTTTTCAATTGTTTGCTTTATCAGAACTTTCTGCTGCATTAATTTCCTATGAATTAAGAAAATATCATATCCACTATGAAATTTGAAGTTTATTCTTTAGTAGAACTTGTAAAGATAATGAATTTTTTTCACTAAAAGTAATTTACTTAAAGGCAAGCTTACTTTAATATCAAGTAATTCCCTACTTACAGAATTTATGTATTAATAACTTAGTATCTAGCAAAATTTGATTGGTTAGAAAATATACAGCAAAGTTTGATTGGTTAGAAAATTAGTTGTTTCTCCTTGAATTCTTATTGGCTAGTTCTGAGTGATGGCAAACTAGTATTTTAATAAAACTATATTCTGGAATTGATGCTTGGTCTTGTTTCTGCATAGAGGAAGAAGCGACTACAAACTTGACCCTGATAGCAGTAGAAACAAATACATTACTGATATTGCTATCTTGTTTATGTGGCATATTTATTTTTATTTTTGTTTTTTTAAATGCCATATTCCTTCAGAATATGTGATCACAGTTCTCCACAAATTCTTTTACTTTATTATATGTGAATTGCCATAACTTCTTGGAAAGGATTGTGGAGTGGTTTTCCATTGCTTTCTGTATGGTTTTGAGTTCAGAATAGTTCTTCTCAAAGACTGGCTGTTATCTAAGTTTACAGAGCCCAGTCTAACTTGTTGTTTAACCCATAGCTTTAGGGAGAAGAGATGGATTCATGCATTTCCCAAAGATATTTGTGTGAAAGTGCATGCAACAATATTGGTTGGCAGAAATTGAACTTTGCTTTTCAAATCCACTTACTGTACCAATAACTCTCACAGTACATGCATATCCTATTTCTGATGTTAAGGATATGAATTAGTTTCCCATCAGTTCTATTTAACCTATTGTGTCTAATTAAAGGAAGTTAAATTTGAAATGACATCTGGCAAAGTTTAGCTTTTATGCTTACAAAAAAGTGTCAAAAGGATGGTTTTCCCTTTTTCTAATACTGTAAACTTCCTTCACTCTCTTGGCAATTTTTGTTGTTTTAAAAATCAATGGTTAAAATTTTAATAAAATGCAAGTGAATTCATATATTTTCTTTGTTCTCAAGAATTTATAACAAAAGTATTTATTTACTTGATTGTTTACTTACAAGAATAATTTTATATTTACATTACCAAAATATGTGAACCAATTAATACAATGCAGCATTTATCACTATACCAAAATTGCTGGTGGCTGCTGTTGATAGACTATTGTGGAGGAGATTCAAGATGAGTTTTGCCTTCAGATCCTCCCTATGATTACAAAAATCAAAGGAGATGATGAACACTTATCATTTACCAATTTATAAAGGAAATAAATATGAAAACAATTTTTATTTATAAATTTATAAAACTTTACTAAATTTAAAAAATTTGTGAACCAACTATAATGAATTCTTTATTGCTAACCATTTTATAAAGTTCAGATCAATAGGCAATTAACCAATATTTTACCAACCATTTCAAAGAATACAATTCGCCAGTTTTGCCAATTGCTCTATCCACTCTTCATTTAAGATTTCTTCATCAGTCAGCACTTAGCTGACAATAATTGAAAAAAATTAGGAAAGGCAGTAACCTATAATTGCTGGAGTTTCATGCCTTGGTTTTCTATTAATTAGGATTTCTTTGATTCTAGATCATGTTTATAAAAAATACTGGGAAATAAAACCAAGAAGTAATCTGGGATATAAAATAATTTGAGAAGTAAATGTATATGTCTAGAAAAATCATGTGTTTATTTAAATTTTCTTGTTCTATAGTGCATAGATATTTTTATAAAATTATGAATAAAAAACTTGTTCTCATATTTATTTATAAAATGGTAAAGAAATACTGCATTGTAGTTAATTCACATATTTTGATAATTATGTAGATTTTTATACTTCTTTTTAATAAAGACAGTTCTTTGCTAATTTCTTTTTTTATAAAATGATTAATAAAGCTTTATAAAATGGTAAATAATAAATATTGCATTGTACTTGGTTCACATATTTTTTATGATCTTTTAAATAAATATTGCTGAAGGAGTCTCAGTCATATACAGTAATTGTCAATGTCAACAGAAAGAATGTCCTCTTGAAATACCATTTTTTGTGGACATGTAAGTTAAAATTTGTGTAAGGATATAGAAGACACTTATTTCTCTTTAGTGGAGATAAGTCACAAGGGTCACATGACATCTACTTTGTGATATCATTCTATACAGTGACCAAAGTGGCAGTTATTTTTCAGTTTATGGCCAGCAACCAAACAAGAATGTTGCTTTCTTCTAGACTGAGCAAAAGGGTCCAGGCTGAGGCTAAATCTGCCTTCCCTAGCAGCTTACAAGACATGCTGCCATTTCCCTTTGGAATATAGATGAATCTAGCAAGTTTAAATCTGGAGTCATAAAAATGGCATCTCCAGATCAGGAGTATCTCCAAATTATACGTAAGACCTTTTCTTTTTGTTCTTCCTTATACTTTGCTTTGCTTTGTAGATATTTGTGATATATTGTTCTCTGCATGGGACACTAGTAATATGTATAGTTTTGTGTATGTTTTAGTAGTATAGAAGTCTCTCTGAGCACAAAGCATGTTTGTTATTTTTTTTCCTTTCAGTCATTCCATTCCATCCCATCCGTGAACTATGATAAAATATTTTCATTATCATTAACTTCAGTCACATTACCAGGTGTGCTCATAGTGTTCCTATGCAAATGAGCACCTGACTGGCTCCCTCCACATATCTGGGTTGAAAGCTGTAGAGGTATTCATTCATATGTAGTATGTCTTTGGCAATAGGCCTGGCAGAGTCAATCTCTCTCCAGCTCAAATCACAGCTTATATCCTCCAACTTGAAGGCTCATCTTGGTCATGGACATGTAGCTGTTGATTCTATTGGGGAACATTCTGATCCTGGCTGTTGACTAGGAAGCTATCTGCAGTAGAAGCTGTATAGCAGTGTGTCCTTGAGGCATCACTAGAACATCGCTTCAGAAAATTCTGAAATGGGATTTAAAAATGTTTCCATCCAAATAAAATAATAAAAAATTTAAAAAAACGTGTTTGTAAAAGTTATTTTTGTTTTATATCATTCGATTTTTCTGTGGCCACCCTGTATAATGTATAAAGAAACATACCTAAATTAGAATAATTGTAATAATAATGAATAATACTCTAATAATAGTATTTTGTAAATATAAAAATAATAATTTAAATATACACAAAGTCATTAAAGTGTGAATGTTCACATTGTGAGGGCAAAAGCTCAAATGAATAATTGACTACTGGAATATTTTCATATACCATGTTTCAGTTTTAGGGTTTGAATATGTCAAATATATTTCTTTGTGAGGAGAGTTACATCCCCTTTGTCAAGAAATGGGCTTATGGTGTATAGAAAAACATTGCTTATTAAAGTAATCACTGACTTTATAATTAAGTAACTCCAAAGAAACATGACATCTAAGGTTTAAAATGAATTTTGAAAAATGAAAAATCATTCTAGAAGCTTTTATTTTAGTTTTAATTTCAACCTAATAAATTTAATATTTCCAATAAGCAAAATATTTTGCTGTATTTCAAAACAAATTTCATTGATTGGAATGAGTTTTTGTTTAATTACTAAAATCACTGATTTTAACCATTTTTACAATTCTCACAGCACAACATAATTAATTCTCTTTATTAAAAAATCAAATATACTTTTCTGAAAATTTATTTGAAAAAAATTAGCTGATTGAAAGTTGAATTAATTTGATTCAAAACAAATATTACTTTTAGTCTAAAACACAGAGGTTGGTGTTTTTATGAGGTTTTGACAGCTTTATTAGCAGCTTGACAGCTCTATTGAAAGCTGGAATTTGACTAATTTTTCTATGGAAGATATATCTGTAAAATCACTTGGCAAATATAACATGAGCACCTTTTTTATATAATTTTTTGATTACCCAGTAATTGTAAAAATTGACAAAAATATTTTAAATAATTTAATGTTTTATTGAATTTTATGTATGTGGTAATAAAATAAGTACATCCCACCTCTCCTCTCACTTGTAACCATCCATCACAATAAAATAAACTTTTTCAGCACTAAAGCAGAATGAGTCAAATAAGCTAATCATATTAAGTCTTGCATTATGATTTAGTCTAATTCTGGACTTTTTTAATTGCGTGACACTTTTACTAACTGAATATTTTTTGATAAGTTGGACTTTATTTTGATATACCCTGTTTCTGTTATAAATTTTTTGATTTTTTCTTTTCAGTTTTTTATTTTTTATTTGTTTCATCACCTTAGCTAGAAGCCAAACTTTTATTATTCTTCTAGTGTAGCTTTAAGTTATTTTAGATTTATTTTTTTATTTACTTTTTGGACTTTATTTTTTATCTGTGTTTCTATTTTTTTGAGTGAACCTTTATTTTCATATTTTCTTGTTACAGGTTTTTCTGTTTTAAATGTTTAGCCTTCTATTTTTATTTTTACTGGCTTTGAGTTTGTTTTAATTTTACTGTTATAAGTTTTGTTTTAAACACTTCTGTATAGTTTTATTTTGTATAATTATTTAGTCATGTTAGATTTTTCATTTAATTTCATTTATTGTTATCATTAATGTTGAACGTTATCCAAATTTTCTCTGTTGGTTGAACCATTGCTTTTGAGTGAATTTATTTTTACTTTTATTTTTATCTTGGTTAATATTTATTTCTTCTTGGAGTAGATATCTATTTAATTTCCATTTCTTTAAGTTTTATTTTTTGATTGAAGTCTTTCTTTATAAAAAATACTTATTTGTCAAAAGAAAAACTTTTAAACTAAAATGGCCATCAAGTGTTGGTGGTAAAAAATGACCTTTTTGGGTCCTCCTCAAAATCAGATCCACTTGATAGATTTACAAATTCTAACTGTGAAGATAACTCAGATGTTATTAAAGATAACAATTGAAATAACAAAATTATGAAGGACCATAATGGGAAAAGTATAACCAGAGAAAAAAGTATAGAGACTGATAAATACCAAAATACCACCAGAAAAAAATGACAAGAAGAAAGACAATGCTGAGGCAAAAAATTTGTCCTCTTGTTGGAAGACACCCCCCCCGCGTCCCCAAATGTATAATTAACATTGTGGAGTTTTATAAAAGAAGGTGGACTCTTGGAAGACCCTGCTACCAAAGAATTAAAGAAAGTTGAAAAAAGAATTGTGTCAGTCTTGGTGGACAAGCATATACACAAAATTTGTTGCTCCACGAAAGACACGGTGATTAAATGCTTAGGGGTTAAGCCACAAAGAATAATTATGAGATTAAGCTTTTTCTTGTGGGACATATTGCTACCCATGTCTGAGCACTGCATAAAAGCAGCGAGTTGATAATGACAGACTTGATAATCAGACGCAAGTACAATAGCAGTCGTAAAAATGTAGCGGTATGTAAGGTCCCTCTTCATATTATTGGGGAGCATCTGGCCGCCTACCTATCGCAGTACCGATAGATATGAAGTGCGACCTGTGATAACTTAAATAGGGGATGAAGATTTGACATAATGCTGGATCGTGAAGCTTTCTTCTTATGAGTTTTTATATTGAAAATGCCGGCCATTGTGACTGGCCAAAAGCCAACATGCTGGAAGTGTGGAGATACTGGTCACTTCTTTTCCTGCTCAGAGAAAGCCTCTGAAATTCAGGCTCCTGGTGACCTTCAAAAAGGCAAAGAAACCTTGCTGTAGAAACAAAAGGAAATACCATACAATTTAAGGGAGAACTTCTGCCATGTTTCCCTGTACTAAGCAGAAAGAACCAAGAACGACGGCAATAGGATAAATGAATTAAAATATCTGTTATCAGTTAAACAATACGAGGATAATGATGTGGAAGATCCCCTAAAGTTTCCTCATGTGAAAAGAGTGCTCATGGTCATCCGAACAGGGTTGGGGGCGCAGCAGATATGGGGTATGGCCAAGGAGGTCAACAACTTGTATAAAATTACACCCTCATTAGCCATCATCGACAATGCCGAAATTAAAAAGCACAAATAATTTTGCTCTATGAGTGTCCCGGTTTTCGTTCACTCTTTTCTCTATAGAGCTTTAAAACTTACATATCTCTGGGACATTGGCAGTATCCCCCAAGACGATTCTATCAAGACTAATATAGCCCAAGAGTCAATGGAAGAGGCCGCTGGTCTCCTTTCCACGACCATGTTTCAGCCAGATTCCCAATCCTAATCAGACTGATAATGGCTCTCTGGTTAACACGTTCGGCGTCTCACAAGGCGAGTTTCGCTCGCGATCTTCAGCATCTTGGTGTGGATATATATTGCGTCCAGGAGATCCATTTTTCAACTCACGACTGTGAATGCATTCTAATAGGTTTGCTCTCTATTCAGCATGTTTTTAATGAGTAGTGTTTCCTGACTGGTGAGCAAGTCTTTGAATGCAGTGTTTGTTCTTGTCTTCACAGATCTGGCGGGCAGGCTTTGTATGATGGATATTACCATAAAGGATAAGGCTCATTGTGGCTTATGTGCCCAATAACCATGCGGGGCGGCCTGATGTATTTCGGTGGATTAAGTCGTTTTTGACGACATAGAGTAGTTTTAGTGGAGGTTGGAATACTGTCCTTGACTCCAGTTTAGATCGAACGATTGGGTACTAACAAGCGGATGTGAAGTCATCTCGGGATTATCGGAAAGTTTGATCTTGTCGATGAGTATCGTATTGAGCACCCCCGGGAGGTAGTGTGGACTTAGACTAATAGGGGCAGCACGGCCTCGGTAATACATACTAGCTACCTTTGATCGAGTTTTAGTTAAGAGAGTCGATGTAGGGCCCTTAGGTTGTCCAAGTTTCCATTCAATAGTTTACACGGATCATAGGCTCGTCCTGCTTTGTGTAAACTTAGATAAGCCTAAAAGATTAGGATGGCTGACTACTGGAAATTGAACACATCATTATTTAGTGAGCGAGATTTCCAGGACCAGCTGCTACTAATGCTACAGTGAGAATTGACGAGGGTATTAGTTGGGAATAAGTAGTGGGGTTTATTAAGATCCAATGTTACGTCGTTTGCTGCTGATTATAGTTGCTGATTCAATCTAGTTAGATTAGCAACGCAAACAGCATGTGTAGCCAAAGTTAATTGAGCAATCAAATCCTGTTATAGTGCGGAAGTAGCTTTAGCTAGGGTGGAGCAGACCAACTTGCTTATCAAGAAGGATCAATTTCTAGTAGAATAGGGCTAGGTGAAAAAGAATGTCGCTCGAGGCAACGAACATGGCCGCTGAACTGTGTGCAGAGGAGACTCGAAATGCATTCAATCGATGTATTGCGTACATCATATTGTTGGACAAGTAGACTGTAACTACAAACGCAGGCATATGTGAGGCTTTTCGGGCCTCCTTTCAGAACCTGTTTACCAGTCCGAGTCCTGCTCAGTTTGACGACTATTTGGCTGACTTTACCTGCCATGATACAGCTGAAGCGGCTGGGTGCAAGGGTCCAATCACAGTGAGATCTGAGAAGTGCTGAAGCTGGTTGGCCGGGAAAAATACTCCCAGATTAGATGGTTTTCCTTACGAAATGTACTTGAAGCAGTCCCCTGCCTTTGTCGTATTGCTGGAACTGATTTACAAAAACTGGATGAAGCAGGGGTTTATACCTCAACACTCCACTATGTGAATAATCAAGTTGCTATGCAAGAACAAAGTCAGTGTGGATGGGATAGTTAATTATCGGCCTTTGTCGATGATTTTAGCCAAGATCTTAGCCAGCCGTTTGCAGGCTGTCCTCTCTAGTCTGATTTGGTAGGCTTGATCATCGAGCAAATCGACACTGAAGTCGCGTTGATCAATTTAGATCAGTCCAAGGCATTCGATAGAAATGACCATCGATTTTCTGGAGGCTGTTCTGGCGGCAGCTGGTTTGGGGTCGTAATTTTACGCCTGGATCCGACTTCTGTATGCATCCTCCGATGCGCTGGTAGAAGTGAATAGAGTAAGTTTGGAACCTTTCGTATTGTCACGCTCCATTCATCATGATTGTCCACTTTTGCCTTTGCTTTACATTCTTGTGTGGTAACCTTTCCTTTGCGAGTTAAAGTTACCAGGTGCTTCCACTTCGACCAGATACTCTGCCTATGCTGATGACGTTTTGGTTCTTGTGTCGAACAGAGTCGAGACAAAATCGGGAGAGAGATCAGAGATTATGAGACGGTGACAGGGGCCAAGATAAACCGCGTCTGTTGGCTTGCGATTGGATGCGTGGAAGGGAGTTTCTCTTCTCGGGTCTTTCCTCTGGATGGACGGGCCGGTCAAGATACTCGGCGTCTGGTTGGTTCGGTCCCGATTTTCTGTTGGAGATGAATTGGTCGGGGGCACGAGGAAAGGTCAAGTTCACAGTTCGTCCGTGGTCCTGCAGGAGGCTTTCCTTAAAAAAGTGGGGGCGGAAGTACGTGTTTCGCACATCTACTTGATTCTCGTTTACCGACTCTCCGTACTTCCACACTTGTATACCACACTAATGGGTTTAATAAGGATCTTGTTCTCTTTCTTGTGGGAAGGCGGGGCTCCCAAGGTATGTCTGGAGATCTATTACCTCCATTCTGAAGGGTATGCTTAGCATTGAGATTTGTCACACTTTCCTAGACCGAATGTGTTTGCAGTCGGATGGGAATGGTGAATTTTGGAAGGAATAAGCCAGTAAGAACTTTCTATCCCTGAGAAGAATGCACATGTGAGGAGGAGCCCTGGCCTTTAACCCATCGGGAATGGCCCTTCTATCATGAATGTCGGATTGCTCTCACGTGCGACGGGTAGTGTCCAGGCGTTGTCCTGTAAGGCATTATATTACGTGACAGTTAAGGAGGTCCGTTCAAGATGGTCTGATAGGCGAACTCGGTCTAATGAAACAGGAGACTCGTTCCATATGACCTTGGGTGCCTGGTTGAAGTGCCTCCCTGACGAAGAGGTGTCACTCATGTAGCTGTGTTGTGAAGGGCCCTCTGGATTAACAAGAGACTTTGTTCGTCAAGGCTGGGAAAATCTCCAGACTGCGTTGTGCAAATTTATTGAAGACATCATGATTCGCATGCTGCGTGGAAAGTTCTTTGTCCCCAAGATCAGTTCTGTCTGTAGCAATGTGGCGCTGTCGTTGACTAAGGCTGAGCACTATGTATTCTTTTGCTTACTAAGCGTTATGTGAGTCGTGATATGGACGACGCGACAAAATGAATTCTATGGGAACTGATCTTGTTCTTTAAGCATCAGTTTAAAGTCAAGATTATGAAGGAAAGGTGATGACGTCTTCCATCCGAATTCAGCAAAAGACAAGGTAAGTCTTGTGCGCTTGTGTCAAGTAAAAGGTGTTGACTTAGAGTGGCACGTTGATGCAAATTAGGCATTTGGGAATTCTGGAGTGATCATTGGCAACTCCTGCACAAAATAGGGTAGTTTAGACTTGTTTTGCTTTTGTTTTTATTCCATAAAAGTTAAATAAACTAAGGGATATATGCTTATTGGCCCCTTTTATTTTTGTACCCATTTTCTTTAGTTTAATTCCACTTCCCCTCCCCCATGACCAGAGATATCAGTTCTCTTGTGGATGCCTTTCGTTTTTCAAGTGTATTTTTCGTATTTGTTGTTGTGTTTGGAGAAGTGTGTGTTTGTGTCAGTGCTTGGTCGAATGATTGTTTGAAATATTAAACTCCCGCATTAATTTTCTCTAGTTATCTGATGTTTGTGCCACAATTAAGGATTGTGGGAGATTTCTATTACTAACACTATTTTGTTTTGTTTCTTGTAATTAGATTTTGTTTTCATTGTAAATATTCACTGGGACTTTTAAATTTTTAAAAGTTGTTAAGACAAATTGTATATATGGGAACTACTTAGGACTTCATAGAGACTCTGAGGTATTACGGAGGCTGTAGTAAGAATGGTAAGTAAGAATGTGTTGTCTTTGTGTAAGGATTATTGTGGTATGTTTGGGTCAGTGATTGTGGCTAGCTAAGTTAAATTTTAAGACAAATGAAGATCAGCTTTCCCTATCCCCCATATTGGCATTGTGACACAATTTTATGTTTTTCGTACAATAAATTAGCCAAATAAAGCTTCATAAGCTTCTACTTAGAATTGTTACTATATTACAGGGTACTTTGGCATTAACTTATTTTTTTCGTAAGACACTAGTGTAACTTATTCATAAACGCAATTAAAAACTTTTCTAAATAATATCTTAGTTTTGTTGCATTTTTTTATTTTACAATTCCAAGCAGATTTTCTGTAACTCTGGGTCCTGTTTTACAAAAGAAAATTGATGATATAAATTTTCCAAGGACTTGTGCTTATAGCTAATATAAACATTAAGCGCTACAAAAATGAATTTCTAGTAGACATTAGTTGAGTCTTTGGGTAGTTGGCCCACAAGCAAAAACCTGGGTTTTAGAAACGACTTTGATCATGAGCAAAGATTTACTGACCATCCGAGATGTTGTTGTTTGAGATGATTCATTTGAAGTCACCACTTTTCTGTTTCTTTCAGCATGTGCTGGAGGGTGGGGGGTGAAGTTGTGTACCCACGTATTCTCTTGTGTTTGAACAATTTGGAGACAGGTGTATCTCTGCTTCTGAAAGTGAAAATCTGTGGGTTTTTATTAAGAAATTTTTGTTGAAAATACTCTTGAGAAAATAGGGTTTTAGGCTTCTCTGATTGGTCATATATTTCACATGGTAATGTTAATTTCTAACCAATAGATAATGATTTAAACGGTGGGTATTGTGGGATCTTTTTGCATGTTTGTAAATATTGTCTGTTATTGTGTAGAAAGTTTGGGCATGTTTTAATATGGTATGTATTGGCAATAATGAACAAACATATATGGAATGGAATGAAGATATATTTTTATTTCAAGCCTTTGTACATAAAGTAAAGAAAAAATGAAAATAGTTTTATTTATCTTCCAAAAAGACACTAGTCTCTTTCTAAACATTAATCCATTTTATGCTGCCAAATGCAAAGACACTAATCATCTCTTTATTATAAAACCTGGATCTGCGCTCTAAGACATTTAATGGTAACTACTGAGTGACTACTTGGGCTAAAAATCCCTTGGGCTTTGGTGTGACCAGCTTTTATCAACCGTATCTGAAGTGAGTGGGTGTAGGGAGTTATTATTATTTCGCACTTACAACATACCTATCAATATAAGTGATCAATTCATTTCATAAATGATTTTTGTTTTGACCTTCAATCTATCAACCTTCCTTATACGATATTTATTGCATAAGTTTAACATTTCATTACTCCACTTGAACAATGTGGAACCCTGATCTTAAAATATGACCTTGTACCAGACTTGGCTTAACACAAGTTAGACATCATAAAAGAGAATTGGAATTTCAAAAGATAAACTGCTCCACTTGATATTGAATATTGATAGATATACCGAGAATAATTATAGTCAACGATTTGTTCCAAAAATTTATTTACACATTCAAAGGCTTTTCAGATTCGAACTGATATGAATAAACTCTGAAATGAAACAAAGTGTAAACAGTTGTTGAATTTTTATGTTTTCTCAAGAATCCATTCCAATTCAAGCATGTCAATTTATCATTGTGTATTCGGCTATTCTCTGAATTGCTTTATTCCGTAAGATTGTTATTCTGGATTATCCAATCAATTGCAATCATTTTTACAGACAAAAATGGCGGACGAAGACGATGAGGAAGAGGCATGTGTTTGTTTATATTTTTCACTTTATTTCATTATTGTCTTCGATTCGCAATTTTTTCCTGCTATGATAATTTTTAAGTAATACATATAAACTGATTGAGGTCTGCAAATGAAAATCCCCACAAACCGGTTACAATTCGTTATTTGCTTTTTTAAGATTATTTTATTTTTGTTTGAACGCTTTCTTTTCATGTTTTTAATTTTGTAATTATGATGTAATTGCATTTATTTTGAAAGTTAATAATCTTTTATTTGTATTATGATAAGTACTATATAACAGATAAACACTTATTTGACATGCTTTCATGAAATGAAATATTTGTTATCAATAAGTTTACCTCAGCCCAACTATAAGTCGATCATCTAAAAAAATAAAATAAAAATACAAATTGAATTTTTTTCATAACTCCAACTTATTTTAATTATGAATGTTGCTTACAGACTTTAAACTTTTAATAGTCAATCACCGATTTCGGAGTTTAATCTACGCTTCATAAATCTGTCGGAACCAGATATTTAGAATGTTTACAAAATCTTAAAAATTTGACTTTCTTGTAAAATCTTTGATAACCCGCACTTGTTACTTGGTCTTCTAAAAAAATAAAAAATTAATACATTTTTTGCTGTTTATTTAATAGTAGTAGTTTTATTTATTTATTTATTTTTGTTTTAATTTACTTACACGAGTCTCTAACCTTCTAAAAACAATTTCTTTTTTCTTTTTTTGTGTGTAAAAATTTTGTTCATACCTCTACCTTTCGCTTTTAACCTTGTTTTCACCTGTGTAACGAAAAAAAATGTAAAAGTGATGATACTCAGATAGGTAATTTACTGCCTAACATTGCACAGAAAGCAAGTTACAATAAAATTTATCGCAATTATTCCTGCTGTGGAAAACAAAATTATTCCACAGTCCACATTTTGAAATTAAATGGAATTTTTTTTTAATCGCGTGGTATTCGCTTAAAATTAAAACCATCGTAAATATCTTTTTAAAAATTCGTAAAAAATAAAATTATTTTAAAGAACATAAGCAGGGGAAAAATTATATAAGTAAAATTAAAATAAATTAAAAAACGCACACGCAACAAAGTTTACAATACGTAACTCATTAACATTCATTTGTTGAGCAACACTATGAAATTGAAATAAACAAAAACAAAACTTTATTAAAGTTTTGTTTATATTTCAATTACATTTTTTAACGAATAAATAAATTTCAAAGTATTTAATTTAATAAAATTAAAATATAAGTTAACATTTTATTTTACTAAAAACTAAAGTCCTTTTTCATCTCGTGGTCATTTCATATTCCTGAAGTGGAATAAATTCTGTTTTTCAGAAAAAAAATGTCGATTTAAATACAAAATTAAAAAGTTTTAAAAATAAACAACGCGGTTCTCAAATTAGTGGATCACTGAATAGTCAGAGTTTTTAAATAATTTTA
Source organism: Acanthosepion pharaonis (assembly GCA_903632075.3). Classification (NCBI taxonomy): domain Eukaryota; kingdom Metazoa; phylum Mollusca; class Cephalopoda; order Sepiida; family Sepiidae; genus Acanthosepion; species Acanthosepion pharaonis. The sequence continues at coordinate 1,557,767 of CAHIKZ030005350.1, read as the reverse complement.
AGTGTTTAATTTTCACGTATTTCAAATAGAATTTGAAAAAAAATTAGCTAAAAATAAAAATAAAATCGTCTCTAAAATTAAAAAGTTCAAGAAAAATAAATCCATGTTTTTACTTGTGACGTTATTAATAAGTTCCGTTTTGTTGATCCACTCAATTCAATTAATTCTAATGTAAAATTATTTTTTAATATTTCTTTAATTTTAGAGTTATTTTTAATTTTATCCTCTATAACTAAAAAAGTATTGGGGTACTTCATATTGTGAATTAAAATTTAAAATAATTATAGAATTTAGAGATCATCGATAGATTGCATGATTTTCCCTTGTAAATTTGTTTATTTTTTTTTTACTCATGTTGTGAATGCCAATGCTTTAGAACTTGATATTAAAAACACTAACGGATTTTTATTTAAACGTTTAAAAAAAAAAAACTAATGTATTTTTTTCATTATTCCTAAAATTCGTTTCTAACGTCTTTTAGAATTTTTACTCAAATACGGAATTTCAAATAGAAGTCATTAATATAAAATTTTAAAATGTTTTTCTTTGATTAAATGAAAATGAAATACCTTAAAATAATGCAAGACTTCCATCCTTCCTCTATCTTCATTAAAGTCAAGAATTCTGTGGTGAGACCAAATGTAAAAAATAAAATATTAAAAAATAAAAGAATTAAAATTAAAAAAAAACACTTGCTTTCCTTAAAACCCATATCTCTCCCTCTCCCTCTATTCCAGCTAATAAGAAGCCAATCCTCAAAATAAAAGAAAAATGCTGCTGCAAAACGAAAGTTCACATATTCAAGGTCTAGTTATTGTGACTAGAAATATACCAAAATAATAGGCTCCATGCATAACTTCTGCTATCAAAAAAAGAAAAAAAAAGGAAGGAATGCTGGAAAATAAAAGGATTTTTTTGGCTAATCAAAAAAACAAAAAAACAAAGACTTTTGACCTTAACAAAACCATACTTCATGTCAGTAGTATGGAGCCCTGTCAAAAACAATATAAGCAGATATCCAAGAGGTAGAAGCAGAGAAAGGACCTGAACATATACCTGAAGAAGGCCAGAGGGCAAAATGGTTGAAATATTGTGATAATAACAAAGATGAGGACATTAGTCTGAATGTAAATAACTCTTCATCTCAAAAATTCAGACAGATGAAGTAATTGTATTTGCATGATGATGTGTATGTTTAGATGTAGTTTATACTCTTAAAAATCTATTATTTAAATATTTGGATATTTTTTTCAACTCCAAATAATGTATAGAAGTTGATAATTTAACCAAGCTTATTTTACCTCTGTGGAATTGGTGAGCCAAATTCAAATTCCAGTCTAGTTTGTTGCATTCACTTTTGCACTCATACTTTTGGAAAAGGCATGAATCTGTTTCCATGGGTTAAATAGGAGGGTAGACTGGGCTCTCTAGCTTTGGGTGGTAACCAGTCTAAAAGAAAGAAAACTGAATTACAAACTGAAGAAGGCAACAGAAAACTATTCCACTATCTTTCCCGAGAATGCATGGCGATTCACATATAATAAAGAAAAGGAATCATGACATTTATAAAAATTACCTGTTCAACTTTAACAAAGTATAAAATAATGCAATGATGCTGACACTTGTGTCGCTTTGTACTAATTTGCATATAAACTTGTACAATATTTACATATGTTTTTCTGTTCTCATTTTTTGACAGACCTCAGAAATGGCCACCAAAGATCAGCCTTCAGAAGAAAAGAAAGAGAAATTGGTAGGACTCACTTTTACAATTATATGATAGGAATAGGAGTTACATTTTTATTTAATCTTATTTAGATGTCCTGTGTTTGGTTTTAAAATTGGCAGAATATAAAGTAGGTACCTCTACTAATTCAGTATAAATTTTCAATACCTGATGTTTAAAATGAATTTTTTAAAATGTAAAAGCATTCTTGAAGATTTAATTTTTTTTAAGACATTTGTAAGCAAAATTTAAAAAATCTTCGAAAAATAAAATATATATTTGGGACATATTATTTGAGGAAAATTAGCAAATTTATTAAAGTTAAATCAATCTGATTTGAAACATAGCATAAAAATGTAGTATACAAGCATTTATTAACCATGGGTCCTGTTTTTTCTGAGGTCATTGAGTGATGTAATTGTGTGGATGGCCAGAATTGACATAAATTCACAAAATCTAAGTGAAAGCATTTTTTTTTATTTTTAACTACCTAGTAATTTTTACAAATTAACATATTTTCAGCAATTATCTAATATTTTATTGACTTTTGGTTTCTACAGTATGTTTGAAAATGCTTTCCGAAAAAATAATAATAATGAAAAAACTACTAACAAAAAAAACAATTTTTCTAGGTTGTTTCTTCTTAAAAAAAAGTTTAAAAAAAAAATTACTCAATTGAAGTATGACCTGCACTAAAATAAATACATAAAATAAAAATATTTAGTGAAATAGAAATTAAAAAAGTAACTTATTTTAAAGTTTTAAAACTTTGAAGGGATGATGTGCATAGCCTGTTGAGATGTAAACATGAAATAAATAAATAATTGCAAACAAGTGAATTTCTCAGTAAAGTTAGGACAACTCTTACAATATGTGACGTTTTAATAATAATGTCATGTATAGACTACCATACATAGAAAAATGGAAATGTTTAAACTAAAAAAATTAAAAATTATTTTAAAAATCTTTGGACAAAATGACTTGTATTAAACTTTTCAATTTTTGCTTTGTAAATATAGTTTCCACTTAATTACAATATCACCTAAAAGAAAGAAAGTACTGCAGAACTTTAAATGATTTTTAAATTGTAATACTCAAAATTTTAAAAATGAAAACAATTCTTGTAAAAATTCATTATTTATTGAAAAATTTTTTTCATAAGACAATAGACAATAAATCTTATCTATAAAAGCAATAAAGAGCTTCTCTAATTAAATAATATCATAGTTTTATTACATTTTTTAGTTTACATTCAGAGCAGATTTTCAGAAAAAAAGCATCAGTTTGAAAAAAAAAATTGGCAGTCCTACATTTTTTTAACTAATAAAAGAATTATTGGAAACGAAATTTAATTTCATGAAATTAAGTAAGTGGTGGTGGGATTAACAAAAAAAAAACAAAATTACTAAGATTTTCTAAAACAAAAAATTTCAAAAATAATTTAATTTATTTGCAAATAAGGCCTGAAAGTTTCATCAAAATCTGACATTTGATTTTTGCAAGAATTTCCAAATCAATGTGTTTTTACCAGAAAAAATAGCACAAAAACACTAAACGTAAATATATTGATCGCTGACTTAAAAAAAAAGATTTTAACCGAAATTTTGAATGTGCTAGAATGGATTAAAAAATTAAAAAAATATTTTCCTCTTAATAATAGCATAAACATTTTGACAATAAAACTTTGTTTTTATTAAGTTTGGAGCTTTTTTTTCATCATGCTATGCTGTTTTTTCAGTAGGCAAATGGAGGTACCTAACTGAATTCTTTGATTTTACTTTGTCACAGAGACTGTACGCTAAGACATATACAGTCTTATTACATTTGCTTTTTTATATTAGAAAATAAAAATAACATTAATAGAAGAATAGAAACTGCATGAAACTGACTTTGAGTTAGTATTAAAGCCATCATGACTTAGCTGCTTATATGGCCAAAGTACATCATTCATATTGTAATTTCAAGTTTCATGCTGGTCCTGGAAACCTTGAAAAGTCATGGAAAATTTACAGGGCCTTTTCCAAAGCTTGAAAAGTCCTGGTAAAACAGCAATAGCCAAAAAGTTCCTTGAAAAGTCTTGGAATTTTCTAAATTGGGCTGCCCACACATCCTTTTTCTCAATTCATGAAAGTCAAAATGGCAAATCCCAGAAATTTAGATTTTTTACAAGCTAAAATTGTCCTTTAAGAAAAATTTGTTATTTATGGTGAACAGTGATTTGTTTCCTTGATTAGACAAAGTTCGTGACCTGTAGTTACTTCTGTGTTTTCTTGTCTAGGTGATGAGAAATAATATGAAGACGTGTCTTGTAGCTGCTACCCAAGAAAAGAGGAATTAGCAAAAGCATCAGAGACAAATAAACATCTCTGTCAAAGATAATTCACACTCATTGAATTTGTAGTTGAAAAGAAAATAATAAATTATTTTACAGTAATAAAATACATTTTTCAATTTTTAATGTAAAAAGTTCTTTTGATCTCTAGTCAACGCTAAAAAAATAGATAACTCACGCATCCCAGGTCAATGTGTATCTATGTGTAAACTATGTTTGTCTAAATTGTTGCAAAAGTAACAAGTTTGAGAATCAAATTTAACTGAAAGAAAAAGGAGAGGATGATAGAATAGAAAATGTGCCTTTGATGTGTCTTAGGATAGGAAAAAAATAAGAAGGATGTTATTTTCAAACTTTGCAAGCTAATAATGACCTGTATCTCTAACTTTTAAGTGTGAAAAAATGATGTGAAAAATGTTTAAAACTTATTTATTGCTTTTATTGCTTAGCTTTAAAAGTTCAATCTGGCAACCCTGTCTGTTTACATTTGCATTTCTGCCATAGATGACTAGAAAGTGTACACACATGTGAACGACTCCTAGACATTTGATCAGATGTCATCAAATTTGATAACTTAATTAAAAAGTAGAAAAATGTTCCCTGACCAAGTCCTCCACTGCAGTGCTGTCAAACATATTTGACTGCAGATTTTTGTGTCTGTTTCAAAAGATATTGAACCGTTTCTGATAAAATATCAGAGTGATAAACTGTTGCTTCCTTTCCTTGCAGATTATCTTTTTAGCATGATCATGAAACTATTTAAAAGATTTGTAAAGCACACTAAAAAGATAATTACTTTTTCCAAACTGACTGAATTTGAAAGAATTTTGTCAAATCCAAACATGCACAAAGATGCTGCAAAGATAGAGTGTGGATTTCTGGCAAATAGTATTATGCAAAATTTATCCAAAAAAGGAAATGTGTTAACAAGAAGTCCATGCTTATGAAAATTGAAGAAGTGAAGACCAAAAAACACAAGCTTGAAAGTTGCACACAAGATTTGCTCAAGTCAGCAGGTAGCTATGTGGAGAAAGCTGAGCAGACTCCAAATTTCACACTTATTGCAAAGTCCAATGCTATGCAAAGATATACAAAGGACAAATCCATAATATCAAAATTAGAAGAGGAGCTGAATGATGAACTGAAAAAATGTTAACATCATTGTGTTCTGTGCCGTGTGCAACAAAGTCCATGAGTAGTAGGGGTAGCTAAAATGTGTTATCTTTTTGTGAAAATTTCTATTTGTAGTTTTGTTCATTAAAACCATTATAAAACTTCACAGGAAATGCAGCAATGAAGAATTTTTGACATTCACAAACCATGAGTAGTCTAGATAGCTGAAATGTATAGTAGTAAAAATTAAAGTGTGTAATTCAAAATTTTCAAGTGTAGTAGTGTGTAATTCAAAATTTTCAAGTGTAGTAGAACTCCAAACTGTAGAATGTTCCACAAAATGTGTAACATAACCAAGTCTGTATTCAGTTGTGTTTTAGCTTTCAACACTTTGATTTTTTCACTGCTTTCAACTGATCCATGTGGAACAAGCTATCAATTTTATCTGTCACACTATTAAAAGATAAATCACAAAGTTTGTGTTTTTGAAATTGATGACCATTCACTTTGTGTGTACATATGCTCGTAAGTTTCAGTCCTTGGAACTTCTTGACATAGTCTTGGAAAATATAGATGCATAAAAATTTCAAGAATTTTGTCTGCCAACTTTAGGCTACACCTATTTGGCTTTTAACCAACATTGATTCCAAATCCTTATCAGTAGCAAGAATAGAGTATAACTATTAACTTCTAAATTTTACAATGTCAACAATCCACTGTTAATTTTAACCATAATATATTAGTGTGTATAAGTTGCATAATATTGAATAGCCTTTACGTATGATGTTGAAAAATCTGTTTAACTGTTAATCTGTCACTGTTACAATTGAATCTTAAAAGTGAATAAAACCTACATTTTCTTTACATTTTTATTGATATTCAATATGTGGAGTGGCTTATCTTACATATTTTATCATTGTCTCTTTCCCTACAGGCATTTGCCAAGGTCACTTAATTATAACAACCAAAAGGATTATAGATTATTATTTGTTATTTGATAAGCAAGATATTAAAAATATAAGTTAATGATATATATGAAAGAAAAAAAAAACATGGTGAATGGTCCTTTCCTACAATCAAATAATAAAAATAATCACTTATATTGGACTTATATTTTGGTGTTATAATTTTTCTTGTATAGAATATTTTATAATTTTTGCACTTGTAAAAGTCATCATACTTAATTAGTATCTTCTGCTAGCAGTGATACTAACAGCTTAGTGGAGAGATATTTTTTACACCTACTCTAAATTAAAAAAAATTCCCCAGCACAAATATTTTATAATGAGCTTCAACTTCTCAATAGCAAAATCTGTATTTTAAATCTTAATAATTTCAGTCTACAAGGCTGTTATTCTCTACATGTATATGAATTATTATGAATATTTCTTTACTTATAAAGTTCATCCATTAGTCTTTGTAGTTTCCAATGTAATGTTTTAAAACAATTTTAAGCATGTTAAGTAATCTAAAAATGGCTTTCATAACTTCCCATTATAATTGATTTTCCTTTTCTTTCCAGTCATTGTTATCTTGATTTACTCTTGAATATTCTATTTATTTAAAGAAAGAATCATGATTTGATAAGAAATTGGATCTTTTATCTAATAATATTTATATGTTTATTGAGAATATCTTACTTATGTTTAGTCCTGTCAATATTATTCTTGCAAATTCCATTGTATCAAGTGTCATGGTAATTTGTTGAAATATTTATTCATATTGTCGAATTTAGTAAGAAATAGTATTTTTTCAATGATTCTTAATGTTACCTAGTTTTTTATATAAATATCTGAATTTTATTATTGAGCCATATCAAAGTTGACAATAGGGTTAAGAGCTTTCAATTGCAATTATCTGAGCACTTATCAACTCTTGTGTGAATATAACAGCCTCAGCTAGAATTTGAACTATGCTTATCTATTCTGCTTCAATAAACTGTTCCACCCTCTCATATCTCCCTAAAATTTCTTTAGTAAATATTTTTAAATTAGTTTGTATAGTTCTTAAACAAATTAAGATGAATTTGCTACAACTTTTCATCTTTTTGTTACGTGATCATGCTTGTAAAATCTTTGATGATAGATATAAAGGATGCTACTTATGATGATAATTTTGGAGCAGGGTCTTTTAGATAACAGTAATCAGCTGATAATATTAAGGAAAAGGTAGAAATTAGAACACATTAAATTCATTGTTATAAGTAAATTTATATTATTAAAAATTCAATTAACTTAGTTTTTAATTTATTTTAAATAAGCATTTTGGATCAACTAAGTTTATCTGTGATTATAATAAATAAATTCCTCTTCATTAAAGAAATTTTTTATTTGGTAAAAAACCCTACAAAAAATAGTTCTAACTAATGTTTGAGGTAACATTTAATTTACATGGGCACACAAAGACATGACATGAGCCAAATTTAAGAACAAATGATAAATTTATTGTTAACACACAAAATAATGAATGAATTAAACAAATCAAGTGCATTGTGTGCCAAATAATGGCCAATAACATGTATGTAAATTATCTATCTAAATGAAATATGCCTTTTTACAATAAAAATTATAATGCTAGATAAGGGCCTCAGAAAAAAAAAGCAAAGTTCCATGATAACAGTAAAGAATAGAACAATCACCCCAGCTGAAGACTTTATGTGGGAAGTGACTATGAGGTCCCTTTCAATTCTGATCTGGTGATTGTTAAATTTCTTCTGTATTGTTTATCTTTCTGAACTGGAGTGACCTGGGTTCCAACAACAGATGTTTGTAGACTCCTTAAATTAGGTACCTCCACTTTTTCATGGGGAAAACAGCATAGTGTAATGAAAAAGGTCACAAACTTAATAAAAATAAATTATTATAATTAAAATGTTTAAATTATTATTAAGATGAAAGACAAAATTATTTTTGAATTATTTTTTGAAATTTTTAATCCTTTCTAAAACATTCAAAATTTTAGTTAAAATCTTGTTTTGTTTACATCATCACGGTGGTATAATAACAACATTGACTTTTTTGCGTTTTTTACATTGAAAACATTGATTTGGAAATTCTTGTAAAAATCAAATAATTGTCGGATTTTAATGAAGTTTCCAGGACTTATTTGCAAATGAATGAAATTGTTTTTTTAATTGTTTTTTTTTCTACATATGTTTTTATTGTTTTTTTGAAAGAATTTTAAAATCAATTAATTTTTTTGTTTACAAATTTCTTAAAATTAAGAAAATTGCCGCTTTTAAGAAAATTTTAAGAAATCAAAATTAAATTTGACATTTCAATCTATATAATACACCAGAATATTTTACTGGAAATAATAAATTTAATGATTTAGCTTTCAATTAAAGCTAAAATGAAATCTTCAAGAATGTTTTTTTTCATTTTTAAAAAATCATTTTAAACTTTAAGTATCAAAGATTTATGCCGTTTTATACCCCAGGTATATTCACCTCTCGGAATTTGGAGAGAAACCTTGTGATTAGTTCTGGATGAAAAACAAATGCAGCTGTTTTCTCACAAATCAAAATATACCAAAATCATTTTTGAAATTCAAAAATTAAATAAGAGCCCAACTCAACATCTGCTTTCTCTCAGAAAAACAGATGATACATGCTCAAGCAGCTTCAATTTCTTATAGCATCTCTATTTTAGGTAGCAGTTGTTAGTGGCTTGTTAGATAATGATATTGTGTACTGATATAATAAAAAAACATCTGTTACCATATGGTGACTTTATTGGTTATAGCTTAGGACTAGGGGTACAAAATTCACTTCCAGTTTTTTAGTAAAAGGGGTTGTAAATGTAAAAAATATATAAAAGAAATCTTTAATCAGAGTTTTTAAGAATTTTCTTAATATCCATCCAACTATTGAAAATGACCAATTATTGCTGAAAAATAATATGCTACCAAAAATATTGATATAAGTGCTACTAGTTAAAATTATGATAAAATTATAAGTATATTATAAAATTTTAAAACTTTTTGTAAATCTCTAAATTAAGCTTTAATCCAGTGATTCTTAACCTTTTTCCTTTTCACCCCTTTCAAACCACCAACCAATTCTCACACACCCACTTCCAGAATTGATGAACAACAATATTGATCTCATGTGTAAATAACAAAACCATTGTGTTTCTTTAATCTTTATTCACATAACTGACAACAAAATAATACATTATAAAAACCCAGGTTACTTTCATATTCATAAAAAATAAAATTGCACTAACATGCGCTTGTACTATTCATAGTGTGTTGCTTAGATTAAAGTTTCCTTAATAAACCAGCCCTAATGATTCAGTATCCGAGCACCCCTGGTTAAGAACCACTGCTTTAATCAGACTCTGTTACAAAAATCATAATAAACATTTATTGCTTAATTTTATTTTGTCTGATCCACATTTAACATAGCACTAAATGAGAAATACTATTAGAAAATCAAATTATTACATGGTCGTCAACTACTATGCTAGGTTCTTTGTGGCATTTATTGGGTAATGGTAGTTGCTTGCATTGTCCTTCTCCTTTCCTGGTAACATAGGTTACATGGTATCAGCAACGGAGTAATTCATGACCTGACTTATTGGGAGAGATGGACTTATATCTATCCCAAGAGCATTTGTGCAATTTAAATACAAATGACCTCACCTGGAATTTGCACTTGGTTCACTGATTCCATTTCCAATGTTGTTAACCAACTGGCTAACTCTGCACCTCCCAATTTGTAATTAGAGACTTGAATTTAGATATGCTGTCAAAAATGATGTTTAAATACTTTTTCTTTGATTGTTTTTCTATGATTTTCTAAAGTTGAATCATAACATTCTATTCTAAGGGTTTGTTTAGATTTTTGATTTTCATTCTTTTTTGTTATTATCATGTCATCTCAACTAACCTATTCTTTGGTAAACAATCCATATAAGAGGAGAGAGGATTTTTTTCAGGGTTACTCTCTGCTAATATTCTTTCTGAAAACAGTAAAATAGAAGAAAAAAAAACAGAAAATGATAGCAAATATACTCATTGAACAGACCCATTATGCTAACCATTACAGTATCTTGCATGACAGAAGATTTCATCTTTTATATATGGGTCTGCTTTTGAATATTTTTTAATTATTAGTATTGTTATTTATAATTTATTATTATTATATTATTACTTATTATTAATTATTTTTAATTAACCCATTATGCTAAACTTTACAGTATCTTGCATGACAGATGATTTCATCTTTTATATATGGGGCTACTTTCCAATATTTTTCTGCTAAGCAAAGAGATTCACCCTACCAAAGACTTATGCTAAGATTCTGTGTACAGTTTCCAGTTTTGATTTTGTTTTTGTTTTCACCCTCCAGCAATGATTCTTATCTTGGGACTTTTTCCTAAAAGTATTTCTTTGATTTTTATCTTCTTCCAAATATGGCTTTCCTATACTTGTCCTCTCAAAGTTTGACAGGTTTCTCCTTTATGGTCTTTACCACATTGGCATGGGGCTCTTTATTTGCTATCTTTGGTCATTCTCTTCTCTCACAAAGAATCATTTATTAAGAAAAATATTGTTCTGTTGAAAACCACATTGATGTTATAGTACATACAAATCCATTGGATTTGTTTAGTTAGTTTTGAGTTGGTATCAAATATAAGTCAGAATCTAACAAAATGATAAGATAAGAACAAACAGGAAATGTTTATCAATCTAACATGTTTCACTTTTATTAAAGAATCTGTTTTATGAAGAAGAAAGAAAATTTTGGTATTTTTACTTTTGTTTGATTTTCATTGGTTAATCATGTTTCATGTGCATTAACTTGTGAAACAAACATTACTGTAATTTGTAATGTTTGGAATTCAAAGAGAGACAACATGGCCATTAGTGAAAAACCATAAATATTGCCTCCTGTATGTAAGCGTATAATAATTCTAGTTTGTCTATGTAGGATTTAGATGATAATGTATATTCATAAGTGTGTGTGTGTGTGTGTGTGTGTATATATATCTAGTAAACATTATGTTTGCTGGTTTTTCACATGTCAGGAGCATTTTTACATACATACTGTTTGTTTTAGATAAATATACATTAGATTCTTTAAGAATTTTAGCTATTTTTCTTATAGTAGGCTTATGTAGTTACATAGTGGATGCCTATGAGATTTATCCTCCTATTCTCCATTTTAAATATTGCTTTTCTTTCAGAAAAGTAGTGATATAAAACATGATTAATCATCTTAAACAATTCTCTTCCAATCACAATTGAATAACATTTAAACTTGATTTTCAAATTCCATTCTTCATTTTATTAACTGATATGTAAAGATAAAATTTAACCACTAATAGTTCATATTAATTTTACAAGCTAATTACTCAGTGTCAAGTAATCTTACCAATATAAGTATTGTTAGCTTATAACTCAATAATAATTTCTGTCCTCAGGTTGTTGAAAAATCACCTCATAATCCAGAGCAATCACAAGAAAATTTAGTAAGTTATTTTTTTCTTTTTGACAAGAATTGTTTTTATATCAATAGTATTTTTGTTTTTTCTAAGTATTTATAAGTTTTTTACTTAATGAATGATACTAATGAGTAAAGATTTTTATATAACCATTCTTTTCTGTGTCCTCTAAAAGAAAGGAGGAGTCAACCATCAGAATACAATTAAACATTATCTTCTTCAGTTGGATGATTAAATGTTAGGACCAATTAACTATTTGCAAAAAGACTAGTTCCATGCTAAAATTTCAAATACTTTTGAAAAATAAATTTTTACATGAAATAAGTATTCAAATGCAGACATTTTATTACATATTAAAACTTAAAATGTCAACTAAGAGTGATAAATACATTTGAGGGCAGTGGGAGGAGATGAAAAGTTCTGAGCTTGGCTGAGAAGGGATTAAAAAAAAAAAAAAAATAACTGATGTTTAGATTTTGGGAAGTGGATTAGGTTGGAAATTTTATGTACTCCTTTATACAAACATCATTTTCTCACTAACAATGCCAAATAACTTTGTAAGAGAATAATTTTTTGATTTCTTTTCCTGTATTATTATTTAAAATAAATTAGTTTTGAATGAAGATTTTATGAAATAAGAGACCATTGTAAATTCTTAGTGATTTATTCCCATTCTAACTTGAAAATTTTTCAGTATTCAGAAACAGCTTTCAAAGATACTTTCTGTACATTTGATAAGAGTCATTCCAAACATTGTTCAAGATGTTGAACTTCTATTATTTTTTTTTATCACAATGTTCATTCTACAGCTGTTTTTAGGTGTACAATATATAAAGAAAGGGAAGAAAACTCTTTTTCTGTAAAAAAAAAAAAAAAAAATAATGATTCTCTTCATGGTTCATTCAGCCACTAGAGCACACAGGAACTATTTTCAGCTATACCAGTGTGACAGCTCTCATCACAACAGGTGCCTATTTGTTGCTGCTTGTAAATGAGTCCTTGAAGGAGCTAATTCTCCGTAGGCTGAGAGAATAAGAAACCGCATTATATTTAACAACTTTGGCTCTTGTGATTACTGATAGCTCTGTAATAGGGTATTAAATAAGTGTAAGGTTTCTATTCCTTCCCTCTTCAATCAATTTGAGGTGTTTCTCTGTTGATAAAGCTGAATGCTTTGCCCACAAATTCTCTTAAAACTCTACTTTTGACTTATCTGAATTATCCCTGCCTAACTGCCCACTAAGAACTGAGTCTGAGTAATATTCATATAACCCCTTACATGGTTTCTGTTATCATCTCTAACCTAGATCCCCACAAAGCATGCAGACCCAATGGTACCACTGTAATAGTCATTAAGAAGTGAGCTGGTTCCTGTTCTGGAAGTCATCATCTGTTGTTCCATTTTTTTAAGAAGTCTGATAAACCCTCCAACCCTTCCAACTATCGGCCTATTAGCCATCTCCTTTTTTTTGTGAAACTCCTAGAGGCTCTAATCAAAGCCAAATTGGCTCATCATCTCTCATTGCAAGGACTTTTTTCAGACATGCAATATTGGCTCTCATTTTCCCATGTCAACTGCTGATGTACAGATGATAATTGCGGAAAGAGTCTATTATGCTTTAGGTAAAAATGAAGTCTTTGACAGAGTTTGGCATACAGGTCTTCTCCACAAGCTGAAAAGTACAGTGTCTCCAGTCTCATTTTTGAATTGATCCAGTCTTTCCTATCAAATTGTGAAATTAAAGTTATCCTAAATGTCCACTCATCTAGATCCTTTCATACTAATGTGGATGTCCCCCAGGACTCCATCCTTGGTCCTACTCTGGTTTTAATTTTCATTAATGACCTTTCCAATGACATCAGCTTTCAACTTGGTATCTATGCTGATGACGCAACCATTTACTCCTGCCTTGATAGTAAGGCTAATCATTCTGACAAGGTTAAAATGGCAGCTGATGTCCAAAATGACTTCCAGTCTGTTGCTAACTGGGGCAAAAGATAGCGTGCTAATTTTAATACCTCCAAGACTAAACTTCTCTCCATTAATCTCTGCCTTTCATCAGCATGGCTGATGCTAACCTCCAGGAAAGTGACTTATTGCACCTTCTCTGGCTAAAGTTCTCAGCTGACATGAAGTGAAAAGACTATATTGAATCCATTGCTAAGAAAGTTGGTTCACTGTGTCATGTGAAACAATTTTTCTCTCCAGAATCTATCATGCATATCTATAAGCCCATGCTTAGAATATTGCTGCCATATATGGTCCGATGCCTCTGCTATTTACCTTGAACGCTTTGATAAAATCCAAAGAAGAATCAACAATATTATTGATCCTTATCTGGCGGCTTCACTTCAGTCACTTTCCCACTGCTGTAAGGTTGCCTTTTTGTGCCTTTTCAATACATACTTTTATGGTAATTGTTTGAATGCGCTCTTTACTATGGCACCTAGACTTTTTGAATTTAAGCACAGTATTAGACTGGTGTTGAGATCTCATTGATTTAAAGTTGAGATGTAGCTGTAAATCCTATGCTAACAGTTTCTTTTCTTGCACTTCTTGCTTGAGGAACACCATTCTGGCTCCTTGTTTTCCAGACAACTTTAATCTGCAAAAATTTAAAAGCAATGTCAATTGCTATCTATTGTCCTGATTACTGTTTCCTCTTCCCATTCATTATTAATGTTTTTGTTCCTAATTCTTCCACACTTAGTAATCCCTTTGTCTTACTGGCTTTACTATATTGCATGCCGTGAAACTGATAAAAAAAAAAAAAAAAACTGATCAGTCAAAATGTTGTGGTGAGAATAGAAAAAAATGGAGTTAAATCTAATAACTCTTAGAAGAATTATGAATTTTATGTTAAAATAGGAGGACTTAGAATGTTTGTTTTGGAGTGGGGTGGGTTATCCTTCTGTGATTCATATTCATCCCTATTTTTATAAAAGACATTTTTCTGTTTGTTTTCTTTTTTGACAGATCACTGAAGAGTTGCCTCATCATCCAGCTGAATCACGTGAAAATTTGGTGAGTTATGAAAAACTTTATTCTTTTTTAAATAATTCTCTGATATGTTAGATTTACAAAGAAAATATTCCATCAATCATGATTGTAAAAATTAAATTCAGAATTGTTTTCTGTCCAATGGTTATTTTAATTTTAGAAATTCAGATCTCTTCAACAATCATACATTTTTGGGTTTATAAAATTTGTAACTCAGTGATGTTAGATTGGTGAAGTTCTTAATAAATTAAGGAAGTTTTATTTTAATTGCGTAAAAAAAAAGTATTAAACTATTCTACAATTGCCAGTATACAAAATAGATTTAAGTTCTTTTCAAAATGAAAATATTTTTTTAATTTTATTTATTAAATAAAAGTGATATTTTTTATTTTTTTATATTGAAATTCTTCATAAAGGGGTTCTTTAAAAACTTATGTATTTGATGACATATAATGTTACCCCCTGCCCAGTTTACATATAGAACTATAGAGTGAAACTAGGTACAAATACTGGTTGTCTGTGGTGCATGGGTAAACATTAATCTACCAGATACCTCAATTTTGCAAATAAAACCCAGATGTTTTGAGGCTTTTGCTAGGGGGAAAAGAAGGGTACTATTTACAGTATACCATAATGATAATAGATTTAAATGTTCTGCCTGGTATGTTAAAAATGAATCTAACTATAAAAAGGTAATGTTGTGAGTGTGCTGGTTCTGCATTACAGACACAAGGAGAGACTTTAAAACAGTGTCACTGCAGAGGAAAGAAAAACTACTTTTGATTGGGTAAAACACTATCAGTCATGAAATATACAGCTTATCATAGATCACAGTCACTGATGTATGGAATCATTGTCTTTTTTTAGCAATTGCAGGCTTCTTAGTGACTGTCACTAAGAAGCCTGCAAATCCTTAAATACTCACTGAATTCATGCATATTCAGCATTATAAAAATTCCACTCACATATGTACTTTTTTCACATTGCAAATGTCCACTGGTATGCAAAGCACTGTATTCATTTTACTTCAGTTAAGCAAAATGGAAATTTATCATAGTTAACTGGTAAATTTAGCAAGGATAATATGAAAAGTTATATCAAGGAATGGCCCCTGAATTCCCACATTAAATGTTGATTGGAAAAGTTTTTAAGAACATCTATAAAGTTTATCACTCTGGGGAGCAACTTTGTAATTGTCACCATTAAGAAGTTCACTATTATGAAGAAGTTGAGATTTTTATATCAACAAGTAGAAATATTTCAGGTCAAAAGTTTCCACCATATTCTGTGAATATAGTTTTCTTATTTTTTTCTTATTTTCAGATACACACTGCAGTTTCATTTCTGCAGAACCCCAAAGTTCGAGATGGACCTGTGGCTCACAAGAAAGCATTCTTAAGGAAGAAAGGTAATTTACAAAAATTTGCATAAAATTTTGATTTAGAAACAATTTCTTTACAAATTTGTATGTATTTTGATATGATCGGATAAGGAACAAATAGGAAATGTTTATAAATTTAACATTTTTCTTTTATTTAAGCTTCAGCAGAAATGAAATATGGAGGAGAAAAGAAATTTTTATTTTTTTATTGCTTGTTTTTTATTGTTAGTGTATTTTTTTTGTCAGCATTCATGTGTACAATTTAAGTGTGTTTGTGTATCATAATTCTATTTGGTCTATACAGGACTTGGTTGATAATGTGTGTGCATTTATGTGTCTTGAGGCCATCTTTATTTCTGTTTGGTAGTGCTCATATGTTAATTGGAGAATGTTTCGTGTGGGAGTAAAAGGATTTAGGTTACACTGATTATGGGTGTTGGTAGACTGATTTTAGATTCTTTAAGTATGGATTTTAAAAATGTTGGCGATATAATAAAGTGTCTGTCTATATCTGTAAATAGTGTACATAATAAAGTGTGTTTCGTATATGTTTATTGATGTGTTTATTTATCAGGATTCCTTGTATTTTCTACATAAATTATGTATAGTTGATTTGTAAATCAATTGTTATGAAGTAACTACAGCCAATTAATTCCAAATTCAACCCCAGGACCTACTCACTCCTGTTGGAGGAACTCCTCCCTAATTGACAACATCTTCACAGGTGTAGCCATACTCACCACATTTATTCAATTGCAAGTTGCTCAGGTTATTTAACTCATAGTTGGGATGGATGGACATTGACTCTGAGGAGATCATCCACCCTTTAACAGCTCTTATTTTTTGTGTTGCTGGGGTTCAACTTACCCTCCTCACCAGACCTGTGTCTGGTGGGAGAGCTGGCTTAGTTGCTGAACACACTGGTTTTGAATTCAGAGTTGTCCTCCTAGACCAGCTTCCACCTAAACTATAGAACCGAGTCTTTCCTGCTATTTACATATAGCTGGTTGGGGAAGAGATGGGTTCATACATTTCCCAAGGTATTTGCACGACTGAAATTTGAACTTGGCTCTCTGATTTCTCAATCTGAGTTACTATTCATCAGTCCACCCAATTAATTACTATGTAAAATAAAATAATGCATTTTGGAAATGTTCTAAAATGAAATAAAAAAGGATTTGCAACAAACATTTGAAAATGCAGATTGTCTATTGAAATTATTGTCTTTGTGATTAGTAATCATAGGTGTAGATATTTCACTGTTTAAGAATAAAAAAACAGGGATAACAACTCAAACATTTGTACTGACTAAAAATAATGTTTACAGTAATAAGGAATTGACATGAACTAAAAAGAAGTAGAATAGTTGGTAGGAAAATGTCAGTTTTGTTATAAGCAAATAATTAAAAAGTTTGTCAAAGCACTTGAGGCATGTGGCAATATCAAAAGAGCGAGATAGATAAATAATCAGCATTGTAACAGAAAAGGATGCATAGATAGTGCAATGGTTATCAATGCAGAAAAGTGAATTAAGCAAGTTCTGTTCAAACCTGTTGCACTCACTTTTGCACCAGTGCCTTAGGGAAAGGTATGAATCTGTTTCTCCTAACCCCATTAGTTATGGGTTAAATAGTAGGACTGGGCTCTGTAGTTGTCAGTTGTTTATTTTGCATTTTTATAACAAGTTTCTTTATCAACATGTAATTAGGATTATTTTTTCTATGTGTGTCTGTTTTATGATTTTCCTTTTTAGGTTTGACGGAGGAAGAAATTTCCGATGCATTTATCAGGTCTGGAACTGTTGCACATGTTCCTCAGCCGATGGCTCCCTATCCATTGGTGCCTCCTCCACCAGTAGCTCAAGGTAAATAATTACTCTATGGATGATAGGTGAACTGAAAAACTATAGTAACATAAACAATTAGTTTTAAGAATTGAATGACATGAGTTTTATTTGAAGATATAGATTTTTTTTCATATTTTTCCTCTGTTAAAATTCTTCTGAGATCATAAATATTTCTTTTATAAGAATTGGTCATTTTCCCATAACATGTCCTAAGTATAAACTTTTTTCTTTTCTTTTTTATCAATAGATTTAATAATTTTATATTGATGAATACAATTTAATAACTTATTGATCAAATTTAAAATTTGATTTTTGTAAATATCTGAGTAGCTTCTCTTGAAATAATAATTATCTATTCTTAAACCAGGGTTTGTACAGGTCCTGGAAACCTTGAAAAATCATGAAAAATTTACAGGGCCTTTTCCAAACGTTGAAAAGTCCTGGTAAAACAGCAATAGCCCAAAGGCTCTTTGAAAAGTTCTGGAATTTTCTAAATTGGGCTGCCCACACATCCTTTTTCTCAATTCATGAAAGTCAAAATGGCAAATCCCAGAAATTTAGATTTTTTACAAGCTAAAATTGTCCTTTAAGAAAAATTTGTTATTTATGGTGAACAGTGATTTGTTTCCTTGATTAGACAAAGTTCGTGACCTGTAGTTACTTCTGTGTTTACTTGTCTAGGTGATGAGAAATAATATGAAGACGTGTCTTGTAGCTGCTACCCAAGAAAAGAGGAATTAGCAAAAGCATCAGAGACAAATAAACATCTCTGTCAAAGATAATTCACACTCATTGAATTTGTAGTTGAAAAGAAAATAATAAATTATTTTACAGTAATAAAATACATTTTAGTAGAATCTCAAAAAATTTATCAGTGTTTTTTAAAATTTGAACAGTTGAAGAAATTTTATTCACATGTAAATGTTCAAAAGAAAAAGCCCTTTTTATCTTTATTCAGCAGTAGGTAAATTCATGCTGAAAAAATAGCTACTTTACACATCTGGTATCAATGTGTAAACTATGTTTTTCTAAATTACAAAAAGTAACAAGTTTGAGAATCAAATTTGACTCAGAAAAATGTAGATGGCATGAATTATTGGAACCAGCTGTAGCTTTTCTTTGAACATCCCATCTGTCAAACTATTAAAAGATAAATCACAAAGTTTGTGTTTTTGAAATTGATGACCATTCACTTTGTGTGTGTGTGTGTGTGTGTGTGTGTGTGTGTGTGTGTTTCAGTCCTTGAAATATCTTAACATAGTCCTTGAGAAGTCCTGGAATTTTTTTTACACAGATCTGTGGGAACTCTGTGAAACATATTTACACAAATTTTAAGATTTATCTTTTTTGAGTCACCAAAATCTGAAGGCACATTGGAGGGGCAAAAGATGCTTTCCAAAAGCTAGACAGCAGATTAAGAGACAAGAAAATTTGAATAGAAATAAAGAAAATAGTGCTGTACTGCAATATAATATCAATCCTCTGATATGGCAGTGAATCCTGGACAATTTCTTCACAGATGAAGAGGAGACTTGAGACAACAGAAATATGGTTCTATAGAAAGATGTTGAGAATGCCATGGGCATAATATGTGACCCAGAAAAAAGTTTTAAAGAAAATGGGAACAAAAAGGACATTTGTACACTTGGAGTCAGAAAGTGATGGTTTAAATATTTGGGACACATAATAAAGAAAGAAGGCTTGGAGAATTTGACATTCAGAGGAGCAAAACAAGAGAAGCTGAGGGTAATATTAAGTAACCTACTTAATTCACCTTGTGTAAATGGATGGTTGAAAATAGACTGTGAAGGATAGTATTTTGACAAATGTTGCTTAGTGCTACAATGGATAGAAAGCAGTATAGTCATGATCACTCTTGTTCTGAAGGGACACAGTACATAAAAGAAGCTAACTTAGTTACACAATTTCTGTTAAACATTGCTGAGGAAGTTAGAAGTAATTTTAAAAAGTTTTTTGAAAAACATTTGAACAAAATTCCATTTCAATTGCTTGAGAAATACAACTGCATTAAAACTGACATGCATACACAGACAAAACTCATTTTATAAAAATTTTCTTTTTCATCAAAATTAAATTTTAACTGTTTTATGCAAACACTTATTTCAGTTATTCACAAATATAAACATTTCAAATTATTTTTTTTCTTTTTTCATATTTTTTTTTCTTTCTTTTTTTTCTATTTCTCCATTCATTACCTGTAGTGACACCTTGGATGCGAATTCGAGAAACAATGGTTGCTGGACTTCTTGTTTGGGGCTTGTCAAAAGCAGCACACAGATTTTATACAGTAAGTATGATTGTATTTACTCATTTCTACCCACACACCCACACATATATCTATCTATCTATCTATCTATCTAGATAGATAGATTTAAATAATGAAAATATTGCTTTTCACCTACATATATGCACTTCAATTTGCTGTCATGGGTATGACAATAAACTACATCCGGTTTTGAAGAGTGTGAAACCACTTCTTAATTGTTGTGTTCCTTTGTAAAAGAAATTACTAATGCTCCTAAGAAAATTAAATTTCAGCATTAAATGACCTATAAGGAGTTGATATGCCACTAAACAAACAACTTTGCATGCATACCCTCACAAAAACTACCTACCACAATCATGTTTAAACATATAGTGATTTGACTATTGTAGCCCCATAAGGGCAAAAGCAAACTTACTTTCACTCAAGTTTTTTAAATATATCTAATATTCTGTTTGGAAGGAATGTATTTCATACTTAATGAAGTGATTTTTTATGCTTTGATCTTTGATGTTGTACAGTGTTGTTCTGCTCGTGCTAAAGCAGCTTCAGTCTTACAATGCATAGTGACATGAATAAATGAGAATTTGTTATACCTCTTAGTAACTGAAGGTTTACTGTCACATCATATTGAAACATCGGTTCCTGTATGGTCACAAAAGTTAAGCAACATTGAGCCTAGTCAGTACCTAGAATAACAGATGCTGTAAGCTTGGATGTATGGATGGTGTAATGGATAATGGCTTGGAATTGTTAATCAGAGAGCTGAGTTCCAATTTCTGTTGTGTTTGTTGTATTCCCTTACGTGCAAATTGTTAGACATTTTCATGACAGTGGTCCTCAAGTATAGAATCCAGAGGTTGGCAGTGAATATTTCGGAGACAGTAAGAAAGCGTACTTTAGGTTCGCAGTGGATATCACAGCAGAGTGTAGTTCATCCTTCTCCTGGTCGCCTTTGGTCCTTCCGGTAGAGGAAACAAGATGGCCACCTTTATACACGACGAATACCGTGTTGTGCGGCTTCTGATTGGTCAACCTTCTATTGGTCGACTATAAAGGGAAATAAGTCATTCTGACTCGCTCACTAGTTATATGTAGTATATACCCAAAAAAACGTAACAGCCCCCCTTATTTTGGGTATATTATGGACTCTTCCTTCAAAATATTAGTAAAGTTAATAAATACTTTAATTCCAAAAATTATATTTTTTTTCTTTTTTTTTCTTTTTAAAAGGTAATTGTAACAAATACTTTAGTATTCCAAATTTTATTTTTTTTATTTTTTTTTATTTTCCTTGAAAATTAATATCCACAAAAATGAGTCATATCACTTTGTTCACAGTTAAGTACTTCAGGTTAATAAAACATGAACAACAATATTAAAACAGTTACTATCACTCCGGGTTAGAGTGATCCAGAGAGTCACTAAAAAGTGAAAAATTGTTATTTTATCCATAGCTGGGACCCATTAAAACAGTTACTATCACTCCGGGTCAGAGTGATCCAGAGAGTCATTTAGAAGAGGATTGGGCTCAAGGTAGGACCATTTACCTTTATACCCCGAAACTAAGGACTTACATTCATACCAAAAACTGAACTGACGCTTCTTAGGACAGTAACTAATGGATGCAGTTTTACGTCCTACTCAGGACCTAATAAGGACCTTACAGGGACTTAACGGATGCAGTTTTACGTCCTACCCAGGACCTTAATGGATGCAGTTTTATGTCTTGCCCAGGACCATTGAGGGCCTTAATGGATGCAGTTTTACGTCTTGCCCAGGACCATTAATGGACCTAAGAAGTCAGCACCAAATATTGCAGGAGCAAAAAGCCTGTAGTTTCCATTTCATAATCGGTTTTTACAAATAAATCCGCCATATCATTTCCCGATTGAACATATTCAATTTGTACTGTTTTCTTCTGTACTTGGTCCCTTAACAAACTGATATTTTATATTGATATGCTTTGATCTTTAATGTTGAATTTCTAGACAAAGCAATACTGCTCTGATCGCCGAGTAAATAATAATTGGCTCAGTTATTGCCAGTATTATAATTGTTTTTCATTAGCAATTTAAGAAAAATAACCTCTTGTGTTCTTTTTCACAATGCAATACATCCAGCTTCACAAGTAAAAAGTGAAAACTTTCGCTGTTTCTTAATTCCTGCTGATTATTGGGTTACCATCCGCTAGCTTAAAGCAATAGCCTGTTATACTGTTATGGTCTGGTGAATTGGCCCAATCAGCATCACAAAATTCTTCCAATTTTTAATAGTTTATTGGATTGTCAAAAATACTAGGCATCGACTATTAGTCCACTTCAGATAACGTAATACTTGCTTAAAAATTGTTAAAATGTACAGTCCACGGTTTATTTAAGTTTTGGGATAATTAGTAACCGTATAGCAGATTATTTTGCCTAGTTCATATCATCATGCAAATAATACTTCCGACCAATGTTCTGTATTCATTTTCACACTCCGCTATACCATCTTCCTTATTCATAATTGTGTTTCAATCCATTTCACATGGAGTAGTTCTTGTTTTGCAATTTTGCATGTTAAATTTCGATAAAAGCCATTCCATGTATCTCGATTAATTCATTGAAATAGTGTTGCCTTTAAATTTTTACTGTATAACAAGAAAAAGATGATAGTTCGACCCAAATTGGTCATTTTAAAACTCATTTCTAGAGAACTCTTGATTTTTAATAGCGCGGCCTCACTCTTTGATACAATTAACATATTTTCGACCCAAATAACCAGAATTACTGATATTTCATTATTAAATGTCTGTGTACAGACATGGGTCAACTTGAGGAGATTGAAATTATTGTCTCATTAAATAACAATGGATTAAATTATTCCATGTTTTTCCTCTCATTTTGAGTCCAAATAGTGACTTTTTTTTTTTAATTTTATTTTTTTTCTTAAAGTTTCCATACATAATCGTCACTTTTTTTGCTTTTTTTTTTTTTTTTTTTTTAAACCTTCTGGTGGTTCCATATATATTTCATAGCCGATAGTGCATTCTGAAAATAAGCCTTTTTAACATCCATATGATGTAGATCTTTACCACAATGGGCATCCATTTGCATCAAAACCCTAATTAAGACTTAATGTCTCTACATAAGTCATCCTCCCATATATCTATAAAAAAAAAAATCCGTTAGCTACAAAAACGAACATCGCACACTGGCGATCTATTCTTAGTTAAACTACAGTGTAAACCCAACGGCTGCCAATGATATTTCTATCATCAATTAAGACTTAAGATTTCTACATAAGTCGCCTCCCCCCCTTATATCTATGAAAATCCGTTAGCTATAAAACGAACCTTGTAGACTGACGATCTATCCTCAGTTCGCCCTACAGTACAGCTGCTGATGATATTTATCGTCATCCGGGGCGTTTTGATTCAAAAAGTGTCCCCCAATACTAAAGATTAAATTTCTTTATTTTTATTTTATTTGTCTTTTGAAGGCTTAAATTTCTTCATTTTTCTTTTGAAGGCATGGCCGCTCTGATCTTGACAGAATGTATGGCTTCTTGGTAGTTCCTTGAGATACATTTGTACCGCATAACAACAGTTAATATCACATTAATCCATTTCAAAATAGTCTGGCTTTTCTCCATTTTGGTCGGAATTTGCACCTGATTTTCTTCTTCTCGTATACCCCATCTGGTATAGTACCTTCCTCTGCTTGTGGACACTGAACGGGTTTTCTACCCATAATTAGGCCATACTAATTCGGGTTGGACTAGTTCCTCGCAATTAATATTCTCTTTATTATTTTTTATTTTTATTTTTTTTTAGGTTCCTCCCCTCGCTCAAAGGAATCTATCAATCTGACGCATCTGATCTTCCATATCATTTTAATAAATCATATAGTCTGGACTTGGCTTATCCTACCCAATAAATATGTCCCTTTTATTTTTCGGATCTAATTCCGCCCTGTGGTCAACATATATATAGCAAATTATATCAAAAATATGCATATCACTCACATTGGGCTCTTATTGAGTTTTTAGTTTCTCTGTTAATGCATAAAACCACAGCTTCTTGGGTAATTTAAATTCTATTAACAAACATCCAGCCATTTCAAAAAGTGTCCTCCAACTTTGTTCAGCGACTCCGTTCTTATGCGGAGAATAAGAACAGGTTTTCGCACGTTTTAATGCCTTCATTTATTTAATTTATTAGGAGGTTTTTGTAAGCATCAGAAGTAAATTCTCCACCATTATCTGTCCGAATTATTTTTAATTTTCCATGCGGGGAGTTCAGATAAATAGATTTTCGTTGATTGCATATTATCAAATTTATTTTCAGAAAGTAAATCATAAGCCCTGAGTATTCGGCAACAAAGTTTAAGTCATTTTTCCTTTAATACACGCATCACAATATTTTAAATCATTTGGAAGTGTAATTTTTATTCCAGTGACATGTTCTTGCAATCTTTTAACATCAGAACTATTACAGTGGCCTAATATTTTATGCCAAGTTCGCAGACTTAACACTTTTCAAATAATACAAACGTCCATATTGCTGTATATTAAATTCAGTTCTGTCTGGATATCTTGAATTTAAAATATATAAAGCCTTTTTTTTTTTTAAATAACATTCTATACATTTCCTCTAGTATTTTGCAAATAAGTACAGGCACTACCTCTCTTTGAAGCTAAATTATTAGCTCTGGTGCCGTCCAGTAACTCGATAAAATGTCAGTCAAGCTCAAAATTCGGGTCAAAATTAACAAATTTTGTTTCATCTCCAATTACATGATTTGTCGCACCCGAATTGACCGAATCACAAGTACTGGCCACAGTACTCAATCTAAACAAAAAAGACATATGCACGTCCATTCGAAAAAGTTTTTTTTTTTTTGTTTACAAAAGTCATTCCGTGTATAAAATTGACATTTCGCACGGACATGGCCGACATTATTACTACAACGAAAACAACATTTTTTTGCCTCGATTTTGGGGGGTACGTATTATTATATTGCTTCATAATTACGTAACGCAATTTTAAACTCAGTGAAAGTTACTTTTTGAGTTATAACTGTCGTTAAATGGTTTGAATGAAGGTAGCAAACCCTTCAAGACCATGGCTATTTGCAGCCCATCCCAGATAGTCTCACCTGCAATTTTAAAGCATTTGTGACATTCTCTGCTAGAATAATTGGTTACTGATTCATTTTCTTTTCTCTTTAATGCGGTTAGTTCAGTATATAAAGCAATAATTTTAGGCTTACCTTTTAACAAATAGTATTCATTTAAATTTGTATAGAGCTCGGCTTCCATTGTCCT
Source organism: Acanthosepion pharaonis (assembly GCA_903632075.3). Classification (NCBI taxonomy): domain Eukaryota; kingdom Metazoa; phylum Mollusca; class Cephalopoda; order Sepiida; family Sepiidae; genus Acanthosepion; species Acanthosepion pharaonis. The sequence goes on along the minus strand of CAHIKZ030005350.1, from coordinate 1,532,325 downwards.
TGGCTTCTCTGATTATTAAAGACAAACTCCAGTCATCCAGGAACTGAATTAACTCAGCGAAAACAGTCGCATTTCTTCATAAAATCATCATGCCCCCCCCACTCCTGGTCGACTTTGTAAAAGATGATGTCATGGAGTTTTGTATTCTTAGGTAGCCTAAAAACTTTGTCTCCCATAATTCATATCCAGATTCATTCCTGTCAAAATAAATCGTGATCTGGGCTTCATAACCTATGTTAGACATTTTCATGACGGTGGTCCTCGAGTATAGAATCCAGAGGTTGGCAGTGAATATTTCGGAGACAGTAGGAAAGCGTACTTTAGGTTCGCAGTGGATATCACAGCAGAGTGTAGTTCATCCTTCTCCTGGTCGCCTTTGGTCCTTCCGGTAGAGGAAACAAGATGGCCACCTTTATACACGACGAATACCGTGTTGTGCGGCTTCTGATTGGTCAACCATAAAGGGAAATAAGTCATTCTGACTCGCTCACTAGTTATATGTAGTATATACCCAAAAAACCGTAACACAAATACCCTTGGGAAAGGTAGGAATCCACCTCTTCTTCCTCCCAGCTATATATATCACTAAAACCATTATTATCTCAAAAAATAAAAATTGCATATAAAATATTTAGATTTTGGCATTAAATAACCTGTAAAAAGGTTGAAATGCCACTACATAAAAACAGCCAACAACCAATCTCTGTAAATTAATCTTTTGTGTTGCAATTGCCAAAGCTATATACTCCACCTCACAAGTATATAATGTGACACTGGGCTGTTTTCTACAGCTTATCCACAATTTTGATCCTAATATACATCTTATTTGAAAATTGGAATAATATAATAAAAAATTAATCAGACATTGTCAGTTAAATTTAATAAAACTTGTTTGAATATTACATTAAGATATAAAATTCTCTTTGCATGTTTCACATTAAAATTAACATTATAACCAAAGTTGAAATTTGTTATATCTACTTCTTAAAGTTGAAATAAGGTATCAACAGCTCTCAACAACTTATTCTGATCATTATTTTTTAGCTATATTGTTCTTACTAAAAACAACTTTCTATTTAACCAATCCAGATCCCAGAATAGAAATGTTTTTCTGTCCAGTGGGGTAATTTGGGTCATTTTTCAATTTGAGTCATCATAACTTTCAAACAGGCTGGAGCAAGGATTTCAAATCTTATTGATAGTTGCAAATGGGGTATTTCAAGCATGTTTATGCATGTCAAAGTCTACAAAATAACTTCCTCTCCTAATGGTGCACCATTCTACAACTACTTTTGTCATAGTTTTGAAATATTAGGTGGGGTAATTTGGGTCAAACACTCAATAACAAGCTGAGATGTGGAAATTCATGAATGGAACTAGTTACTTTCAACCAGAATAACAAACAAACTCTAAATATCTATGGAAGTACTTCTATGACAGCTAGGCAGAACATTTACTGCAGTAAAACTCATCCTCCAAATCAGTGTTTCTGTCCCCTTCCACATATAGGTTCTCCAGTGTCCCACACAAAATGCAAGCTGTGCTATCCTCATTTTCACTGTCTTCATTGCCTTCCTGCTCTTCACATTGACCTTCATTTTTCATAGCATCAACCAAAGACTTGTGAGACTTATTGCTTTCTGCTTTGCCTCTCTTGTTTCCACTTCCTCTTGAAGTCTTCGCAAGACAGCTGGAGTTGTTAGTACTTCTCCCTCCTTTGCTTGTGCACATTTGCATTTCTTCTTGGCAATTTTGAGTCAATAGAACCTCATAGAATATGTCGAAAAATTTATCAGTAGTTTCATAGTTGAGGTTTTCCGCAAAAGCTTTGGTGAGGACTTCTGGCTTTCTTAAATGAATCCGATTTCCCCAGCATTGTCTAAATGAGATCATCTAGTTCTTGTCAGGGGGAATTGTACTTGAACACTTTTTTTTTCACAAATTGTCTAGATAAGTCTTTATCATCAGCTTTATTTCTTCAGTTCTGCAAGGCCAGGCTAGAGCAGAGCAATGATTACGAGCTCCTCCTCTCGGTCCATCAACACTCACATTCTATTTGCTTCAGCTGGTTTCTAGGTGACCCAGCATCTCTGTGGTTCTCTGCTAATACCCAAGCTCTTTGCAGCACTATGTATACTTGCACCATCATTTTGGACCTTGCTGATTGCAGCTTGCAGCATGTCTGGGCTATACAATTCAGTTTTGCATTTGTATGTCTGAAGCATTCTATAAACTGGGCAACATTTTCTGGTTTAACAATCCAAAATTAATCTCAAATCACTAAATTTCATTCAACTCATATGATTTATAGATACATCTGAGGCTAAACATGCACTAGTTCACACCATTCCTTAAATAGCAACATGACCCAAATTACCCCACCAGACCAAATTTACAGTTTTTCCATTTCACCCAGTACCACTCAACTGATTGGTATATTTTTGGATACTTTGATAATTTCCCCATGCAAAATTGGTATCTGAACTTGTTTTCTGACAATTCTGGATTTTCAAGAGAAAGTTTGATTTACAAGTAAAAATAAACATACCTGAGTCAAAATAGGTCCTTCCTCTCTGACATCCAAGAACAAAAAGGACGATGCAATTGTTGCAGTTGTATCACAAGGTTAGAGGCTGATGCAATCCATAATGGTGGCAGCTTGCTGTTAAACCAAGTGATTTAGGAGAAATTAACCAGAATCAAAAGTTACCTCACTCCATCCTACTGAAGTATGTTGCATTAAATGTATTCCTGCAGAATTGATTGTTTTCAAAGATGAATTATTAATTTATTATGTAGAATTCATTTTCAGCTTGTATATTTATTTGTCTGTAATACATTATCTGAAAAATATTTCATGAAATGTATTTATTTGTTCCAGGAATATGTGTCCCCATATTTTGACCTCAAGTGGCCTCAGGAAAGGCGTCTAGAGGTGATTGAGAACAGTGTACTGGAAATGCAAAACAACTTAGTTGAGACAATGAAGAAAGTTCAAGAAGTGGTTGCTACTGTCCAGCACCAGCAAAAACAAATGCTTGTGTTAACAGAACAATTACTCAAAAACATGGTGAGTTATAAATAACTGATAAAAAAATAAAATGATTTCAAAATTTAGAAATGAATGGAATAGCAATTATGGCTGAACCAGTCCTAAGGTTTCTTTGAATATGATGTGTCTATGTGTATTGGAAGGATAATATGAAAGCTGTTTAAAAATAGTATTAACTTTGGAATATATAGAGGGTTTTTAAATAGTTTCTTGTTTGTTTCTGTCTGAATTACTGGAATGAGAAGTTACCATTATTTACACTATTTATATTTGGACCATTGTTGTTCTCATAATGTTTTGGTCATTGTACCCCCTTGGCCTTCATCAGGTGTATATCGATCAGTGTAATCTACAGGGAATTCTGAACAGGAGTAGACTGTTCTCATTCCACTGCCCATGTCTAGAAATATCATATAGTTATTTATAGTACTGCAGTACTATAAATAAGAACTAAACAATATCCCTAGAGATGGGCAGTAGAATGAGAACAGTCTACCCCCCACACACCCAGATTAAATAAAGGGTTCTGTTCAGAATGCTTAATAATTCTGTTAAAGTGTTTAGGTATTTGGTATCTTTTGATAATATTAATTTAATTTTCTCATTTTTTCTTCTTTTTAAGTAAAATGTTTTTAGTTATTCAAATGTTGTATGGACTATTTTGATCTCATTCTTTTTTGTTGCTACCATATTTTGTAACAGTGAAAAGAATGAACTCAATAATCTGAACAACTCTTGGAATGATTAATACCATATCTACAGATTAAAGAAGACAGCTTTCATTTATCTTTGCTCCCAATTAAGTTGAGGAAATTTTATCTTTTCTCTTGATTTTTACACAAATATTCACTTTATATTTAATTCATATTAAATACTTTCAAATAGTAGCCTATTTTATGCGATCCTTGTGTGGTAAATTAAGGTATCTGAATTTTTCTACATATGTGATATTTAAAAAAAAGAGAATTTTATAAATTTACTTTATATTAAAATTTACTTTTATTTTAATATTTATATTGGTGAACAGTTATGCCACATGTTTATTAGTATTTTAATAAAGTATTGAGAAAAGCCTTTTTGTCCCCAAATAACAATATCTGATGAATGATTTAAGTTATGTATCTTATGTATTGATTTTCCTCTCCTGTATTTCAGCCAAGTTCAGGTTCCATTTCTTTGCACCACAATGACCAAGCAGCAAATGAAATCAAAGCAGAATTGAACTCCATTAAAGGAATATTACTCAGCAGGTAATCGAAACTTTTAGATTTTAAATTAAAAATATTTTAAGCACACATATCTAACAATTCATTCAAATAAACACCTCAAAATAGAATGAGGAGTCAAGGCATTCATTTAGCAAAGACAAGTTGTATTCATCATTTATTTTTGTAAATATTATTATTACTAGGCAAATCTCATTTTGGCTAAGATTTAAGTATAGTATCTGTTCTTATCAGATTAATCTCTTTCTACTTCTCTTCTTTCATTCATTTTCTCACTGAAATCAATTAGTGCCTTTTCCCCTCTTTCCACATGATCAAAACTCGTTATTTATGACATATTGGCAGGGCGTAACGATCGTGTGAACTAACAAAAGGAGGGACAAACACAATTATAATAGGATGTCAACAATATTAAATCAGTTAAGATATTCAAATGATCTAATTACTGATTGCTTATTAAGCATTGATAATTTTTTTAAAATTCTGAATCTATATTTTCTTTTTACAAATATACTTAATATTATTGCTACCATTTTTATAAATATGTTGCCTAAAATAAGAATAATGATTGTTTTACCAAATTACAGTATTTCCTGCCATATAAAGTACACTCCCCACCCACCAGGTTTTTTATACCCTGACAGTTGAGTTACTGGTACTAGACTAACACTTAAAGATTCTTGTTTGACATCTCTTGGTGATCACAGAATTAAATATATATTATTATAAATTAATAAATTAAAATTATAAACAAAAATGATGATAATATAAGAAAAACCCCTGTAAATGATTAATTATGGTTACAAATCAAAATAATGTTAAATATAATTTTTCCTAAATATTACTTGCCAAATTGTGTATGCTATATGCTGGGACACCTGGTACTTATTTTCCAGTGTTCTCACCTCTTCATCAATGCAACATTTTAGCCTCTAAATAATTGTAACTCTAGAGAATATCACAAAACTCATAAACATTCTTTTTTATGAAATAACTAGTTGCTTATGGCAACTTTTTACTAAACAAATTTTCTCTTCTTTATTAGTATGACTGAAAAGCAGTACTCACTTAGTTTAAGATTTTAACGTGATATTTCTCCTCTTTCTATTTATTTTACTCATTATTCTTTGTCCTTGAGAGGTCATGATATTTATAGCTATCACAATGATGATTACTTATATATTGTTCATATATGTTTCCTTTTACTATGTAATTACTTTACTCTTTGTCATAAGGAGGCACAGTAGGGTGATGGATAGCGGCTCAGACTGAGGGATCATAGAGCCGAGTTCAAATTCCAGTCAAATCCATTACATTCACTTACATGCTAATACCCTTGGGAAAGGTATGAATCCTCTTTTTCTCTCCCCAGCTATGGGTAAATAGCAGGACAGACCGGGTTCTATAGCCTTGGGTGGCAACTGGTCTACCGCAGAAAAAAATGGCAACCTACTGCAGAAAAAATCTCTCGTCAGTCATGTATTGAAAGATACATGATCACCTAAGCGTGTATCATGCATGACACATAACTGACTTTGTCATATCTTAATAAAATTCATTGACAATGTATTCAGCATCACACTTCCTCTTCATTCTTTATGAATGTCTCCCTCTGTTTGGAAAGGTTATGGGCTCACCAGTATTACACGTTAAAGCATGACTGATATTTTGTGCAATACTTTAGAACATTTTTGGTCATAAAAAGTAAGAAAAATATTCTCCATTAGTGGAACTAATAGGAGTTATCAGATTAAAAAAAAATCAATATTAAAACAAATACATACTTGTAACACTAGAGAAAATGACTTAACTCCATGATGAAAACAGAGTCAGACATGTCTTGTATATAAAATATTGCAAGAATAAAATGGCAGCTTTACAAGTCATATATTTAAAAAATGTAGATCTTTGAGTTGGACAGATGTTCGTAAGAATCTCTTTTAACATTTGAAAATTTGTACTGTCACGCAATCTATAAAAAGTGCTTAAAGAGGCAAGAGAGAAAAGGTGTGACTGTGGTAGCGAACAGGAGACACAGGTTGTTGGATTGTTTGACTTTAGCTACTCTGTTGGTTGAAGGAAATGCATTAGGGAACTTTATTACAACCCAAAAGCAACTGGCTACAACATTTATGTACAGAGGAACAAAATTCATGTATTCTAGGAATACATCAACTTTTTAAAAACTGAATTTAAGAATTTATTTCACCTTTTTTTTTTCTTTTTCATTAAGATCAGAATGTATTCAAAATTCTTTGTAACATTGAAAATAGTATCAAAAGGAAAATTTTCCTCATTTACCATTTACAGCAATGTAATGCAGAATGAAACTAAAACTTGAAGTAAAGATTTAAAAAAGTCATTATTCAGTTTGTTATCTTATATCTTTAGTTTTATGATTTTAGCATGTATGCTTATTGTTCTGTCTTGACAGAACAAGAAGCAGAACAATATACAGGTGTCTCATAAAAAAAGATTACACATTTTGAAGCTTTCTCAAGGAAATTCAAGCAACTAGAACCAACTAATTTAAATGATGCATATGAAGGCAGTATTTATTATAAATGCATGCTCTTGAGATTTTGTCATCACATGTATTCAAATTGATGTTCATTATGATACAGACATTGCTGACGACATGACACAATGGAATCACAAGCAGCAATCAAAAGTTCAATAGGTATTTGGCTGCATTCTTGCTCTACTGAAACTTTCATTTCAGTGATTGTTGCTGGCTTTGTAGCATAGACTTTATCTTTTCAATATCACCACAAGGAAAATTCTAAAAGAGTGAGGTCCAGTGAATGAGGAGGACATTCTACAGAACCTCACCTTCTGATCCATCTGTTTAGCAAGATTTCATTCGCTTACAATCGTACATAATGATGGTAATGTGGGGGGGGGTACTCACTCTTGCTGTAAATAAAATTTCTCATCTCCCAAAACTTCTCTAATTATTGGCATGATAGACTGTTGCGGGGGTTTAGGGTTGGTGTATATACATTTTTTGAGACCTTGTATATAAATGTAAATGTTTTTTTTTGTTTTAATTCACATTCTCTGTCTATTTTAGGAAACAGTTCCCAACAGTACCAAACATTAGTGCCACTCTTCCCCCTTGGCAGTTAAATGCTTCTATGCCTGCTGCTGCTGCAACTCCTCAAGCTCTAGAACCAGAAACCAAAGCCTGCCAAATTCCTAATAACAAGCTGGATATACTTCCAAACCTGTCAAGCCAAACATCAGCTAATATTGACGAAGCATCCAACTCTGAAAGGGTAATAAGTATTGAAGACAACAAAGATGTAGATAATCCGAACTATGTTTCGGTGAATGGGGGATCAAATGAACAGCAGGAAGTAGATGACAAACATGATAAACATGGCTCCAAGAAATCCAGGACAAAAAAGGAAGATTCAAAAAAGAAAAATAACAATAATAGTATAAATGGCTTTTCAACAGAGCAAACTAACAAATTTGATAAATCCCATGTCATCTAAAGTTATTCTTTTTTTTTTTATATGCTTCTTTTTTTTTTTTTCTTTTTTTTTAACAAATAAATATCTTGTTTAATTTCATTTTAAATTCTTGATCAGGTTACAAATATAGCAATCTGATTTTTATTAACGGATGTAAATAACCTGACTTTGTAAAATCAAGATTTCCAAAATGCTATAAAATAACATTCTTTCTTAGTATTAAAAAAAATATTCTTATTACTTTATAAAATCTACAAGATGGACTTTGTCTGTGTTTTTTTTTTATTCATGCCTTCATTCCTTAATCAATTTTTACCAACGCTTCTGTGGAGCATTTCAAATCACTACTTCATTGTTAGCGCTCTTAATAAATCCAGAAAAAATTTGTATATTTTATCCTTCAAGAAGAATGACAAATTTAGATTAGTAGTTTTTGAAGTCACAGTTTTTTGGGAGTTTTTTTAACTAGAGGATTTCTGTGTCAGTCTTGGTATAAAATAAGTAACTCCACAGATTCATAGTACCTAAGCTTTAAAATGAATTTTTAAAAATGAAATATATTTCTTAGAGCTTTTATTTAGTTCTAATTTCAGGTTAATGGATTAAATATTTCCAATAAGCAAAATATTTTGCTCTATTTCAAAACTAATTTAAATATGTGACCTTAAACTGACCCAGTCCCAGATCTAGCCATGGTCATGTCACTAAATACTATCTTGTCACTTCACCAACTGCAATCTGGTTACTGGCATGAGGCAGAATTGTCCCTTGATTTCTAGCCGAAGAGATCTTCTTGATGCTGAAGTTGGATTTGCTGGATCACAAGGAATTAGGTATGTTCTGTGTTGCAATTTGCTATTAAAAGTAACAAAATTGCACTGTGGTAAATTTGAATGGATTGTCTATGAATGTTGTCTCATGTTTCCTTAGATGTTGAAATCAATAAAGAATGACGCAACATCAGATTTGATGATAAAAAGATGGAAGAAAGGAAAATCTGAAGTTTTATTTTCCTTAATCTAGACATTACAGCAACAGTCTTATAAAGTTCATAAGTCAATAAAATGCTTGGAGAAAGTTAAAAAAATATAAACAAACAAATATTAACAATTAAATTCTTTAGTATGAGTTCCCTTTTGGATCCATGAGAAAGATAAAAAAAAATAGTGTTGTCAAACTTCCTAATTATCAGAATTCACTCATAAGAGAAACAGCCTAAAAATTACCATCAGCAGCAACAGTTATTCTGGCTTGAGCTAAGCAACTACGGTTCTGTTCTGTTCTCAATGAAGCTGTAATCTCTATTCTTCTCTTAATAACTAACTTATTTGGTGACTGCTATTAGCTGTTTATATAAAAATGGACATTTTTCTGGAGAAGGGCAGAGCATGTTGGGAGGGCATGTCAAATTTGTTGGAAAATATTTTTACAATATTAGATTCTTTGTCCTTCCACCCCTAATTGATACACAGTAGGGATTCTGGTTTTACCTGGCTAAGAATTTCACAGTAAGATCAACTGGCTTTGCCCAACAGTTCTCAGCATAGTATTTCTCTATTTCTTCCTTTTCTTTCCTTCCTGCTTTTTTTTCTCTAGAAATAGGTGTCTGAAAGCTTTGTTCAACACTGTCCACTAACCTTATTTCTCAATAGGAGTGTATTTGTTACCCAAAGATTTAGATAACAAACTCCAATGACTAATTGCAAGTACACATGTTACATGCCTGTTAGCATATTTTCCTTCATTCAAATTAACATTGAGTTTCGAATCCCGAAGGAAACTTACATTTTCAAAAATTATCATTCTTTTTTTGCTTTTAACCACACTTCATACTGGTACAAATGGACTGAAGATTTTTTTTTGGTAAAAAATTTGATTTTAGCACCATTTTAAGCCTGCATTTATTGCAATGTAATTTTTTTTTATTAAAAATCTTCCAAAAATAAAATATACTTTTCTGAAACTTTATTTGAGGAGCATTAGCTGATTTAAAGTATAATTAATCTGATTTAAAACAAATATTAATTTACCTTCAATCATTCTTGACAAACAATAAAGCTTCTAAGCTATGGCCATTGCTTAGAACACATCCATTAAGCTGATGAGTAGGAGTCTAATTTGTTAGCCAAGGATAGTGAGTTCAATCTTAGGTAGGCCCACAAGAGTTCCCATCAATACATTTTAATAGTAGAAAAAAAAATTTCCAGCAATAGATTTTAATAGTAAAAAAAAAAATGACCAAAGTTCCCAAGAAAATTAAATGACCCATGAAGAGTTGATATGCTGTTAAACCAACCAAACAAACTTTGAATTCATATATTTGCTATATCTGTTCAAACAAAATGTACTATGGCAACTTTGGCATCTACTTGCTTCCTTGTATTTACTGCGTTATTAAATATGTAATCACTGGAATTAATGAAAGCATAGAGGTAATAAGTTTCGTTAGGATGGATGAAAGTTTGGACATAAAATTATAGAAGAGAAGCAGATCAACACAAAAAAAGACCTTGACTTGGATGTGTCTGGTGTAGGTAAGAGTTATGTTCTTTTGACTATATGGCCGTCTAGAGAAGACAGTCTCCCATCATGGATGGAATCTATGAGAATAGTCATTCTTGGTTGTCAACGGATCACAGTTAATCTATGCATGCAAGTATATAAGACATTTATTATCATGAGTGAGTTAGGGTTGATGGTTCAGAAAGCACTAGTTAGATTTGTGATTTTGTTTTGTGGCTACTCAGATTTGCAACTATTTTTTTTTTGTTTTTGTTACTTAGTCTTCTCATTTTTGTTGTCTTTATCACAGCATTTTAGTTACCACACTCTCCAACCTTCCTGCTTTTAGAAAGTTATCAAATGTGACATACATTTGAGGAAGGGTGGAGAGCACAGCATCTGAAATGTAATAAAAACAAAGATGAAACTGGTCTGAAAGAATTATTGTATAAAGGTTAATATATCATTAACAATTTTTTTAATTTATGTTCAATGCACTGCAGTCTTTTTCTAATTTAAAATGATATGACTACCATCTGTCATAACTAATACTAGATACAGCAGCCTCAATTACTGTTTTTCTGATAATGATTCCAAAAAGAATAGCTTGTTTATTTTCAATCATCCTCTATCTTTCCATTTTTCATCAATGACCTATGGCAGAAAAGCTTAAGATGTGTAGATATAGATAAAATTCATAGATAAATAATCCTTTTCAGCTTTGCTTACAGCTTTAAACAACTAAATTTTGGTCTGCCATGTTGATTTCACTCAAGTGTAGCTATACACTTCTGAAAGTTATCAGGTATCAAATGATGTGTATAGGTTTTGTTTTACAGAAAATGTATAGGCAAGGGTTTATATTTTTTTATTATAAAAAAGAAGAGAATAAAAAATTGTAAAAACTTCTGGTTGACTGAAAAATTGTTTTTATTCCTTGGAAATTGAAAGGGTCAAAAAATTAGCTTGAATGTTATTTTTATTTCAGTTTGTAATTTCACAGCTTTATCAAAATTGTCATTCTTGGTAAAAAAATAAAAATAAAGAAAGGGGAAAAAAAAACTTGTGTAATACTAACTGAAGTACCAATCTACACTAGGGAAGGGATCAGCTGGTTATAATGATAAATGGATTCTTTTGTACTGTAGTTGGCAAGTCAGTCAAGCTATGTGAAATTGCTGGATATAAATAGTTCTGAAAAGTAGCCCCACATCTAATATTAATGTGAAGTATTATAAATTTGTAACAGAAATGTCTATTTTGCAGTATTTTCATTTTTTATGAAACTCATATCCCTTTAGGACATAGATGATCATAGCTCTCCACAGATTTCTTTTTTTCTTTTTCTTTAAAGGAAATTTTAATTTCTGAATTGCTACGACTCTTTGGAAAGAAAATTGTTTCTCATTACTCTCCCATGCCTGAAAATTGATGGGAGGGTATTCTAATACCTATTTCTTATTTTATTTTTTTACTACATGTTCACTCAATACAAAGTGCATGAGCCACTCAAAGTAGAGTTTGGACATAAGAGTAAATGCAGATTAAGAAATGTATGATAAATCATAGTTGACCCCAGACTTGAAGAGGTTAAAATTGTAGTGATTAGGAAAGCCTCCTCTAAGGTGTTTGATCCATAAAGTAGCAGTTCTTGGGAAGAAGCTGTCAGAGTGGAACTTCTTTTTACCAGTGGAATACAAAGGGAATATGAATGATTTGACTGTGTACATGGCATGGTGTATCCTAGCTGCAATGGTCTAAACTGGAATGTAGCTTGCCTGAATATTTGCCATGGAAATATTGATAGGCTTGGGACCTCTTGCATATTCTAGGTGGGGAGAGTGTAAAATAAGTCACTATTGCTAGCATCTTCTGTTTTAACCTATAATTTGAGGAAGTTGGCTTGAAGTATAAAGGGCTTTAATATACAGGGGTCATAATTGGATATAGTTGACAAAAAAAAAAAAGTAGGAGTCCATTCTCACCACCTCTACCCTTTGAATTTATTAAGCATGAGAGAGTACATTCTCCATGGTTCTGAATTTAGAGTTTTTTTCTAGACTGGCTGCTACTCATATAGATAAACATGTTCATTGCTAAAGGATGCTAACATTTTTGTTACTTCCCCTATTTTTGTTACAAACAATGTTTACTTCCTCCTCTTGGAAATTTGCTCCTTGTTTTCATTTTGCCCTCAGTTGTGATTAATACCTCTTATTTAGTTTGTGGGGAATCCCTAGTGTTCTATCCTTGGACTACATTCATTTGTGCTAATTTCTACATAAAAATAAAACCTAAAAAAGAAGTTAAAATTTCATTCAAACCCATTGTGATCTTTAAAATATTTTTGCTTCCTTATTTGCAAGAATAGTTGATTGGTTAGCCAAATTTACTTATTGGCCATCTAAATCAACTAATTTAGTTACTATCACTTATTCTTACAATTCATAGATAAAAGATACAAAATTTACTTCAGATATTTTGAAATTAATGAAAACAGGTTTAAATTATAAAGAAGTCAGAAAATGCATGGTGGTGTAATGGATAGTAGCTTGGATTGAGGAACTGGAGAGCTGAGTTCAAATTCCATTCTGATCCATTACATTCACTTACATGCTAAATACCCTTGGGAAAGGTATGAATCTTCTTCCCCCCCCCCCAGCTATGGATAAATAGCAAGACAGTCTATAGCTTTGGGTGGTAACCAGTCTAGGAGTAAGTAACACTGAATTCAAAACTGTATGTAGCCCTGGCGTAACACATACTATACAGTTAAAGAAAGGATCATTTGCATTGGTTCGATGATCTCAACTACTGTTGACCTGGATGGATAAAGAAGTATTGTAAAGCTGGAAATATTTTAGCTTGAATGTGATGCTTTGAATAAATAAGAAGTTTTAGAGCTTAACAACAATTAGCTTTCTCACCAACCTCTAATTTTGAGATTGAAATTCTGTTTTGTTCACAAAATGAAAGAAAACATTAAACAACAAATGTATTTTTAAAAATATGTCTTTAATAATCTTATTACCAAACAAGATAAACATAGTAACAGATGTGGTTTCATTTCCTAGAATTTATTAAAGCATGTCAATGTACATTGTAAGTAAACATTCTTTTAAGCTTAGTCAAAAAATAATACTCTTTCCATTTAGTCGGAAAAAGATTTTTAAAAATGATAGGCACATAGAATCTTTTTTTAACCTGACAGTGTTTTATAAAAAAAATCAAGAAGGGAATAGTTTTTAAACAGTAGGAAACAACTAAAAGAAACCATGCAGCAGTCAGAATGCAAATTAATTCCATTAAACAAAAATAAAATAGAGAAAATCCTTAATAAATGCAGATAGAAATATGTTAAGTCTTTAACAACTCCTGATCCACATCTTGCAAAGAAAATCAGTACTTTCAAAATTTTTTAAAAGTTATATTGTTAATGACAGATTAAAAATAACTACACTATTTCCCTTTTTTATATTAAAGAGAAAACATTTATGTAAAATTCAGGATAGAAAATTTCATTGTGATAATATGTTTACTTGCATATAATCTATTTTCTTTCAGCCAAAGCTAAACTTAAGTAACAGAATATATAGAAATATTTGCAAAGTATCCTGAGCTGCATTGCACAACAAAAACAATGACTTACTTTAAATGTTCCTTTAAAAAAAGAAGCAATATTAATGATATATTTTTAAAATGTCTTCAGTGACATTTAGGCTCAGTATCAAGTCTATTATATTTATCAAATTTATAATTATTTGCAAATGTTAGTTATCACTATGTTTCAAGGATTCTTTTCTGCTTATACTCATTATTTTCTTATTGCAAAAAAAAGAAGTAAATAATTCTGTAATTTGTAGTTAATAGACATTGAGTTCTCTCTTGGACATTTTTTGAAAATTTTGTGGGGATGATTTTATACTTCTTTAAAAATTACTTGGAAACTAATTGGACTGGAATTTGCTTTGTTTTTCAAGTTAGAATATTTTAATGATATTGTGCTAACAAATATTAATTACACTGTGCCATTTTTACAGTTTTACCATAATATACAGAAATTGGGTCCATATTTTATACATAGTTAATTCATAAGACTTTATAATTAATAAATTACTGGAACAATATTAAAAACTACTGATTTTTATTTTCATCATTTATATTAAATTGTATTTCTAAAATAGTTTTTTGGTTCAGCTGACTAAATATAAATATATTAGACTTGTATTCTACTGACAATGTCATTCATTTTATACTAGATTTTCTTTTCATCTAAATTTGAACAACTTAAGGCTATTATGACTACTACTACTACTATATGGGTAATTAAATTAGATAATGTAGCTTTATGATTAAGTTTGATGTCTGCTGTTTGGTTTCTGTAGACTAATTGGTAAGGCACTGTCTGTGTCAGGTTGTCAAGGATACAGAATGTAAATGAAAATCTTGAATTCTAATTTTATTTTACAATACATGCCACTTATTTAATGGCCATAGAATGTAAAAAAGACTTGAGTGTTGCAATAAAAAAATGCAACAAAAAAATAAGGTTTAAAGAAAAACTGGTAAAAAAAATTAATGCCAATGTTTCATTGAAGAAATTTAGACAACTTAGACTGGAAAAACGATATATAAATTTTTATATATCAAGAAAAATTTTAGAAAAAAAAAAATTGACAAAACACATCATACAAAAACTTTCTCTACTTTGTCATAATTTCCCCATTAAAACAACTTAGACTATTATATCTACTACTACTGAGTAAAATGTTGGGATTAAAAAAAATTGTTTTTTCCTTGGACATGATTGAAAATATAGGAATATTGGTAAAAGAATTTGGGAATTTAAAGCATCTTTGACAACAGTAGATATAGTAATAGTTCTAATTATACAAGACTTCATATAAACTTGATATTTATAAGATTTTGTAAAGTTTTGGTCTTCAGTTAAGAGTTTGTAAAATTCAAAGCAATTATCTTCACATTGTATCAGAAATGTTCTGATTATGTAACAACTATTCATATTAGAAAAAATACTGTAATCTAATAAAATAAAAAAGTAAAATAAAAATGATTCAAATAATATATCTGATATTTTTTTTTAAATTTCATAGATAAAGCATTGTCTCTTATTTTGCCTAGTATTTCTTTCATTTTAATTTCAATTGTTTTTCATGGCAACACTCAAATTCTTATTCTATGACTTGTATTGGAAATGAATAAGCCTGTGCATGTTCATATCTTAATGGAAGCTTATTTAGTGTGTTGGCTACTTCTATAATTAATGTATAAGGTCTCTATAAGAACATTTTACATGAATTAATGGTGGTGAACAGACTGGTTGATTTGCAATACAAGATAACATTTATTTAACAAAAATAAAAGGAAAATTTAAGAGTTCCTTTACCTAGAAATAAAATGGAATACACAATGGAGTTGTTAATAAATGTGATTTGCCTGTATAGCTATGTTTGTGTGTGAAGCATCAACAGCCATTTTTTTTTTTTGCTTCGGTATGAAAAGTTGGCACAAACTTCAAAAAAGGAGAAAAAACAGGAAAAGAGAGTTACTTAAGGGTTCGCCTGTTTTTATACCCTCAGGACTGCTGCTGCTGCTATGTTTTTAAAGGCACTAAACTTATAATTGATTTCTGATCAGCATAGCTGAAGAATAATGGTCAGATAGTTGTAATTAAGACTAACAGAAATGAAAGAAATACTGATCAAAAAATTATTAATAGTAACAATCACTTGACACATTCTTTTTCTCTCTCTCTCTCTCACACACAAAATTTGAAACAAATAAAAATTTCAATGTCACTTAAATCAAGTATATTTAAAAAAAAATTCTTTCACAGCTTTCTATAAGATTCATATATTGTTAAGCATTTTAAATTTATTATATTTTTTTTAACAAGGTTCCAAAAAGAGAAATTACAAGCTCCTCTCAGTTTGGTTATTTTAAAAATGTATTTTTGGGACCAAGAGTTTTTCTTCTTCTACATCAAGGAGCTTCAAGCATTGGGTCAGGGTTGGTGCATACGATCCCTGCCTCCCCTCCTGATTGGGGTGGGCAGTGCTTTGTGACCCTCACTATTTTATCAGCAATTGCTTTTTTTTCTACTTACATTTATATACATTACAAAGAACTGACTATTAAAGGATGAACATTTTTGCAGATATTGACATTATGAGTTTTTTTTTTTAAATCTGTGAATTTGTTTTGCTTATGCTAAGTTTAAAAAAAAAACACTATATAAAATTCACTATTTTTTATACATAATGTTGAATGTATTAAAATTCTTCAATTTTTTTTAACAAGAAAAATCTCAAGTTGATGTTAAAAATTACAGCAAAACGTTGTTGATTTATTTAAGATGGAATGATTTATTATGACATGTCTCTAATTTGTATTTAGATCCATTGTATTTATTTTCAATTTTTCTAGTTGAATTGTTCACCTATACTGCATATGATCTATTATCGTGCATAATTAGGTCAGAATATAATTTATATTTTATATGAATATTACCTTATGAAAATTGAGATGTAGTAAAGTGGAGGGGTCCTCGTATCATAAATTATGGGTGGGGGGGACAAGACCTTTGCACTGGCCCTGCATTGGGCACCAAGTGTTTTAACCTTAAACCTTGTAGTTCTTATCGTCATCCTTTAACAACTGATTAGTTTAAATGGAAGAGAAAGAATGTTACCAAAATATAATTCTTTAACATTACAAATCATTAAACACCGTAGAAAATTAACTTCTTGTAAAATTTTCAAATAATTAACATTTATAATTTATTATTAGAATAAAGTTTTCACCTTATTGTTTCTTGTTTTGTTTTCACAACTTTCAACCAAGAATTTCTTTGTTTATTATTGGCTTCAGTCACATTCCCATCACTGTAACATAGCTTACCTGTGTCTTTTCTATAAATATTTTCATGGTAATTGTTCTGAGGAGCTTTGCTCCATAGTACCTAGATTTAATGAATTTAAGCGCAGTACTAGATTGGTGGCAAGGTCTCATTTTACAGTTGAAATGGCTAGATGCAATTGCACACCAAATTACAATTTGTAACGTTTTCTGATGACAAAGTGGAAAGATTATATTAAATCAATTTCTAAGTTTATGTCTAGAAAAGTTGGATTACTGTGTCATGCTAGACAATTTTTCTTGTCAGAATCCATCTTACACATTTATAATTCTATTATCCATCCATGCATTGAATATTGCTGCCACATCTGGTCTGGTGCATCAGCTACATATTTAGAGATTCTTGATAAAATACAAAGAAGAATATGCAATATTATTGATCCTGATCTGACATCTCAGCTTCAGTCACTTTCCCACCACCATAATACAGTTTTCCTGTGACTTTTCTATAAATATTTTCATGGTAATTGTTCTGATAAGCTTTCCTTTTTGGTATCTAGACATTATGGTGATTTTCTAAGTATAGCTTAGGTGTGACACAAGGTTGAAAGTACAGAGAATCAAACTCACTATTCAGTTGTAATCCATCTAGTGAGATAACCTTGCTAACTGGATACTACTAGGTTTGTGGCCAGGTTTCATCATTTTACAGTTGAAATGACTAGATATAACTAAGTTCTATGCTGTTTCTTCTCTTGCACTTCTTGCTTGTGGAACTTTCTTCCAGCTTCTTGCTTTCCAGTCAACTTTGATCTTCAAAAATTGAAATGCAATGTCAATTGTTATTTTATTTTCTTAATTCCTGTTCTTTTGTCATTCTCTCCTTAATAATGTTTTTTTTTCATATTCTCTCACACAGTAATCCCTTGTGTCTTAGTGGCTTTTACTGCCTTGCTTGAGGCAAAATGATTAAACAAATAATACCATCTATAAAACCATTATTTAGTTTGAAGAATTTCTTTTGAAGGACAAAATCTGTAACAGGATTTTTCCATTTTGTCATTTAATTACTCACTATATATATATATATATATATATATATATATATATATATATATATATATATATATATTATTGAAAAGAATAGACATTTTATACCTGTTAATTTTATTGATCATTTTTCTAATATAAAAATAACTTTAAAAAAAAATATTATTGTCTGCTAATGTTAAAACTGCATTTTTTTTATGAGATTCTGGATAATATCTTTGTATCTATCAGTAGACAAAACTTGTTTGCTCAGAATATTAATTACTTTTATATCAATAACATTCTCAGTGTGAGGTAGTATGTTGGTTATTAGCATGGAAAATAAATTCAATATTTCAACTGCTCATGTTTACGTAGCACTAATACCATCAGGAAAGGTATGAATCCACTTCTCCCAATGGTCTGTTTCATTATCAAATATCTTTAACAAAAAATGTCTTGTCACTGGCAAGGTAAGAGTAAAATTAGCCATTTCTTTTCAGGAAACATTTGGCATCCATTGGCTGAAAAGTTAATGTTACTGTCACTTGAAGTTTATATAAAATCTTTTTTATTAAAAGAGTTTTTTTTAGGAAACTAAACTTCTCAAGAGCCCACTAAATGTTATAGCTCTTTCTAATATTGATGGTAGTTTCCTTCCAAACCTTTTGTTTTTGGTAATGTGGGAAGATAATATTTTGATTATATCAATATTTCCGCTTCTAGTTACATTTATTACACATTTTTGTTGTTACCTTTGTTGGAAGTGTTCAAGTGATGTGATTTTTATTATTTGGTAAATCTTAATGATTGTGTAGAACCAATCTATAGGGTTTGATATGTTATGACAGTTGACAGAGAAGAGAGTGGATAATTGAGAAGTTAGGCAAGATGCTTTTCCATAAATACTTTACCTGTCCAGGCAGTAGCAACTGAAAGCTGTTATATTTCATACTCAAGCTAGACATGGACCAATTAGAAAAATGGATGAGTGAGCATCCACTGTCCCATAAACTAATTTATAAGCCTAACCAGTAATAACTGTAAAAGGTTATGACATCTATTGTTAGCCTTGACAGGAGGCATACAATAAACTTACTAATTGTCTATGGCCTTTAATCAAAACATTAATGAAAGATTGCTGACAAAGTCATATATAGGGATAGATGAAGGCAGAAGGTAGTGTAATGGAACCAAGAAAATGAGTTCTCATTTTAACTGAAGGTATTTGTGCTCACATAAAACTAATACCTTGGGAAAGGCATGAAACTACTTCCCCCTGGGGTTTATCTCATTACTAGATAATTCTACAAAAAATGTTTTTTCTCTAGCATGCTATAAGAGTTGGGGAGTGAATATTTGGGCAAACCACTTTTCCATGACCACATGGTAGTAAAAAGAAGTTGTACATATTCTCACCCTTGACATGGCTTACTCATGTAATTTAACCTAAACTCTGTGCCATTTAACTGTGCATAGAAATGTGCATATATATATATATATATATATATATATATATATATATATATATATATATATATATATATGTGTGTGTGTGTGTGTGTAATTAGTAAAATAAATTAAGTCAACTCACTTATCCTATGACTGTCTGACAGATATTATAACAGATAATTGAACTGATTTCATTTATTATTAATGCTCTATTGCTGAATATTGAGTCAATAATTACAAAGACTGCATGTCATAATAATGTCAACTTCCAGAATTTACCTAGTAAACCATTTTATGCTCAAATAAAATATTTGCTATTTACATATATATAAACTTTCAGCTTTCCAAAGAATACCAGGATGTAGACAAAGGAATTCTGCCACATAGACATCACATTCGTTCTTGAAAATGACTGAGATGGTTGAAAGTACTTGAACAAAGAACAACACATGAACTTCAGTTTATCCACCATTTTGATCACACACACAACTCCTCATTCAAAAATTTGAAAAATACAATGAAAATTAAACAGACAATACTTGTCGGTTCTTTTTAATCAAATTTGCTTGAATGAATACTTACTGCTTACTATCTCTCTCTCATATATATACATATATATATATATATATGTGTGTGTGTGCATGTAAAATGCATATCTGGGCAACATGAATTCAATCAAACAAACAAGTTTTATAAAATTAAGTATATAATAAATATTAGTATATAATATACGATATACTGAGATTATATATATATATATATATATATATATATATATGGATTCTTAATTTTAAGTGATATGTCACTTAAAGATGTCGGTGATCATAAAAGATATTGGAGTAGTTTCTTGTTGCCTTCTCCATGGTTTGGAATTGAGAGTTTTCCTCCTTTTAGACTGGTTGGCACACAAGGTTAGAGAGAGAGAGAGACTAGCCATAAATTTGAACTCAGCTTACAGATTTTACTTTCCACACCCATTACACTATCTGTACATACAAAATCCTTTATATATATATATATATATATATATATATATATATATATATATATATATATATTTACTTATAAGTAATATATAAATATATTTACTTATATCAGTAAAGTTACATCATGTATAAAAAGATAAATATATATGTTCCTATATGTGATGTCACTTTATACATTTAAATCTTGGATATAACTGAACCATTGGAAGTCATGTTGAAGTTTTTGTATTTGTGATGTTTGGGCATTGGATTCCAGCTCTATTCTAGGTCAGTTTTCCTATTGTAAATTTCTGGATTACTGAGAATTTTGTATCTTATTAAGTTGAACCTAAATGGTTCTTATTTTTCATTTCCTTTTCTTTTAGTCCAATTTTTCTCTTTTGCTGTTTTCTAGGTTTTATAATAAATGATAAGGTATAATTTTTATAGCTATATTTATATGAGAAAAGTGCTCACTATCAAAAACAGAAAGCATATAAACATAAACAGCATGGAAAAAGGTACTAAGATTGTATGGCATCAGTTTGTTTCATGCTTAAAAGTAATCATCAAGCTATTGCATTTAAGTATGAAACAGACTGTTGCCATACAATATTAATACCTATATATATATATATATATATATATATATATATATATATATATATATATATATGTGTGTGTGTGTGTGTGTGTGTGTGTGTGTGTGTGCATATATGTGTGGCTGTGTGTATATGTGTGTGCATATATATATATATATATATATATTTCATTTGGTGGAATAATCTAGACATATTATATCTATTTATTTTATCTTAATCCTTTCAAAATATAAATAGTCATAATATGTCTAGATTATTCAAAAGAACATGCTTGAATGAAGATATGCTGCCTAAATATACATATTTGATCAATATATATATATATATATATATATATATATATATCCTTGAAAACCATTTTCTCTTTCACTTATCTTGGCTACATCATATCCAATGATGCTAAGATGTATATAGAAATGGAGTGTAAAATTAGAAAGGAAAATTCTGTCTTCAGTTATCTTTTATACAGGCTTGGGAACACTCGTAATACCTTGTTAAAGGTGAAAACTGGTGTGTGTAAGGCAGTAGTACCGATATTCCTATTCTATGGTGCAGAATCCTTGACTGTATTAACAATGCATCAATCAACATAATGTTTCCATGTGTTTCCTATATACCATCTGCAATATAAAATTGGATGGCTGCCTTAGAAACAGTAAGATTCTGACTAAATGCAACAGGATAGGATTAAACTCATCCTCATGAAAATCTAACTCAGGTGTGCAGGACATCTTTCTTGTATGAACGTTATCAGGCTTCAAAAACAACTCCTCTTTGGCCAGCTAGCAGCAATTCAGTTGGAAGGCCACACTTGCATTTCAAAGACAATTTGAAATAATGCAGCATTCCCTTTTCTTCCTGGGAAAAGAAAATGTTAGAGCACAAGTCCTGCCTCTTATCTATACAAAAGTTTGAAGTAAAGCCGACTTAAACATTGTGATCAACTGTGTGCAAATATTACCTGTCACTGTGGCTTTGTCACATGCAGTAAAGCAGGCCTTGCAGAAACATGTGGTAATTGACCCTCAAGCACTCAAGCAAAATGGGTGTACCACATGTTCTATCTGTCAAAATTTGCAAGACACTTGCAGGCATTGGAAGACACATATGTCTGTAGAAGCTGAACATTTCTTTGATTTACTAAACCCTCACTTGTCTGCAACAGGAGAGTTCACTATATATATATATATATATATATATATATATATATATATATTTTTGTTACGAGGATTCATTTCTATAGTAAGGGAGTCCTATTTGTTAATACAAAAAAAGTTTTCATTCATGAAGTAGTTGTAAAATAGAGAAATTAGAAATAGAAAGTTTGGAAGATTCTAGATCATTCCAGTATATTCGAGAAAAATCTAGATGATTCGAGAAACATCTAGAAATATGCTAATTAGGTGCTATCCCCTATAAAAATAGGTTTTTGGAAAAGGGTTGTCAGTTGTTGAAAAGAAAATTCTGCCAGTATCAACTCCGGTTTTTGATTCAAGGATTATTATATCCAGCCAAAAGAATCTCTATGAAAAGTTGCCGATCAACAAAAACCCCAAAAGAGAACCCCTTAAAGCAAATCTGGTAAATAGAGTTTTGACTATTTTCATTGATCAAACTACCAATTATTCAATATATACTCACATTTATGGATTTCCAGTTAGCACTTTGATTACTTTGCTAGCCCTAACGTGGTAAAGACTTGACTCCCTTTCCTTCTCCCTCGTAACACTTTGCCCGTAAACTCTGTGTTTTCTGTTTTTATATGCCACAAGTGTATATCTTGTATATATTTTATGTTGTGTTTTAGTAAATTAAATATTTGTTTGTGATTTAGCTCTGTGTTTTGGTAAATCATTTTTTTTTCCTTTGTTACAATTTCCACACGTAACAATATATACACACACACACTAAAAACCCAACAATGTTCGTGTGATCAACAAACAACTTGCCAAACAATCTAATACCTTAGACAAAAAAAAAAACCCCAAAAAACCCTGAACAAGGAAAGAAAAATATACCTATAGGCAAACACCTATCTATGCAGTAAATTCTGAACAATGCTTAGACTATCTAGACAGAGCAAAAAGTGTTTTTTTTTTAAAACAATGTAAACAGTGTAATGAATATCTACAAGTTTAGACATTCGAGAGTCTTAATAAAGCAAAACTTGAGCCTGTGTCTACCTTATGTTAGGAAAACCATCTTCAACCCAAGTGTGCTTTAGAATACTGAGCCACAAAAGACAGAAAAGCATCGGTTAATTTCCCTGTTTTAAGAAATGCACACCTCTTGTTGAGACATTTCAAAGCCCACATCTGCTAACTTTATTTTCCTATCCAAAATGTAAACAAAATAATTTCTAAGGAATTAATGGATTTTTATTTCTTAATCCAACTTTATTTCTTATTACTCAAAATGTTACATTTTGTGGATACACACATTTGGGAATATGCCTTTGTATCTCAGTTTTTTAAACAGTGTATGACATCTACCAGCCTGAGTGGTTGAGAGTGTTAATAAAGAAATTGTGGCTTTTGACAGAGTTTGAGCCTGTGTCCACTTTATATTGGGGAAACTACCTTTATTCCAGGTGTGCCTAACCCTGCTCAGCCACAAAAGAGTTTGCAACAAATCAAGTCTCAATTATATATTTATATTCTGCATATATATGCTTTTCTTTAATTTTCTATCATCACTAGCTTTTGGAGGCATGGTGGAGTAATGGATAGCAGCTTTTGGAGGCACGGTGGAGTAATGGATAGCGGCTTGGATTGAGGAATCTGAGAGCTGAGTTCAAATTCCAGTCGAATCCATTACATTCACTTTCATGCTAATACCCTTGGGAAAGGTGTGAATCCTCTTCTTCTCCCTACAGATATGGATAAATAGAAGGACAGACTGGGTTCTATAGCCTTGGATGGCAACTGGTCTAGGAGAAGGAAAACTCTGAATTCAAAACCTGCAGAGGGTCGTTAAGGGACCTTGTGGCACGTAGTACACCTGGTCTCTGTAATTGACCCTTCAAAAAGTGTGGATGCTCCTGCACGAAACCTTCACCACTATAATCAAATCTCATGTGCTATACATGCAGGTTTGGTGACCGCTTGTGAATTCCAAATTCCCATGAAACTTCAATATTGGAGCCGGCTCAACCCACTCTGGGTGAATGCCATTACAAGACAAGAGAGATCAGTAGCTTTTGTTTTTAGTTTTTACTAATTTAATGACTTTTATTTAAAATAGTGGTTTATTGTCCAGATTCTGAGGTATCATTTTTCTTGCTTGCTCAAAAAAGGGGAAAAAATGGATAACATTCTTTTTGTTAAAGTGATATAATTTTAAACAATAAAGCAGGAAGAGTTCACTGATCAAAATGTGAAAATAATATGACACTAAATAAATCTTAAAAACAAGAGAGATTAACATAAAAAGAACTTTTACTTTTATAAATGTTAATAATGATTCATTTTGCAAATACAAATCTGCACAAGTATTTGCTCAAAAATTGTTTTACATCTTAAATTTAAACTGAGTTGTAAGACAATTTTCTTGTTAAAAACAATTCTTTTCAGAACTGGATCTGAAAATAAGACTAAGTTTTTAGACTTAGCTGATGTTGCATATTCCTAAAAGGAGGAGCACATCTTGAAAATAAGTTGTGATTTATCACTTCATAAAAAAGCTTTTAAAAGTTAATATTCCAATCTTTTTTTCTTGCAATATGCTCTTCTATATGCTAAGAATTTTTAGATATTCTGTTAAAGACTTTGTTTTCCAAATGGACTTATATACTTATCATTCTTTTGCATCTTCATCGAAATTTAAATGAAACCTTTTGTGTATAAATGATGACATTCCTTTACTAAATTTAACAAAAATGAAATCTTCAATCAGGGAATATTGACTAAATTTATAATGTAATTTTTAAACATTATTTTTTAAGTTATTAATTGCAAAACTATTTTACCCTGTCATTTTACCCTGTATCTTATTTTGTCTAATGTAATTTCTTGATCTAACTTTCTGATCATATTTCTTGTCTCTTTGTACCTGTTTTTACTAAGGTGGTCAGTCTGGCACAAGGCTACATATGGGTATTGATTTGTAATGAGTCTACAGAGCTAGCTTGCTATCCATTATATAGCAGTGCGATCTATCTATTCAAAGTCATAGGAATATTATTCTGAATGAACTCAAAAATAATAAAAATATCTTTTCTATGAATATTAAATTAGAGATCGGTCTGAGAATAAAATGAAATCTGATGCATCATAAGAAAAAAGTAGATATTTGCATTCATAGTCTTACAATAACAAACCATATTAACTGAAAGTAGGTTACTATATCATTTTTATGCATAAATTGTATGTACAGATTAATAATTTAAAAAATAATGAACTCATTCAATTTAAATGAATCAAAATCAACAGTGAGTAAAACTGAATAAAATAAGCGATTATATTTGCGTCAAATTATTCAAAATTTTGGACAAGATGTGTAAAATATATTTTTTTTTCTTTAGTTATAAAATAAACTTGTCTATTTTAATTAATTTGATAAGATCTATTTCATAAAATAAATTTTCTTCTTAAGAATTGTTTGGAACATTTACTAAACCAGTTAAAATTATCACAAATATATATGCCCAATCTCATTGCCATGTAGTTTCTTTTTTTTCTTTTCAAACATTTGTTTGTTTCTTTGTGTTTTCAAATTCTTTTATTTGCTAAAAGTATTTTTATATAGTAACAATTTTAAATTAGTATTGTTGGTCATTCTTTTATCTGAAACCTGGGAAAGAAGTTATTTTTTAATACTTTATTTTGTTTTGTTTGGTAAGGTGCAAAGATTTTAAGAAAAAAAGATTTTAATGTCTATTTTCATGTAACTTTGGCTACATAAAAATTCCCCACTTATGCAACCATTTTTGTATTGATATGTTGATGAGGAAAAACTGAGGTATAAGTTGGACTGATGTATCTACTGAATATTATATGAATAAAATATTTACTGAATCTTTTATAAATTAAATATACATTTAATATTTTTGATTATGGATAAAACAAATCTATTGCCTATTTTGCTTTATAAATTAAAAAAAGGTCTTCAATATTTTATAAAAAGTGCTATTATATTGTAGGGACATTGCTATTAATAAATAAAAAAAAACATAAAATAATAATAATAATAAATATCATAAATAACATTAAAACTTTGTTTAAAATAAAATAAATAAAACCAAAATAATAAAAGTTCTCAGCATGCTTTTTCTGTTTGAAAACGGATACTTCATGCCCAAAAACACCGAATCCATTCTCTTTGCTACGGAGCCTTTTAGGGTCAAAACGCCCATCTCCTCTCCTTGACACATTGCTTGTCATAAGACAAAGTGATTTTCTTCCTTTATCACATGCAACCTTAAACATATAACTAAAATACGCACACACAAGTACACAGAAATAAATAATTCTATATGATTTTAATTTACAATTTAACATGCTTTTGGTGTTATTTTTGTGTATGTTTTTATCCCTGTGAACACAAGGCTATCACTGTTGGTATAATATGAGTGACCCTGACAATATAATATATATTTATTATAAAACACTATTGAATATTCATTATAAATAAAAATCTCTTGAATAATTTATTTTATAAATAAAATAAGTTATTAAATATTATTTAACTATTCTGTTAAACAAATCAGAAATACTATTGAATATTTTGTTATAAATAAAAAAAACATAGTTGAATATTTTATAAAATAAATAAAAAGTTATTGAATATTTTGTTATAAATAAAAATCTCTTGAATAGTTTTTTCATAAATAAACTAAATTATTAAATATCTTTAAAATAAAGATTTTTAATACAGATCTGAAAATTAACCTGATTGTAGATAAAAAAAATCTCTTTCTATATTTATAAGAATGCATATGCACATATATAAAGTGTTTTTAAGATTCTCAGAATTATTTTCTGTAAACTTTATGTATGATTTACATATATTTTAGCTTTAGTAATTAAAGAGTTTTAAGAAAATGGATTTCATCAGTGAGATTTAAACTATAAACACATGAAATAATACACAATTCATATATGAGTTTAATCTTTTATACGTTTATATTAATATATATTCTAAAGTAATCTAAAACAGTTTAACTAAAAAAAAATTGTTTAATATCTGTTTAAGTATCACAGTGAAGATGCACATATATACACATTCATTTCTATATAATAGAAAATATCATTAGCTAGTAAGTAAATAAATATTATACAGTTCATTTAATAGACCTGCTATTATGTAATTGAAACATTCGACATAATCGTCTGTGCTCTGTATCATGGTATGCCAAAAGTTGACGGAGAGAGCGTGTTTCATATGATGGAATTTGTAGTACCAGTGATGATGAACCAACAGATACAGACCACAAACAAGAATTGATGAGATCTTCACTGCTCTTGTCACTGACTAAGGCCTGTGCTAAATCTCCTGCAAAGATTAAAAATTATTAATTAGAAATATAAATTTGCAGAAAAAAAAATTACATGTATTCATTTAATACTAAGGGGATATATGATTGTTTTAATGTAGCAAATATACCTTTTGTCATTATATGTTGCCATTTTTTGTTATCAGTACTTCATTTGCCTTATAAAATGCATGTAAATTTAAGTGGACTCATTTTAGGTCATTCATACTTCAGATATCCCATGTAATGCTTGTAAATTTAAAATGAGCTCATTTTTGGTCATTCATCTATCAAATGTCCCATGTAATGCTTGTGAGCTTAAAAAGGGCTCATTTTTGGTCATTTATTCTTCACATATCCCACAAGATACTCATAAATTTATGAGGGCTCATTTTCTATATAAAAGTATTTTTTCTGACAATTTGGTTAAAAAAAATTTAATATTTTTTCTGACAATTTGGTTAAAAAAAATTTAATGAATCATTAACACACAATATTTATGTGCTATATTTTCTGCTTATCAATTAAATTTATAATACATAAGAAAAAAATGATAAACAAACATGTGAAATTTAAACACAACCTGAGATAGATAATCCTAAATTAAAATATTTCAATAAAGACTTTAAAAACTTTTTGGTTGAGAATAGTTAGAATGCACTAATAAAAATGTAAAACTGATAGTTTTGCCTTCTTTTGATAGCTTAATACTTGGATGTTCTCCATAAATGTCTTGCTGTATCAAACTTGGATGAGTACAATAAATACCAGGAAATTTCACTTGACTTCCACTAGGTGGCATGGCAATGGTGGCATCTTGGTCATGAGATATTTCAGAGTCTATAGCACGTTAAATGCGAATAAAAATCAACAGTTTTTATAGCCTTTTTGGCATTCCAAAAGGCTTGGTGTAAATTTTTTTTCTTGTCTTATATTAGTTAAAAAGTGTTCTTTTGAAACCACTGCTATGTTCACATCTGAAATCACATGATTTGTCATTTTTCATGACCTTGAAATGAAGTTCAACATTTATAAAATTTTGGTTCCCTTTCTAGGATCCCCATCTTTGTATAGAATATTTTTTTAACATAGATTAAGCATATTCTAAACTTCTATACAAAAACAAAAAAATTCAAAAATATTTGCATACTTACCTATACAAATTGCACTTATAGACCAGGCCAGCCAGTTGAAATATTTCAGTCGGTTATTCATTTTCTTTGTGAAAATGCCAGCCAATTTGTGTGACGCTCCACTGAGGTAGTGTAAAATGTAGTTGATATTGGAGACACGACGCAGGCTGTCTCGAAACAAGTGAAAATCTGCAGATTTGTTTCCAGAGTAAAAGATCTTGCAGACAAGTTTTTCAAGATTCAGGATACAACGTTCAAGGTAAGTAGCTAAAGAGATGAGCTCCTCCATCTGCTTTTGAATCGTTGGGGTCATGCTGATGATGCCTGTGTCCAAAATTCTTTGACAGATCCTGAGGCAGACAAATACATGCACTGTTTTTACAATGATCATGATTGTATAATGAATGAGGGAGGCTACAAGTGGAGGAGGACTTACAGAAGTAGAATTTGTCAGGAAACTGTGAACATGACAAATGAAATCACTCAATCGTTTATAGAGATCCTTGTCAGTAAGGTAAAAGTCCTCGCGGGACAGCTCCAGGAGGTAATCATAAAGGTAGGCTGTAGAATCTCGATAGTTCTCCCATAGTATTAAACTGCTTGATTTCATGTCTGCCAAGTACAAATAAATGTTTTATGAATAAGTTTATTACTTTTGAAATACAGAGGAAGCAATTTATTATATACACACAGATGTTATCAAATGGTTATTATTAGAAAAATCATTTGGCCTCAAACATTTTATTTAAAATGAATTGCAAAATAATAATTTCAAATCAATAATTTTTGTATTCATTTTTTTTCATAATGTAATGTATATGGAAGGTTGAGGGAGGTGAAAATTTGTTTTACTACTTCAGATCAGACTGTTACATATGTCTGCTACTTGGACTATCACTCAGACTTATTTTTGTGTGCAACTCAAACAATCACATGAACTGACTACTTGATATGTTATCCTTTTATTTATTTTTAATCATTTTACCCCAAGTAAAGCAAGAAAGCCACTTTCATTGGAAATGTTTTGAAAGTGAAATAATGTGGAGTTATGTTTCAATTTTTAAATTCAATGTTGTTTCGTTTTCATTGGGCGTGTAAATATCATGTGTATATTTTATGGTGTTAGTGCTTATGTCTATACAACCAATGAAAAAAAAAAACAACATAGAAATTAAACATAAATTAAATTATACATAAACACTAATGCCATAAGATGGACACATGATGTGTACCCAACTATTGTAAAGAAAAAAAAACATTAATGAACTTTTAAAATTTCCTTTAAAAGATTTTCCTACTTGGTCTTTATTTAATCATTTTGTCAGACTTAATTTTTATTTTCTACTCAACAATGAATATATTTTTCAATTTTTATATCCATTGCTGAATATTATCAACTGGCCATTGTTATTTGAAAGATCCCATCTCAATGTGATCGCAGTTTTCTCTGCAGATAAAATCTTTACTAAGTCTGAAATAAGGATCCTTCTATATGTCATGTCCATTTAGGACATTGGCAATCATGGCTCTCCATAATTCCCGGCCCTTTGTAGCTCTTAATAAATTTTATCTTTTTGTTATATCTCCTAAACCTTGTTCCGCCATCCATTTATTGAAGCTCAATAGGTTATGCATTGTTTTTCTCTGTCCCTCTTGCCTTCAATATGTTCTGTGAGTATCAAATTCTCCAAGCCCTCTTTCCTAGTTATGTGTTCTAGAAATTTCAACTGTCTGTTCCTGACATTCAGTACAAGTGTCCTTTTTGTTAACATTTTCTCTAAAACTTCATCATTGCTCAGCTGTTCAGTCCATGGTATTCTCAGCATCCTTCTGTAGAACCACATTTCTGTTGCATCAAGCCTCTTTTTCATCTCTGAGCAGATTGTCCAGCCTTATAGGAGCACTGACATTATATAACAGTTCAGTACTGTTTTCTTTATTTCTCACAAAATAAGCATACTAGTTGCAAACAACGATTTTATTACAGACAAGTTTGTGTATATATAACAGTTTTGATGAAAAGCGATGACATTAATTTTTTGTGACCTTTCTTTCTGGACCTATTGTGTCATTGACAAGCTTTTGTAATAAAAACAAAAAAATATTTACATTTAAAGAGAATATTGTTGAAAAATAGAAAATGTTTACATTTGACATAAAATTATGACATTAAGTGCATTAAAATATATTTTTTCTGAAAACTCATGCAGAAATGCAAATTATATTTGCCTCATCAAGAGATTTTATGCAACAATCAAAAATTACAAGTAATTTATACAGACTTTATACCATTTATTTGAATGGAATTTTGTATAAGTTACCAATATTAACTTAAAGTTTGTATAAAGAACCTAAGAATACTGAATTAGCATGATATTATTATTAATATTAATTTATATTTTGATTTTTTCTTTCTGCTATCTTTTTTCCCAAATTAACAAACTTTGATATTTGTGCTTGTTTATGTGCATCTATTTTGTAATTTATCTTGCTTTCTAGTGATTTTGTTTACCTAATGTTTTATAGATTTAAAAAATTGTTAACTTTTTGGGGAGCTTCTAAAACATCTTAATGTATAATGTATACATCATACTTATTATAAAACCCAGGTTGTGTGTGTCTGTGTCTTTACGTTTATATATTGGATCAGATTTCCTCCATTTTTCAACCGATTTCAACAAAACTTCACAAGACTACGTAAAATTACCTGGTGGTGATTCTGACAGTACCAAAAATTGGAAAAACAATTGTTTTTGCACGAAATCAATTTGAAGATTAAGAAGCATCATGAGAATGAAAGTGGGACAACTCATATAGAGTTATACTTATTATAAAACCCAGGTTGGTTGTGTATGTGTGTGTTCGTTTATATATGGGATCAGATTTCCTACATTTTCAACCGATTTCAACAAAACTTCACTTCTTTTTTGGCAGGTAGTGTTTCTTATTGCCTTGCACACTTTTTTCTTTATTTTTACATTCAGAATGCTTTCCATTTACAAGACAATTGTTTATAATAAAATTCTATTCAATCAGTAGACTCATAACGATTGAAAACAATGTTTTTGTTTGAGTTTGACTAATTCGTAAAAAAACAAAAAACTAATTAAGACATGCGTGTCCGTCAACCTTAAACAATAATCTTTGTCAATTTTATTTTTCAGTCTTTATGATGGTCGATACTTGATCTATCTCTAACTGTTATATCCCCGGGCAACGCCGGGCTCTACTGCTAGTACATAATATATGTTCCAAAGTACTATAATAAGTGCTTGGTTGAGAGAGAAAGAAATAACAAGGATTAGATTTTGAACAAGTTTATTGTTTAGTATTTATACACATATGCCAGCCAGTTGAAAAGTCCATTTCAGTGGCCAATTGTAAAGATGGCAATCAGGGTTAAGAGAAAAACCAGAGTTGCCTTATTTCTTGTGCTGACCTGGCTGTGGTCACAGGATATGGTCAGTGCACGTGTTGGTTGATTGAGGTCACAGTGGTGGGTTGATTTTACTGGTTGGTAGGCCTGTTCTATGGAATGGGGCCACAGTGGCGATTGTGAAAAGAATGCCTTGTAAACAAGTTGGGTAAGCCGAGATGATGGCAGTGGGCTGCCAAGGTGATGAGGTGGTGTTCAGTCAATTTCAGGGTTGGTATTGTCGAAACTGGAGAGCCAAGCTGGTTAGTCAAGCCTGGGAGTAGTAATGTTCGTTGAAAAGAGCGGTCATGTTGAGAGGTGGTGGTGACATTCATGATTGACCAGTGTCACTTTCATTGCCAGAGCTTAATTTCTTGACTGGATGTGGTGTGTGGAGCCAATGCACAGAGAATGTTTTTTTCATTCCCTGTTTTCATGATGTCCACTTCCGGCCAGCATACAGAATGAATCAGAAAGAGATCTAATTTCAACATAGTATAACAAAAGGTTGTGGGGAAAACATCCCAGTGTCTATAAAATGCTTCCATGGCATGTTTCTTAAATAGCCTTCGATAACTAAGTCCAGCTCCAAGATGGAGAATGGGCAAAGGCAAGAGCTGCTTCAGGTAGATAGCCCAGGAAGGAAAAATCTGATTTTAAACCTCTGCTGCCTTGTGGTCATACCCAGTCATAGAAAAGGCTATGGAAGTAAATCCAAACAGAAAGCTCAATGCTGACAACTTTCTGGCAACTCCTGCAGCCAAGTCAGCCCAAAAGAAATACCCTGTATTCCTCTGGATCTTACCATTGTGGCCAAGAGGATATGTAGTCTGGGCAGTGCACAGCCTCCATATACCATCACCCAGGAGAGATCACTCCAGTTTTCACCACCAAAGGACTGAATTTTGATCAAAGAGAGTGCTACCTGTATCTCACAAGAAAAACGGATACCTACTTATTCAGTCAATTATGTGCCATTTGTGATACACGTATCTTTTGATACATGACAAGGCAGATTTTTTTCCTGCATTAGGTTGCCATTTCTTTCTGCAGTAGACCAGTTGCCATCCAAGGCTATAGAACCTGGTTATAGCTGGGTGGGGAAGAAGAAGATTCATACCTTTCCCAAGGATATTAGCATGTAAGTGAGTATAATGGATTTGACTGGAATTCAAACTCTGCTCTCAGATTCCCCAATCCGAGCCAATATCCATTACTCCACCATGCCTACTTATTAATAAATAATAATTCAGTTTAATATTGTCATCATTCCAGAAAATATAAATTTTCTGTAGATATTATTCAACAATATCTATCCTTTTGATGATATATCTTGTATTAGATCCACCATAAGTCTGATATAGAGTTTATATATCAATTTTCCCATAACTTGAGCCTCATTGGGCCATCTCCTCAGGCATTATCTCTTCGGGAGTGGCTGGTGTCATTACCGGACACCTGAACTGTCTCCAAGAGCAATTTTTGAACACCTACCAAATCCCACTTTAAACCCAACATTATGTTCCATTCTGTGAAAGTGGGTACATGGATAAAGAAGAATATTCTTCCCACAAGAGAGACAAAAGAAAAAGAAAGAACAAAATATATATATATATATATATATATATATATATATATATATATATATATATAGTAACATTCGTGGAAACAGAGTTCCTGCAGAGAGAAATAACAGTTCAATGATTCTCTAAGGTTTATAAGTCTAACCTGTTTGATGATTTTAACTTACAACTTGAACATTGCAATCAAGTATTAAGGGGTATAACTCTGGTTACTAATTTCTGCACACATGCTACACAAAAAAAGCTAAAAAAGTTGGGCTGGACCTTCATCACATGAACATATCTTATAATTATAAATATTTGAGGGTCATTTTTAATTTCCTTTAAATGCTTATGTATTAAGGCATATTTCGGTTGAAAAATACATCATAAGCATGTACAAGTTAATACAAAAAAGAAACCTGAATTATAAAGGAAAGACAAAAAAAAACCCAACTATATAGACCATTGTTTTAGTACCACCGACAGTAAATAATTTAAAATGTGTAGTGTAGATAGGTAGGTGTGTGTGTGTGTGTGTGTGTGTGAGACAAAAGTAAGGAGGAACCAAGTTGCTGAAATTAGTTTCTACCTTAATAAGTTTTACTTATCTCAACCACATGTTTTTTTTTGTGATTTATGAGGTTTGATAGCTTGCTCATTCTGTGGTATCATATATCAGTTGTGGGAGACTGAGGGTTCATTTGGGGTAAAGTACAAGGTAGTAGTTGAGGTAAACAGAGAAAATCAAAATATATGAATTGGAGTGAGATAGACTCATGGGAGAAAATCAACATTGTAGTAGTCAAGAGTTAGTCTCTGCCATTGCTTGTTTCATCACTGACCGAGGACATTACTGTTGGCTGCTGCTGATGGCCTGTTTAGTTATGTAATCTGGGGTGTTCAGATAAGCCTGCCTGCCATGGAGTCTGTCACTATTGCCTTCATGGGTGAAATCAGTGTTGACTTTATAGTGAGTCAGTGGCTCAGTAACAAATACTGCAAAAAACTGTGTGGGTTTTTTCTGATTGCTCAAACAAAATCGCTTATTAACCTGGTATTTTTGAACAGTATTCTGGAAGTGGATATATGGAGCCAGATGAAATTAAGGTCCGTTTTTATCATATGAGCTGGGAACATCAAAGTGAGCTCTTCAGTTTGAGTTAATGAATTGGAGTTACAACAGGGCATGACACCACTTGTTTTATTTGTTTATCCCCATGATTGTGTGTGTGTGTGTGTGTGTGTATATATATATATATATATATATATATATAGAGAGAGAGAGAGAGAGAGAGAGAGAGAGAGAGAGAAACAAAATCTGTTAATGTTAACTAATGGACAACTTGCCAAAACCTAAAAATCTTATCCAGATAAAGTCTTGAATAAAAATGACAATACTGAAAAAAGAAAGAGAAAAAAGCCTAAAGGCAAACTTACCTATTCAATAAAATGCTCAAAGCCTAGGTTGCCTAGACCGAGCAAAAAATACTTAATGTTAAATGCTATGAAAGGCTAGTTCTAGTCATAACCGAGTTTCACATGATCTTCAGATGATTTGAGTATATATACATTTATATTATTTATTTATTTAGCCACATGTATACATGAGTGTTACATATTGACAAGATTTTTGTTGATGGTATTATTTATAAATATAGAGCATTATTTGTTGTATGTTCCCCCTGTAAACTGCTAGTGGTGTATAGGGTACAGCTTTCACATGCAATATGTTACTACTGTGGTCTCTAGCAAGTTGGTTTTGTAGGGTGGAGTTGTCAGTCGAACATCTAACTAGTTTTTTGAATTCACAGTTCTCCTTCTCCTAGACTGGTTGCCAACCAAAATTAGATAACTTAGTCTGAGCTATTATTTAACCCATAGCTGGAGGAAGAAGAGATGGATTCATACCTTTCCTTAGGGTTTTGGGTGTTAGTGGTTACTATCTATTACGAGGCTATTTTACAGAAAACCAAAAATAAAACAAGAATATGCAGTTTTGAAATACTTCTAGAAAAAGAAGTCATGATTTAAACATTTTTGTTTTTGTCTTTAATACACTATTAGAAATATTTTTATACTTCATTATGCTTTCATGTCACGAAATTTATTTTTTGTTCACATTTAACATTACCTGAATGTTTTCAAAGACATTATTATTTGGTCTTTTCCCATTTTTTGTATACAAATTCAGGCTTCTATGGAACTTTGTGCTTTGCAACAAAATACAATCTTTATTAATTTTGCTAACCACATAATTTTAACATCAGGTACTCAATATGGTGTAATGGTTAGCAAGCTCGTCTTGTTAGATCAGTTATGACTGAACAGTGAGTTTGATTCTCACTGGGTGCTGCATATTTTCAGCCTTGTGACACATTTAAGTTACACTTATGAAATCATTCACAACTGAGTAGTGAGTTTGATCCTCATTGGGTGCTTCACATTTTCAGCCTTGTGCCACATCTAAGCTATGTTTGGAAAATCATTGGGCACTTCGACATGGTGTAATGGTTAGCAAGCTTGCTACATAAGTTACAACTGTGTACTAAGTTTGACCTTCACTAGGTGTTGCACACTTTCTGCTTTTTGACATATCTAAACTACAACTTAGAAAATCATTTACAGCTGAGTGGTGAGTTTGATCCTCACTGGGGGCACTTAAATATTGTACCATATCTAAGTTACGCTTAGAAAATCACCATATAATTTTAACATTTGTATTTTATACATGTACTAATTTGCATATGGCACACTTATATTACATACATAGCCATGTTTTTTGTTAATGCAGGACCTGGATTAATCTTGCAAATGCCAGGTGGGCCCTGCCTGACAAAGGATTTGTCATTATGACAAGGCCAAATTCACTTTTGTACAAATACCTTTGGAAAATGTACAAATCCATCTCTTCTCCCCACCAGCTATAGGTTAAATAGCAGGACAGACTTGGTTCTCTTGCCTTGATGTGGCAACTAATCTAGGAGAAGAAAAACTCTTGAATTCAAAACCAACTGTGTCAGGCTATCATGCCCTAGACACAGTTCTGTTGCTATGGCTGCAGTACATGTGGTGCCCCTATGACCTTAATGAGTTATGGGACTCATGATGTGATGATGTGTCAAACATTTCACAGTGCACACAGACACTGTCACGATCTTAGGCAGAGGGCAGGAAAGCAACACTTTGGTCTGAGACAAAGTGTGCAGCCACTTTGATCTGACAAAAGTGTGACTACATATATACATAATTGAGGGTTTTTTTTTGCGACAGGACTGGGATTAATCTCACACAAAGCAAACTGGATCCTGTCTGAAGTATTAGGCAAATATTAATAAATAAAACAAAAATATTTCTTAAATCGCCTAAAAAGTATCCCTACTTATTTCCTTACACACAATCTTAAGGATAGGTCAGTCAGCTAACTTTGATTCTGAAACTGGATACTTGGATAAGCAAAAACTAAAGATCAAAGACCCTGTACCAAAGTGAAGGACAATCCCACATGCACTCACCACACTCCCTGGCCACTTAACAACTTCAATATAAACCCAGGAAAAAGAAGGTTTCAAGATCATTCTTTGCTACCCTTTCACCAGAAAGCAGGACAGGTTAGTCCATGTCATTCTAACCACTAAAGAACTATATCAGGAGTGTGCAGACTGCAAAAAAGGAAAAGTCTCACTGTTCCAAAGTACTGCAAACTATGAAATCTGCCTCACAAGACGAATACAAGTTTGTATAAAAAATTAAATCTTCTAAAACAACGTTCACCAAGTGTTCATTCGTGTTCAATGTAAAAACCACAATTTTGTACCAACCTCCAGAGTATACAAGTCTAATTAAATATAAATAAATAAGTACATTCTAGAATCATTTAAAGCTTTCTCTGTTTCAGTGTGGAACTCTATAGAGAAATGCATTATTAATAATATGTTACAGGCCAAGATTTGCTATTTCTGTCATTTGTATGATAAAAATGTCTCCATGAATATGAAGAGATTTGCAATTGTTATTTACACTATTAAAGGAAAGTTTTGTCAAAACAAAAGTAGTTCTTGGCATGACATGATGTCAATATGCCAGAAAAGCTATTCAGATTTTTCTGTTTTTCTTATGGTGTAAGAAATAGATTATTATGATGGAACAAGACAAAAAGAAACAAGAACTAATTCACTTGGTAGAGTGTGGATCTCTGACAAAATCTCATAAACTTTCCTATTGCAATTACTTACACATTTATGTATCTAAGGTATTTTTTTTGGTACTGATATTCAAGGAAGTTAAAACAATTACTTGGTTACTTATTTTAGTACATCATTTTACTTACAATTAGTGCCATGTGTCGCAAACAATAGTCAGTGTGTTATTTAAACAAATCAACCATAAATAATCAAGTGCCTTCTTTTTAGCCATCAGTCACTAAGACTGTTTTTACATTTATGTAAGTAGCGAAGTAATCGTTCTAAGTAATACTCTAATCGAAAATGTGTTTTTTTTAGAAATCAACATTGAAAGAAAAAACAATACATATGAAATCATAAGATTTTTATTTTACAAAAAATTATTCTACAAAAAATTATTTATCCTCATTTTTTTTGCCATCATGAAAACAATTTTAATACTAGACTCCCATTGATTAGGGATTAAACACACACACACACATATATTTAGACAGAACATATATAGAGATTTGAAAAAGCAGGAAAGCATTCTTCTTTAAGGATACTTTTCAACCAACTCTTTGTCAGAAGAATATGTTGGTAAATATTAAATTGTCAATAATCAATGCCGTTGGAAGAAAAAATATACTAGAAAAAGAGTCAATGTAAAGGGTTCCTAGTAAGTATAAAAATGAAAAATTTTTGCATTTTATACTCCCTAGCACCCTTTACAGTTTTCCATTTTATACTCACTAGGAACCCTTCACATTGGCTCTTTTGCCAGTGTTTGTATATATATATATATATATATATATATATATATATATATATATATATATATATTCCACCCACCTTGTTTTTATTAATAAACTAGCAGCATGGACCGGCGTTGCCCATGCTTGATTCAAAAATTGTACGACTCCTACAGCAATTGCTATCACTTGACTGAAAATATTTTTGCCCTTCCTTGCCTTTAAAGGAGTGCCCTTTGCCATGCTGAAGTTGCTACATGTCTTACTTTTTGCCTATCTCACACTGCAAATTTTTTCTAAGTTCTATACTAAACATTAAATCTGTTACGAAAAAAGAACTAAACAAAAGGAACACAAAACGATCAGCTTTAAAAAAGAACTCGTAACTGGAAGAACCGAATGAAAAAAGAATGTTAACAACAAATACTTTTTCACACCCAACCCAGTTCTGCGGAATCAGAATCAACATTGAGTTTAAGCAAGCGAATGAGTCAATTGAAGTAAAGTGCCATGCAGATTTAAATTTTTCCCACTTGTGATGAATGCAGCTATCGATTTTTTAGCATGCTAGTTAACATTCGTGTCAGTCAGCTGTTGGCTCTCATTCTGGCCAATAGAAAATGGTCGCAAACTACATGAAAACTGCCGTAGAAGCATGAAAAAAATTGATTATTTTCACTATCGATGGGAGTTGGGAAATGCAAAGTCAGTCTTGGCCTTCCCGCTAACTTGGAACATGTGCATGTAAATTTTGGTGCAAATCCGTCGAAAATTGCAGCCGTGCATTTGTTACACACACGCACACATCCTACTTTATATATATATATATATATATATATATATATATATATATTATATATATATTGATTGTATTGAGCACTTTTTTATTATTTTAGCTGTAGGGAGAGCTTTACCTTTGATTGTGGTAGATGCTATTTTCGGTACCCTAATTATTTTATTAGATGCTTTTGTCAGTACCCTAATTATTTTATATTCAATGTTTTGGGTTTTTTTTTTTTTAAGCATTTCACCCCAAGCAAGTCAGAAGTGCCATTATCACACAGGGGGTTATGGAGAGTGAAAATGAGAGAAAAGTGTGGGTGTAGGGGGATTGAAGAAAGGAAAAAAGAACAGGTATCAATGCAACAAAACATGGTGACTGATGTTGCATTTAGGTTTTTGATGATTGTAGTTATCAGGGAAGCAAGTGAGAGGAATGGAGTTCCAATATGGAGAAGTGCGAGGAAAGAAACTGTTAGAAGAATAGTTACATTTAACTATTTCAACAGTAAAAAGTTGGGACATAGATGCCAATCTAGTAGTACACTTAAATTCATGTAGTCAGGGCACCAGGGAAAAAATGCTCATCAGTGCAGTAGCCATGAAAATATTTGTAGAAAAGACACAGGAGGGAAGCCACATCACGTATGTGAGAAAGTGGCTGAAGTCAAGAAGCTAATTCAGTACCGATTACATTATAGATCCTACTTTAGATTTTTTTGAGAATATTGCAGTAAGGGAAGGTAGGGGAAAATTTTATGGATAAAACTTTAACTCAAAGAACCAGTAATAAAAATCACAGAAATGCAATCTATGTTGTTATTCATTTAAACATCATCATCATTTAATAGTAATAGAAAAAAAAAAATATATATATATATAATATATGTAAAGTAATAATAATAGTAATAAAAGTAATAAAAATTAACTATAATCCATGACATATAAATGATTAAATACATCTATGAACATATATATGTATGTATAGCACACATAAAAAAAAGAATAATATATATATATATATATATATATATATATATATATATAAAAAACTTACATAGTTACAAACCTAATATATATTTTTCAGTGTTTGATGCAAAATAAATGTCTATTTTTAAGACTATATAAACTTATCTTTATGATGACATTTAAGTATAATTTCATTTCTCTGGTTCAATAACTGGCTTGTATTTTTGTATTTAATTATTTTAATTTTTTCTTACAGGTATAGTTTGCATCTGTTTTTATTTTTATAAATATATTTATATAAATATATATATTTATATAAATATATGAATTAAGATCAAATCTAGATAGGAATGCAAGAGAATGATAGGAAAAGGGATAAATAGGAAATCTTTATAAATCTGACATGCTTTGCTTTTATTAACACTTGAGATGTGGAGGTTTATTTTCCACAAGGGTTGACCAGGTGAAGGTGAGAGGGGGGGCATGTCGCTCTCTTGGAAGAAATCGGCTGTGTTTATGTTGGCTGCTGTTAGCATCGTAGCCTGTTGGCAATATCTTTTGGTTGATGACTAAAAATTAACTTCCACATTTTGACTGTACACATGGGTTTCATTTGAACACCATGTGTATTTAAAGTCGTTTATGGTTATTATTTTTAGTTAGGAGGACTTGTGTATGTTTAGATTTCATTTGTTTACTTTTTGTGTATCGTTCTCTAAAAAAAAAAAAAAAAAAAAATGCTGAGTCACCGGAAGTTAACGGCATTCGTTCTGTTTTCTGTGGTGATGCTTTCAGATGTTTGAGTAGCTGGCAGTAACTTCCGGTCGGGTGTGATACTCTTACCTATGCTTTCAAGTTGATTTCATGCAAAAACAATTATGTTTTTCCAATTTTTGGCGCTGTCAGAACCACCGCTGGGTAATTTTATGTAGTCCTGTGAAGTTTTGTTAAAATCAGTTGAAAAATGTAGGAAATACAATCCCATATATAAATGAACAGAAACACACCCACACACAATCTGCATTTTATAATAAGTAAGATTTGTATTTTATTCATGGTTCAATTTTTCTCCTGCTTATATTTTTCTTTTCTTGCAGTGTGAATTATTATTCTGTCAATTTAATATTTACCAATGTATTCTTCTGGCAAAATATTGCTTGAAAAGGATCCTTAAAGAAGAATACTTTCCTGCATTTTCAAATTATATATATATATATATATATATATATATATATATATATATATATATCCCACATGGTAGTGCATTACACAAGTTTAAAAAATATACTTGATTAAAAATGAAAATACTTTTGATACATCCCAATAAAATAATTTGTTATGTCATGTATCCTGCTAAGTTTTTCTTCCACCTCCGTTCTAGTTGGTGTCCATTTATCATATGAGCTACCTGCTCATATGCAAATTATACTAATTTGCATATCACTACATCTCCCTATAACGGAGGGGCCTTATGCATGAGTACTTCTTGTACTTCTTCTTGTGCCCTCCTGAACATCTTCCTTTATCTCTCTCCTTTCCCTTGGAGATCTAGATCTATCACGTCTTTCCCTATAATCGAATTGTTCCTCTTGCATACTCTGGTCTTTCTCTTCTA
This sequence comes from Acanthosepion pharaonis, assembly GCA_903632075.3. Classification (NCBI taxonomy): domain Eukaryota; kingdom Metazoa; phylum Mollusca; class Cephalopoda; order Sepiida; family Sepiidae; genus Acanthosepion; species Acanthosepion pharaonis. Next base: position 1,490,278 of record CAHIKZ030005350.1, on the reverse strand, counting down.
ACTTGTCCCATTCTACTTCTTCCTCTTCTAACTCATCTCTCTCTACTTCTTCCTTCGCAGTTTCATTCTGCATTAACTCTTCTGTTACATCAATAATGGGCATCTCTGAAGGCATTTCCTCATCCGATTCTTCTCCTTGGGATCTTATTTGGTCAGCATGAGCTAGAACACTGTTCCCATTTTCTTTATTTAATATTGCAGTAATATGTCCTTTCTGCATAATAAATTCGGCTGACTCGGGTTGCATATTCCTATTTCTTTTGTACATCTTTTGATTTGTGGCATATGACATAGTCAAAGGGGACCTTAATTGTCTGCCCATTAAGGCAGATGGACTTTCCGGCCTGCCTGCATGTGGAATTGTTCTGTAACTTAATAGTAATCTTGGTAGGAAAGCATCGATTTCCTCCTTCTGTTGCAAGCATGCTTTTATGCCCTTCTTTACCGTCTGGACCATCCTTTCCGCTGCCCCATTACTTTGAGGGTGGTAGGGAGGGTCTTATAAGGTCTGCATCCTATTTTTCTTAGCCATTCATGCAAATCAGCATCCACAAATTCTGGTGTTATCAGTCACCAATGTTCTCGTGTCCCATTCCTCGAAAAATATTGCTCTTAATATTTGTTTTATACGGTGGTACTTTTTTTATCAGGGTACTCTCACCACTTCAGGCCAACCTGAATATGCGTCTACTAATATTAATGATAGTCCTATCCCATTGACATAGGCATGGTCCATGTGTACTCTGCTCCATGGTTCTACTTCTCGGGGCCATACATGTATTTTCTTTTGCTTAAAATTCCTGAGTTCTGTGCATTTTTTGCATCTTTTTACATAGTCTTCTACGTCTCTTTTGAGTACCCCGCCACCAGGCTTCCAATTTTAATCTTCTTTGCGTAGCTGCCACTTCACAATGTACGTCATCGTGTACACTTTTTATAACCTGTCTCTTCTGTGTTTCTGGGGAACTACCAAGTCTCCATTACATATTATCCCGTTTTCTATAGTCATTCTATGTCTAATTTCTTTGAATGGTCTTTCAGCCATTGAACAATTTCCCCAGCGATTCTGTTTTATCCTCGACATTATTCTATTTAACACTGGGTCATTTGTAGTTTCAGTAGCCATTTTATCTACAGATATTACATCGGTTTCTACAAGGTGCAAGAATGTGTCTTCAAATTCCTCGTCGTTTTTGTCCTCTTCTCTATAAAACCTCAATCTAGATAAGGCATCAACGTACGGTATCGTATTCCCTTTAACATATTCAATGTCAAAGTCGAACGCCATCAGTCTAATCGCCCAACGTAATATTCTGGACGTTGTAACTTTCGGTAGCTCTTTTCTTGGGTTGAAAATAAATTCCAGTGGTCTATGATCACTTTTCAACAAGAATTTTTTTCCCATCAAAAACTGTCTTGCTCTATGCGTTGTCCACACTATGGCTAGTGCCTCCCTTTCTATATTCGAATAATTGTGTTCAGTTGTTGTTTCTTCGTAGGATTTATTTTTATTTTGGTTGTAGGTATGTATTAATTCCTGCTGTTGTATAAATTCTATACACATATTCAAAGGCATGTTTGTAAGTTGTAACTGTTCCATTAACTTATATCTATGTGCCGAATTATGCATACCTTCAATTAATCTTAGTTGGATTAATTCTTCTTCCGTTGTCTACTCTCCTGTTCCTAGTTTTTCAAATTCACAGTATTTACTCGCACTTCTTAACCAGTGTAAATATTTTACTATCGGTTCATCCACTTCCTGCTTCATTGCCATAAACTTGGTCCTTTCTGCAATCACCAGTCTTTTCTTTGGCCTCATGTTTCCCTTAATAACTTGACTTATTTCTTCGAAAGTCATTTCTTCTAGTTCTCGAGGGTAAACCATTGTAGCAACCTTCATAATCACTTCACAACCAGCGGTAGCCATGAACAAGTCGGTGATTTCATTTTCCCTCCTCTGTTTTTTGTTGTCTTTCAACTTTTTACATCTAGCATTAGCAGCAAAAAGCAACGAATCCACGTGTCTCACGTACTCTGGGTATTCAAGGACCAAAGAGTATCCTATCGGCGACGCCATTGTTATGTCGTGTATCCTGCTAAGTTTTTCTTCCACCTCCGTTCTAGTTGGTGTCCATTTATCATATGAGCTACCTGCTCATATGCAAATTATACTAATTTGCATATCACTACATAATTCATAGTAAATACATTCACATTTAAAGAATTAATTAATCTCTTCCTCTATGTATATATATATATTTACATATATATATTTACCAAAAACAAAACATTGACAACAGTATTGATTATAGACATTATGAGGTACTAACCAAAACTTCAGGAAATTTCAACAGATTGATCAATTTGCACATCTGTTACGTAAGCCAGCATTTATAATGTCTCACCCAGAAATAAAAAGCCTCATTTTATACTACATCAGATTGAGATATGAAATGCCTCATTTTATATAACATCTGATTAGGAAATAAGAAGCCTCATATTTTATAAAATCTTATTAGGAAATAAAGAGGCTCATGTTATATAACATCCTATTGGGAAATCATTGTGGAGTAAATAAGACATCCTTGGTAACACAAATGAACTAGGCAAGACATCTTAAATAAAGAACTTAAAGTGAGTTATATAATTAAACATGTTTTTATATAATACATAGATATTTTATATAATATATAGATTTAGACAGATGATGAACAATTATAGATTCAGGTATGACAATATATAATATGAATAAAAATAAAAGGAAAACTTATCTTACCTGACATGTTAATTTGGGATTAATCTATGCATTATATATTTTAAAGAAAAACTGTTTAATTTTTTTAACATTTTTAAAGTCATGTATTTTGTCTTGGGAAAGAAGTAATTCTTTCAGGAATGCAGATATTTCAAAAAACCAGGGTGCAGATTTATATTTTGGTCAGGTTCAATAGCAGCACTCTCAAGAATTTTCTGTCTAAGTAAGTTACTTTCTCTTTTAATAAGTGTGGCGTTTTTTTTAGATCAAAGTTGTGGTTGAATTTATTTCTACTAATGACTAATGCATTTGATAAATTGTTGTGTATAAGATCCTTTTTGTGTTCATAGACATGTCTTCTTAAATTTATAACATATTATATATAATAATATTATTATAATATATTGTTCATCATACATCATTTGTATGGATCAGTGTTTTTCAACCTTTTTTCCTAATGTCAACCTTCATGAGGCTAAAATAATTAATATTTAAAGTGCAAAAAAAAAAAACAAAAAAAAAATCACATTCAATCATAAAACAATTGAAATTATCAGTTCAGTTATGTGCCATGCATAATACACTTAGGCAATCATGTATCTTTCGATACATGACTGACGAGGCAGATTTTTTCCTGCAGTAGGTTGCCATTACTTTCTGTGGTAGATCAGTTGCCATCCAATGCTATAGAACCTGGTCTATCCTCTTTACCCATAGCTGAGGTGAGAAGAAGAGGATTCATACTTTTCCCAAGGGTATTAGCATGTAAGTGAAGTTAATGGATTCAACTGTAATTACAGTAAAATATTATGACAGCGCTTTGTTTAAAGGGAAGTAACTCTTTGAGTTAGCCATTTATTTATGCCTAATACAAAGGAGTTGGGGGTCTTAATAATTGGGTGTGGGATCGGATTTTTTCTCAGTATGCAATAAACTGGGGTAAAGGGAGTTGGAAAATCATTTAAGCAGTCAAAAATGTGAAATTAGTAAATGAAGTGGTTTTAATAAGCTTGCAGAATGCAGAAAGTTTCATTAAAAAAAAAAAAAAAAAAAAAAAAAAAAGAAGAGAAATAATGTACTTCCTTTCAAGTATGCATCTAAGAGTAATTTTAAATAGCTAAAATTGAATAGATTTATCTAAACTGCTCAGATTTCATTTCTGGTTAATTGGGAAATAACTCCAAAAACTTTATATAAAGACTCCAAAAAGTAATTTATCACAATGTTTCAGCTGTTGTATGCTTCGGCCTTCTTCAGGTGGTTGGAATGTCAAAATGTACCCTTTATATCGTTCACTGGGATAGACTGTTCTAGTTCTACATGCCATGACTAATGGATGTCAGTTATCTCCTATTAATTCCCCTCTCTAAGTTCTTCACTGCCTTAACCAGGTATTGAACTCACACTCTTTGGGTCCTGTCACTGGATCTAACTAATGCCTTTATCTACTGTGCCATATGTCCTTGAGCAGTGGAGAACTTGGAGAGGGGAATTAACAGGAGATAATTGATAACTGACATCCATTAGACATGACACGTGGAACTAGAACAGTCTACCCCAGTGAACAAAAAGGGTACAGTTTGGCATTCCAACCACGTGAAGAAGGCTAGAGCATACAACGGCTGAAACATTGTGATAAATATGGTAACAAAGATGAGAACAATAGTCCGAGTAATGTAAATAGTGTACATAATACCTCCTCTCAGAAATATAGACAAAAAGTAAATATACATATTTCTCATATATTAAGACAATAACGAAAATAAAATCCATTGTTTTGTTAGCCATAAAAACAATTGCAACAGGAGTGTTTGGAAGAAAGACTTATTCTCCCATTTGTATTTCATCTGTTATGGGCATTATTATATCCGTGATGTAATAACAATGTGGTTCATGGTGGGATGGAACAGAATGGCTGAAAGGAAAAAGAATGACAAACATGCCTTGTTCTCAGAGACTTTTAAAACAGAGAGACACAAAACTAATACACATATTCCCCATGTCCCACACAGAAAATAACATATCACATAGAATATTATATCTACACAGTAAATCAGAGTGTAAAGAGAAACGAAAAGGAAAGGTGTTACATATAATATGGAGATACACCTGGTCCTGGAGAAGCCATTCTTAGAACTCCAGATTCAAATGGAACAGATTCATCTATGTCCCAGGCAAGAACATATTCTATGAATGAGAAACAGTGAGTCTTGGGTTATCCAAAATTGAGTACTGTGAGCTGGAATTTTATTCTATATTTGGGAAAGATATATTCCCAAAAGGGGAAATGGCACCATGGATTTGTAAGTTGCTGGAGAGGCAGATTTAGACTCTGCCTGGGTCATGGGGAGTGGTAGTGTGACCCAAAGAAAGCAACCTTAACATTTGGTTGCTGTAAATGAACTGATTTTTGACTGCTGCTTTTCATCTCTGTATGGAGTGACATCACAAAGTGGCGGTAATGTGAATAATGTGACTTATCTCCAACAAAGAGAGATAAGTACCTTCTCCATCCCTACACAAAACGATTTGTGTTCTAAATTTAAAATAGTTTATTATGACAAATAGATGTCCAAAAGTGAAATAAATACAATTGTCTTTAGTAAAAGTCAAGAAAAAAATATTATGATCATACCAAACAGTTTTTGTTTTACTGAACATATTTTTTTATTGAAAAAAAATTATAGAATACACTTTTATTTAAATCCTTTCCTTTGTTCTGTAGTTACTTTTAATTTAATCCTTGAGACTGATGCTGGAAGGTAAGGTAAAAATTTTGGCAATTTCAAAATTTTGATTCATGATGATGAACATTCTAGAAATAGATCTGAAAATCATTCTAAAACGACCCTTCATGATGATGAAAACGCAGATTTTTTTTTGCAAAAAATTCAGAGTTGACAGTTTCAAAACTTCCCCTGGCCACTTCCATTTTCATATAAAAAGAGAGAAAAGGAATCCTCTATAAATTACAAATACATATAACACAGGGTAACTTACATTGACAACATAACATCAAGCTCATTACAGATGCTGTAGCAGCAAATTAAATATTGCCAATTAAACCTAGCGATTCTCAAAAATGTTTGGTTATGATTATATGATATTTTATGGAGGATTGCAAATTTGCTGGAACTTTTCAAGAAAAGAAACAGAAAATATCAAATATATTTAATATCCAAATAGAGAATAAAGAAAAAAAAACATTTGCAGACAATGTGTGACTATAGACTTAGCTTAGGAAAAAAGACATTTGGATATCTTGTCAACAGTACTTGTTGAAGGTTTCCTTCAGTCCACAGCTAGCTTATTTAGATAGTAGTAATTTCTCTTAAGGTTGCCAGTTTACATTCTTCCATAGCTTGATGCTACTGTCTAAGGCTAACAAATATACTTCCTGAATACATTGTAATCATTATATTCTGTGCTTGATTGATCTTATCTTCCAATTGATCATACTAAATTCCAATAGTTTCTTTTTTTTATATGTCCATTTTAAATTTATTGAGGTAATGAGTGTACCTTTTAATTTCCGCTGAAGTTAAATTATCTGTAATTGATGACACTTCTGGAAACTGATGAAATTCTTTTTTTAAAAGATTATGATGAAAAAGATCAAGTCTTTCAATAAATAAGGTGATATAAGTTTTTCCTAATTTGATTTCCTTGAGAAATTTTAAATTAAAAAAAAATGAGTTTATTTTTTTTACATTAACATTATTAATATTACATTTTACTGCATTCTTTTTATCTCAATTGTTGCCTTTCACTCAAAATTGTTTTCTGTTACCATAGGATAAAACAGCACAACTATGAAATTCAAATACACTTAGTCAGAGTCACCTTCAGTGTACATCCAAGTCATAGTGATAAAGGTTAACTATTGACAGATCATCATTTTTACTGTCAAAAAATAATATAACACTCATATAATCTGACAAAATAAGGCAGGGATTTTCCCCTTTAGAGGCAATGAACTTGTGTGTAAACACTAACTTGTTCATTGTTGTCCTGAATTTGTTAAAAACCTGATTTGATTTATAGTCCTTTATTTTAATGATAGGTTTTCAAATGTTTTCTTACAATATGTTGCATATGAATTGTGATACATAGGCAATATGTGTGATACATCAATTACAAAAATGGGCATTTTTTCATTTATGAAATGATCTATCATTGATGCTGCTCCATTAGTAGTGTGTTCAATGATATTGTTGCAAAGTAGGTTTTCACAACAGTAAATATCAATAAATCTTTTGTATGTATAAGATTGAAACAGGATAACATTTCTTCTTGTCCTGCTTTCATCAAAGTACTATATAATAATATCAATAAAGCATAATTATCTGCAATTGTAGATACATCCAATTGTGTAGAAAATGACAAGATTTGGAGAATAACAATGAGTTTATTTTTTAACATTAACAGTCATTTCATCTATCTGTTGCTTTACCGTGTTAATGTTAAGGGGCAAGCTTTTTAAAATTTTGCTTGCATCCTGACGCAGGGCTGTCAACATAAATATATAAGACAATTTGAAAAACTCTTCTTATTTTGATAGGTTTTATTGATCAGTATCATCAGAAAAATGGATTTTATTGAAACCAAATCTATATTGGTGAGGCAGATTGTGATTCATCTAATATAAATGTTGAGTTTTTTTTTTTTTTGTTATACATATCATTTTCTTTAATTAGATTTTACTTTTTCAACTCAGTTTTTATTTATGTATTCATTTTTTTTTTAAAAAAAAGATGTTTCGTGTCCTTGTTTCAACACCAGTTTAGTAAGAGATGATAGACTGGTTGTATATTAACGACAGCAGATGTGTAGATTATGGCACTTTCAATGCATCTTCATCTGAATGGATTATCTTGCCAATAAGGATTTAGTTGAAATTAATTTAATTTTTATGATGACACTGTTTGATCAATGGAATATATCAAAATAAGAGTTTTTCAAATTGTTTTCTATATTTACCATTATGTTGGATTGTCATTTAAACTTAAATCAATTTTCTCTGTATTGGGACAGTGGTCCCTAAAGTAAGTCACTTGGCACAAATGTATTCACCAACTCTTTCTCTATGATCTGTAGTGAGTCCTGATAAAAATAAAATATATAAACAAAAATAAAAAGAATTAAAATTAAAATAAGGCATTTTCACTTTCCCCTAACACCCTTATCTCTTTCTTTCTCTCTCTCTCTCTCTAAACTTCTCTTTCTATACTACTTTCAACCTACAAGAAGGCAACACTCAAATAAAAAGAAGAAGAAAAGACTGAAACTGGCCAAAAAACACTGGAAGTTTGCAGGAGCAAGAGCCTACTTACTTGCGACTGAAAAATACCAAAAATCAGTTATAAAAAAGAAAAAGAAAGGAACACTGGAAAATAAATTAATTTTGGCCAATCAAAGAATTGACACAAAGAGACATTTGATGTAAGCCGAAACCAATGTTCACACCTGATTCTGGTCAAAAGGATATAAACCTGGCATGGTGAAAAAGATATAAACTTGGCACCTCTGGGCTAGAATCAGAAGGCACAGAAGGAGAAGACGGAACAAAAGAACACTACCACACAGAAACCAGCCATGTGTGATGCATGAATAAGCAGTTAAGAGATCATGTGCTACTGACATTTCTGTTCAGGACTGAGAAAAAACACAGTAGATTGACACTGACCTAATTTCTCACATTGCTACTACTCCTATCTTGGTCTGACTTCAAAATGACCACTAGAAGATATTTCTCCAGAATGCTACCTATATCTACCTTATTAAAAAACTTTTTGCTCTGCCTAATACCAAAAGACTCACTCATCACTCTAAAGAAAATAAATAATATATTATTTTAAACCCTTCAGTCAGTTCATTTTCTTCCCAAAGTTTCTGATAAAAAAATTATCCAACCACCTATCCACACTGGTGACCTTCTGATGTGAATACACTTGCTACAGATCTGTTACTAAAAGAAAAGATACAGAGTTCATCAAATCTAATGATAAAATTACTTGACTGGTGAATATCACAGTAGGACAATAGTACCTTTCATATCACTCATCTCCTATCAGTAATGTCATTTTAAAAAATTAGTTTTCACGTTATTAATGCAAATCTGTGGTAGAAGTTAAGACATAAAAAACCTGGTCTTGCAAATGATTAGTTTTAAAATTAAATCACTTATTAGTGGGGATAATTAAGTATTAAAAACAGAAAATGTCATTATAAACAAAGAAAAGGGTGCTGAATGGTTATGCAATATCAATGCTCATATATGGCAGTGAATGCTGGGCAATTTACTTATAGATGAAGAATGCTGAGAATAGTATGGACAGAGCATGTAAGCAACAAAGAAGTTTGAAGGAAAATGGAAACAAAAAGGACAATTATACTTAAAATCAGAAAGTGTTGAAATTTCTGGAATGCATAATAAAGACTTAGAAAATTTGACACTCACAAAGGCAAGAGAGAAAAAGACAACATCAAGTAACATGCTTAATTATTCTGTGTAAATGGGTGGCAGAACAGAGAGAGGGGGGGGATAGTAAAGATATTGCTAAGAGCTATAAAGCATAAGAAGTTGTGGAGAGCCATGATAACCCATGTCCTGAAAGGGTGCAGCACATAGAATTAAAAGACTAGTTGGAGATATCAATCAGGTTGGGGACCACAGGTCTCTATTGGAAATAATTTGATTAAGAAAATCAAATCATACTAGTAAATACATGTAAATAGGTGAAAATCATCAGTAAAAATAAAAAGAACACTAGCCGAAAACTTACAGTACAACAGAAATTCAATGAAGTGTGTGTGCACACTCATGCATGGTGGATCAAGATAATGGTTAAATTTCAAACACATTTATTTTAATTTGGTTTTTATTTTTATTGCAACTACAAAAATTAAGATGAAATTAATAATAATGGTTGACAATGTTTCATCAATTCAAGAATAAAATTAAGATAAATTAAAGACAAGTCAAAATTAATAATAGTTGGCAATGCATCATCTAATAAAAGCATTTACAAAATTAAAATAAAATACTAGTCAATTTTATTATTAATGTTTGATAATTATCTATTTATGATGTAATACTTTGTCAAAGTTAATAATAATGGTTGACAATGTTTAATCTAATAGAAAATGAGTTAAGATGAATGTGGATACTAATCAAATGATTCAGCTAACAAGTAAAATAAAAATTAAAATGAAAGTAAATATTCAAAATGAATCAAAGATTGACAATGTTCTATCTAATGAAAATCAAAATTAAAGATAAAAATGAATACTGTTAAAAAATTAATATTAATAGTAAATTAACTTGTTTTTTTTTATATATTTTTAAATAAAAAGGAATTGGTCTCATTTAATAAGACATTTCTAGAGGCCAATAAGAACAAAAATGCTGAAAGACTAGTTTCCATTTTGTTTTTATGAAAGAGAGAGAAAATGAAGTTTATATATAAAACAGTACATCAAATTCTTATATTTTAAACCATATTGATAGAGGTCAAGGTTTGTTTGACATTCATACAGTTTCAGAAACAAGTAGCTGTGATTATATCAAGATAAATCCTCTTTTATATGCATAAAAATTTGTGAATGACTCCAAAAATACATTTTTGACCTGAAAAAAAAAAAAAAACAAAAAAAAAAAAAATGTTCTGCTTCTGCATACAAAATAATTTTATTTAAAAATATCATCATTAATTGAAAATAAAAAAAATCCAATTAGCAAATACCATTCATAGTTTATTAAAAAAAAAAAAAAAAAAATGAATTAGTAACCTTAGAAAAATAATTTGTCATTGGAAGCTTGTTATATATTAAAAATTATATTAAATCATAATAAGAATTATGTTTTTATAAAAAAAGAAAAGAAAAGAAAAAAAGAGTAATTAAATGACAAGACAGAAAAAAAAACTCCTCTGGGGTGGATGTGCAAGTGGTGTAATAGATAGAAGCTGGGAATGAAAAAAAAATCAGAGTTGAGTTTGAATTCCAGTCAAGTTCATTGCATTCACTTATGAATAAATACCCTTGGGAGAGATATAACTACTTCTCTTCTCCCACCAGCTATGAGTTAAATAACAAGACAGTTTAGTCTAGAAGGACAACTCTGAATTGAAAACTGACAGAGATACCTTAAGCAAGATCAAGTGTTTGACTAAAGTGCTTAATCAAAACTTACTTAATGAATAAGAATTGTGCAAGAATCTTGTAACAGGATTATGAAGCAATTACATTAGTTTTTTTACATTGCTGTTCATTTACCTTCTTTTGGTTTGATATGTAAAGTTGCATGTCATATTTAAAAAATATATATATAATTATTTTATTTAAGATTTAAAAATCTTAATAGAATTATTAAAAGAAAAGAACAGCTACTATACTTTAAATCAAGGAATGCAGTTGTTTTTATTGTGTCTATTAATTGTAGAAGAAAACATGAGTAGCCTAGTCTTCATTTTTATTTTCAAGATAAAATATCTAACATTGGATTTTTTTAAAAATGTCGTATAATCGTTATCACATTTACACACACATTTCATACACTAAATGTGCCAATTATTATGGGACAGAGCTAAGGAAATAATACATATGTCCCAATTATTATGGGACAGAGCTAAGGAAATACTACTTATATCCCATAGTTGGTACAGTTGCATACACATTTCACATATGTAACAACTATTATGGGACAGAGATAGTAAATGATCATAGCAGCTTTTAATTTCTCTGTATTTGTAAAAGAAATTCTTAAATTTATTTATATTATTATTATTTCAAAATTCTCAACAGTGATAATGTCCTAAATTTATTAAATATTATTTAAAAAAAAAAAAAAAAAAAAACTCACTTTGTGTAGAGAACAAATATTATATATTTTAAAAACAGAGGCACTACTAGCAGGATAATCACATTGACATTTACCACATGTAATTGCACTAATTGATATATTGACAAAAATAAAAATGTTCTTCTTTTAAACTAAAGTTAAATGTCAAAACAAAAAAAAATGTTCTTTTTTCATGTTATTAAATTTCCCATAAAATTAAAAATGAGTACATAAGCAAAATAACTGGAATGTTAATTTTACTTAGAAACTTTATTGCTAAACTTGGCTTTTTTTTTTTTAACATCATTTGTTTTTTTTTGTTTTTTTTACTTGAACCATTTTCAACAGGTATTATAATTTTTTCCTAGTCTCGTACTTATCGTTAAGATCAAATTATAATGGTCTGTAGATAGGGGTGGGGTCTGAATTGTGGTTCTTACCTGGATCCAAATACTAATCACCGACTTTTTGGTCAATTTTATTTTATTTTTTTTTTACATGCACACAGACACTTCACTTCAATGACATGCAGCGAAATTCATAATGAAAACTGAAAATTTATGCTGCAATGCAATTAGTCTTTTTTTTAATAATTCTATTCATACCAATGATTTTATAAAAAATGTAATAAAAAAATAAATGCCTTTCGAAATAATGATACGGAGTAATAAATTTTAAACTCATCCCTTGTCTGATTACCAGACCTTCACCCGCCAAACGTGACAAACATGCACACTGACTGAAAGTACTAGTTTATAGTTGAAACTTTATATAGCTTATAAATAAACCAGGTGGGGTTAGTTGTCATTTAGTTGGCTTATGTACTATACCACAAAATTAGATTATACAAATAAATAAATAAAAAAAAAACAAAAAAAAAAAAAAAGACACTACTGCTTGGTCTACTTCATAAGTATTTGATTGATCGGTAAAAACAAACTAAAAACAAACACATGCTATAAACGATTTATAAAAAAATAAATAAAATGAAACCATACAGTTAGTCTTTTTTACAATCTCAACAGTTTCAGCTTGAATCAGCACTCAAAATGGTCAAATTTTAGTTTTACACTGGATAGATAGCTACATAACAAATGAAAAACAAACATTTCTTTGATGAAATTACAACGTAAACAATACCGTAATTGTACTACTACTGACTCCTAATTCTTGAACTTTTTTGGTGCACTATAAGAAGGAACCTTAAAGCTAGTCGACCCCATAAGTGCAATATGTTAAAAACTACTTAAGGATATCTAGAGAAGTAGAAATTAAATTATTGTCGTTGATTTTAAAATTTAGTTAGTATTTGTTTCGTTATTTGTGGCATCTTCCATTAATATTTTCAGAAATACTGCCAGTTGTCTCCCTTCTAAATGAGATATTCGTCTTCTAGACGTTCATTATGTGTATTTTGATCTTTCTCTGTGTAATTTTTCATGCATCAAGTAAAAGTTTATTAGTTCTTGTTTTGTCACGAAAAAAAGTGATTCTAGTCCATCGATTAATTCAGTCAGTAATTCAATTAATTTGTCAATCGTAAGTTTTCCAGATACATCTGCATCGTCCTTGTCACCACCTTCTTCACTGTCTGTAACTTTTTCATACGTACAACTATGGGACTCAACGGGTGTCTTGTTATTGTTCACAGTTTGCATCCATTCCACCTGGTTTTCACTATTATTTACTATATGCTTGGTAACAGGTTCTGTAGCATATTCAAGAAAATCATGAACGTCTTGTTTCTCCTTTGATACACGAATACACCTGATGTTTTCGTTGGTAACAAGATTGGAGAACTGAACAAATTTATCAACTCTTTCTTCGTTCATTGATTGCTTCTCCTTTTGTCCGCACATCTTTTGTATAGCAATTCCATGACGCTTTTTGAACCTAGTAAGCCACCCATTATTATAGTCATATTTATATTCTAATTTAAGTTCTTCATGGAACAATTTGGCTTGTTCCTTAAACATGCTACTGGACAAGTTAAATCCGTCACTCTTCCGTTGCTTATACCACTCCAGCATTATTCGATCATGCTCAGTACTCTTAACATCTTTCATAGTTTTTCTAAAACTCATCTGTTTCTTTGAATCGCTGTTAGTATAAAATTGCAAAATTTTTTCTTTTTGTCTTTTTATATCAATAACTGTGGTTCTTCCAATACTGTATGTGGCACACAGATGACGTACAGGCACTCCACAATCCAATTTTTTCAACACGTCAACCTTGTCTTGAATAGATATAGTATTGTGTTTACGTTTCGTTCCACGAAGCACATTTGAATCCCTCCGAGAGGCCATAGCTACAAGTAAATGTCAGACAAATAAACCAACAGTCTTCTTAGAATCCAGGAATTATAGCAGAAAGTGAGGTATTAAAATTCGAAATGTCGGCATAGTACACATAACGCCCTCTGTTGTCACCCAACGGTGTAAATTCCGTAGCAGTAGAAATCTAAAGTGTCCCAAAATATTATTTCTAAAATCTGGATTAAATTTTTCTTATGGTCCGATTACAGGACAGTAATGAAAATAAAAATAAATAAATAAAAAATAAAATTTTAATACCTGATCTGAAAATTACACAAAGAATCGAAGGGAGATAACTCATTTTCTTTTCCTTGTAGGAGTTTCTAAGCAATGTGTCAATGTATTTTGTCAAAGCTGGTCAGCTTGTCAATGCTGTGTGGGGATTCAGTACTTTCAATTTCCACACACACTATTTCTTATTACTATAAATGTATTTAGTGGGTTCATGTATTTGAGGAGACATATATTTAAAAATAGAGGTATCTGCTCAGGCACAACCAATAATAATATATATATATATATATATATATATATATATATATATATATATATATATATATATATATATATATATATATATATATATATATATATTGTAAAATGTTTACAGGTGCATAAACGTTTTTTTTCGAAAAATTTATATTGTTTTTACACAAACAGAATGTCTGGTCTATATCTTAGAATATTTCACATGAAAGTGAAGAAAAATTAATTATTTTTAATAATATAAAATTTCTTCACCTGAAGACGGTTATTATTCTCGGTTTAGAAATTCGTGTCGAACGAAATTATGTAAAAACAAAGTATAATATTTTTCTCAATAAATCCACATTACAACCAAAAACGTTTATGAAACCCCTTCTTTTTAATATACATACTTTTCTCGCAAACTGAACCATATATATAATATATTTATATATATATATATATATATATATATATAGAGAGAGAGAGACAGACAGACAAGAATCTTCATATATACAAGAATATACATATAATAATCTTCACAAACTTACATACATATGGAATTATCTATGGTTTTTATGCAAATGATATGAGACTGACCATTGACCCAAATAAAATTGAAAATACCAGCATTTCTGTCTTTTTGTCTGATTTCTTTCAAGCTCTGATGAAGCATTAATAAAAGTGAAACATGTCAGATTGATATATATTTTATATTTGTTCTTTATTTTATCATCCTGTCGGATTCCAATCCCTATTTGATCTCACTTCCTCTCTTTATATATATATATATATATATATATATATATAAATAAATAAATGTACCTATACCTACGTTTGGTGTGTGACTAAAGTTTCATTGGTTACCCAATTGTCAGCCACAAGATATATATGGTTACTAATATCTAGTTACTTCATTTACCTAACCATAATATATGCACACACACATGCACACATAACTGTCTATCACACAAAATATCTAATATCTAAAAAAAAAAAAAAAAAAATAACACTAAATTAATTGAATTTCTTTTTTTTTTCAAGTTTCCAGATAAGACTTTTAGGCATCTTGACACCATTTGTTATAAGAATCACTTAAAAACCCTTTGAGTTATTCAGATAGAAAGAGAATAGGTTAAAATTGTTTTGTGTCAGCCCAACTATGTCTTCCCAAATGAGCAATGGTGAGGGAAAAAAAAATCACTCAGTCCTTCAGTAATGGTACCAACATTCATGTCCTGGCTTCCATCTTCAAAGTCCATTCAACAACCATCAAGAGAATGATGAATAAGTTTGAAAAAGATGGAACAGTTGAGAGGAAAACTGGATCAGGAGGTCAAAACAGAAAGAGGGATCATCATTTCAACTTAGAGATAGAGAGATCAATTAGAAAAGATCCAACTTGGTCCACACAGCATTTGACATGTGAAACAGGAGTTTCAGGTATGACAGTCCAAAGAGCAATTAAAAGAGACTTGAAAATGAAATCATACATGAAACCTGTGAGGCACCTTGTTACTCCAGGACAAAAAAGAAGTTTAAGATCATCTTGAATAAGATGGGAAATGATCCTGAATAATATATATATATATATATATATATATATATATATATATATATATATATATATATACACACACACTAATGGGTCTTTTCATTACTGGGAATTTTTACCATTCAGTTTAAGTTTAAAGACAGCCCACCCAAAAATCAATGTTAGTAACAATTGGTTGCAACTGAGGAACATCCCAAATGGAAAGTTAACAATTTGTATGGGGAGGGGAGCCTGAAAAGGGTCGTTTTTGTGTTCTCGATCTTGTTTCAGCCTCACACACAGCAGCAGTTGAAGAGGTGTTTCTCCTCAGCCACTGAGTTCTTTGATCATCATTTTCAGCCTCACACACTAAAGTGTTCAGGTATGCTCTTCTGGAAATCCAATGGCTATATTGATCTTCAGATTGAAGCATTCCAAGAGGTATTTTGAAACAGGCGAACTGAACGTTCTAAAGATGATTCGTTATCTCTTATTTATATGATGGACCTGGCAGCAATAGTTTTGTGACCTAGGCAAGTTCTTTTCTTTGGTAGCATGTCTTAGGCAATTATCAATTGTCAAATGGAATGTGGGCCAATTACCAGAAGAGAATGCTACAGGGATCACTAATTGTGAATAACTTTAGGAAAGGTTGGAAAAATAAAAGTTGAGTAATAAAAAAGCAAGCTTACTTATTACCATTTTGCATGCAATGCAAAAACTGGCAGGACAATAAAAAAATTCAAATTGCGAACATTTATAAACAACAATGAAAGCAATGCCTTACAACTGTAGTAGTAGGCTTTATGCAATGGAAAAGGTAACCTCACTTGAGAGAAATTGAACGTTTAGCCAAGAGAAGAGGAATGTGTAATTTGAACTCAAAACCAGCACTGAAGAATTATCTATCAAACAAAAAACATTTCATTGAAATCGGATGAAAACTGTGGAAATGCAGAAACAACATCCGATCACACAAACACACACATTTTAAGAATTATGGATATAGATATATATAAATATATTTTTTTAACTTAATTTCAATCCTTCACAAGCTTTCAATCCTTAGCTATGATTAATTAATGATGAACATTTTTTATTTATGATCGATTTCATCACGATTCTTCTGTTATGCTTGCAGAGTGATTATACATTTTTATTGCTCAAAATAGAGTTAAGAAGTGTTATAAAAACCTTGGAGAATTCCAGTAAGATATCTTTAATAATTTCTAAGATGCAACAGTTCAAAGCTTAATCTAACAAATGGATAATTTTGCTGTTATACCCAATATATATATATTATATATATATATTATATAAAATAAAGGTAAAATAAATCTGTGGGTATGGGTATATAATCTGAGTGGATCCTAGTAATATAAAAATATTAAAACTGATCCACAAAAGAGAGCTCAATGTATTTTATTTATACAGAGAAATATAAATTCCTCATCGGGGTTGAAAAGACAGACGACCACTTTCATTGTATGCCGAAATAGTCTATTCACCATATATATAAGCAAGATTCATTGAAAATGACTGACAAGGTGTGGGTGTTGTTTTTTTTTGTATATAATTTCTTAACAAAACTTGCATAAAAAAGGGATTCCTGCCCAAATATACAATTTATATATATATATAAAATAATGCAGCTTAATTAATATTGTAAAGAAATAGTCATTCAAAGAATAAATCACTAAAATTAATGTAATTAATGGCGAATTCACTTCGCTAACAGATTAAATAAGGCATTAACTCACTGACTACTTGCTGAATGACACAATTCTTGATTTTATTAATTGTAAAAGGGATTAGATGTTTGGTCCACATTGCAAGTGTTTTCGTTAACCATATACCATCCTCAGGCATAGATGTTATTTTTTTCTCAATTTCAGGTAAAATTCCAAGGCAAAAATGAATGTGATACTTGTAAAAAGATGTTATTTTAAAAAGTGTGCTATTATTAACAGTTAAGAATTTTTTTTTAGCGTGCAGTAATGCAACACTAGATTTTTGAATATTGTAGTAATGTAGTAATTAACGAATTCTATTATTGTAAGTGATTTTTCCGTTAATGTGACATGGACTAATTGGTCCAATCATTAATGCAATGTCCCAGAAGATTTCAGAAATTTTTTACTGCAGATTTTTTTAAAAAATTTACTAAATAATGCAGCTTAATTAATATTGTAAAGAAGTAGTCATTCAAAGAATAAATCAATAAAGGTATATGGTTACCAAAAGTACTTGTAACATAGACAAAACATCTAATCCATTTTACAGTTAATAAAAACAAGGATCGTGTCGTTCAGCAAGTGGTCAGTGAGTTAATAGTTTATTTAATCCGTTAGTGAAGTGAATTCACCATTAATTACATTAACTTTATTGATTTAATTCTTTAAATGACTACTTTAAAATATATAACAGTGTGGCATGTAACCAAGTGGTTAGAACATTAGCATTCCAACCATAAGTCCCAGGTCATGAAAACTATACCACAAGTTGACCCAAGCTTTGTGAGTGAAACTGGTCAAATGGAACCATTCAGAAGCCCTCATGGAATCACAACTCATTGTGACTGAGGGTTTCAGCATAATAGCCTTGTTCAAACTGTTGATCACACCAGATATATGCTTTCTCTTAGAAACTGCCTAGTTTTAACAAACCACAGGTGTGCTCATATAGATATCAAAATTGCATGATGACTCTAGTCAGTACTTCTTCTGTTGCACTTAACAAGGGAGGACCAGGGTCAACTCCTGATTCCTAGGGCATCCTAAAAGGAGTGAGGGCAGGGGACTGAATAATTTTGGCTTCTACCCTCTTGCTCACATGTATTACTGCACCTTAAACTGTTCCAATATCAAATTTGTTTTCATGCAGAGGCAGATTTATTAAATTATGTATCAACATCACTTATGAGTAAAGCTGAAAAGTTCTTGGTCTAACCCACTCTTCAAATTCTGACCAAGCATCAGATATCTATCAGAATCTTTTCTTGATTGTCTTGAGGACCTTTTTTCAGTACTTCCTTTATATTTATATATAACATGAATAAAGACAAAAGGAAAACTTATCTAAGTTGACATATTTTTTCCTCTGAGGGACTTTATCAAAGCAAATGCAAGGATTTTATTTTGTAACAAGTACAGTATTTATATACAAGAGCAAAAATGTTATTGGTTTTGCAAAATTTTTGAATTTCGGAATGCTCATAGATATTCATCGGGTTAGCTGAAACATCAGGCAAGATATATATGGAACATGAAGTGATACAATTCAATAAACGAAAGTGAGTGAGTGAGTGATGTTTTAGAAATTTTATATATAAAAGGAAATGGATTTTTATTTATTAATCCAACAGATTTTATTACTTAAATGTTATTTTTAGTGGATTTGATTAGACACTCCATTTATTTATTAAACAGTATATTTATTTATTTTCGTTTACCAGCCTGAATATTAGAGAAATCTTATTAAAGAAAAATATGCTGGAGAGCATATTCTGCTACCTTGCCAGAGAGCACTTTTTTATTTACAATTCTAAACCCTCATTGTCTTAAACATATATTTAAAAATGGACATTTCCATTGTCTTTAAAATATGAGGGTGCAATACCTCAGATCTTTCTTAGAACTGAGTAGCCATACCACCCATGCAGATGATTTCATTATAGTGGTGAAGGCTTGTGCTGAGTCAACCACACAAGTTCTCCAAATGACCCACCTCAGGTTTTACTTCAGAGTTGTCATCCTAGACTTGGTGTCAAGCAAAACTAAAGAGCCCAATCTACCCTACTATTTAACCCATAACTAGGGGAGACAAAGAGATTCATACCTTTCCCAAAAGTATTTGAGTATAAGCATAACGAAGCTGATGTTTACTTAACATGAGTCACATTCTGTCATGATTTTATTGAAATAAATTTCTTTTTCTGGTGATGCCAATTCATCAGTAAAATATGTCAAAATAGAAGTTTTTTCTTATATATAGATATGTGGACAGAATGTGGATTCCAGGTTAGTCTATTGCATTCCCTTTTGCACAAGTGCTTTTTGGTGAAGTCATGAATGTCTTCTACTCATCATCATAGAAGTTATCAGTGTAGTACTGGAGAAATGCTGAAACCGTTTAGCCGTTTGTAACAATTTTTTTTTTACATGTGAATGTTAAAATCCCCTTCTGCAGCTAGCCAGCTTCTTTCACATCCAACATCCAAGTCCCTTCTCCTGCATCCCTGCAGTCAGCCAAAAAAAAAAAAAAAAAAAAAAATTAGAATCACCATGACTTATTTTTGGTCAATCTCTATCTATAAAAGTCAGGATGTGTGTGTGTAACGAATGCACAGCCACAATTTGACAGATTTGCACCAAAATTTACATGCACATGCTCCAAGTTAGCGGGAAGGCCAAGACCGACTTTGCATTTCCCAACTCTCATCGATAGTGGAAATAATTGATTTTTTCATGCTTCTACGGCAGTTTTCATGTAGTTTGCGGACATTTTCTACAGGCCAGAGTGAGAGTCAATAGCTGGCTGCCACAAATAGGCAGGAAGATTCTATTGGCCAGCATGAGAGCCAACAGCTGACTGACACGAATGTTAACTAGCATGCAAAAAAAAAAAAAAAAAAAAAAAAAAAATATTGATAGCTGCATTAGTCACAAGTGGGAAAAATTTAAATCTGCATGGCACTTTACTCCAGTTAACTCCTTCGCTTGCTTAATCTCATCGTTGATTCTGATTCCACAGAAGTGGGTTGGGTGTGAAAAAAAGTATTTGTTGTTAACGTTCTTTTTTCATTCAGTTTTTCCAGTTACGAGTCCTTTTTTAAAGCTGATTGTTTTGTGTTTATTTTGTTTAGTTCTTTTTTCGTAACAGATTTAATGTTTAGTATAGAGCTTAGAAAAAATTTGCAGTGTGAGATAGGCAAAAAGTAAGACATGTAGCAACGTCAGCACAGCAAAGGGCACTCCTTTAAAGGCAAGGAAGGGCAAAAATATTTTCAGTCAAGTGATAGCAATTGCTGTAGGAGTCGTACAATTTTTGAATCAAGCATGGGCAATGCTGGGCCATGCTGCTAGTTCTAAATAAAACAAATTTTACACACAAATGTAATTATTCATAAAACAGTTGATATTCTTTTAATACACTTCTCTGAAAAGCTAGTGTTATACTCCACTGCAATTAGATTAGTTCTGTGCATAACGTCTGGTCCACAAAACAAATCCCTGTAATAAAAACACCATAGCCAATCATGAATGTTCCCAGTGGAAAAAAGAAAAAAAAAATAACCCGGGAGACAACCAGATTTGCTTAAAAGAAAGACCCTCGTAACAACTGATGCAGTTGGCTCATTCAAGCTTCAGTAATGTTACCCAACTTGTCACATGTGGAATGTCAACCCTACCAACGGCCTGGACCAACCAACCCAACAAATCATGTCTGGTATTAGAATTTAATTTGAGAACCACTACTACAATGTTTTACAAGTTCATGTTCTAGCCTCTTTTCTAATCATTACCCAAACCTTTTTCCCCTGCTTTCAAATCCAGCCCCCAAAACCTTGATCCGTATTAGAGATAATATATTTTCTGATGAATGAGAAGCTGGAAAATATAAAAAGGAATTTAACCACCATTACCCTGACTATGTTGCCATAAAGTCTGGGGGTAATGCTCACAACTTGTTGGACCCTTGCTTCCAAAAACTTGATTCTTATCAGGGATAAGAAAATATTTTCTGACAAATGAGAGAGCCAGAAAATTGTATCGCAATTTTGGAGGGAAAAGTTCCCGATATTTATGAACCTCCTAATCTGAATAATACAGAGAATATACACCTCTTTGGCAGTGAGTACTTGACATCGTCTGTGATAACATCAGGTCGGTGATAGAACACCAGTCATCTTTGGAACCTGTTTCAAGAAAGAGATCTACCTGTTAACCTGTAAAAACAGAACGTTGGCCCTCTACTAAAAGCTAATCGAGATCTGCTTCCTTGGGCATAGAAATTCCTGTCATCAGCTTAAAAACTTACTCAATTCCAAAATTCAGATCTTCTGACAGTTTCCTTCTCAACAAGAGCTCTGAAGAAATTTATGTGAGTGTTAACCCTTAAGAACGATTTACTCAAAGAACTTTTAGAGAAATATTTTGAGCAAGCCTTATTTTGAGCATTTTTTCCTTTAAGTTAAAGAAATTTTCTTCTCACTTTCTTTCTCTTGTATTTGTGTATATCCTTTAACCGTTTCTTGTGTATGTAAAACATTTTCTTCTTTTATTGTTACACCTCGAGCCAGAGTTTGAGTTTTCATTATTCTGCCTAAAAGAGAATTGTCCGCTCTAATCATTCAAGCCACTGCTGCTTTTATCATTTCTGTGACATTTAATCTCAACCCTTTCATGACAATTTTCCCATACCTGCTGATGACACCCTTACACTTAATTGCTTTCTTTATCAACAGCAACTAAGGAATCACATATGAACAATTTCTGCCACCTTTCACACAGCTAAATCTTAATCATTGTTTGTTCCTTTCCTCTGCAACCAAACACTCATTATAAGTGTATATATAAGACAAACCTAGACTATTTAATATTTATTTACACCTTTTAATTATTATTTTTAATTATTTTATATTACTGACTAATAAAGATAAATTATAAAAGGAAATGATCAATCATTAAAATGACCTTGTAAAATTTTCATTTAATACATACACTAACACATTACACTACTATAAATTTTGTAGTGACTACACTACAGAATTTAAATTCCTTCTGAAGTTTTAACAAACAGTGAAAAAAAATGAATGCTTCAACGAAAGAGGTTAACTAAAGTTTGACTTTGTCATTGATATTGTGTAGCACTGGAGACTAAATATCTTTTTCGTCTTCCAAGAAGACAAGAGTCTTCTTAAGATGGCAGTTTAGTTTTACTCCGAACTTATCAACGCTTAAAAAAAAAAAAAAAAAAATGGAACCTCAATAATACTGAGAAGTAATTATGGAAAAGAAAACTATTTATTTAGAGACAGATGCCTAAAAAAATAATGATAAATAAAAAGTAAGAGAGGAAAAAGAAAAACAAACAGACAAATTAATAAATAAAAATAAAAATAAAATCAATTGATTTCACCGCGAGACACCCGAGCCAATACACATTTTTCATTGTGATTGTAGACTTGCACTTGCTTGAGCTTGCTGCTTGAGTCAGGACTTTTTCTCTCTATCGTGTCGAATTAAAAAAACTAAATTAGGTTTAACACTCTCTCTCTCTCAACAATAAAATGAAATAAAAATACAACTGGAACCTTCTTAAAAAAAAAAAAAAAAAAAAAAAAACAACAACACACAAGATGGTACTGGTGTCACGTCCTTACTATTTAAATTCCAGCCTACTGATGGAAATCAGAGATATGAAAGTTAGGGTTAAAAACAGAGAAATAATGACACTTCTAAGCTTGCTGCTCAAATTAAAAATTCAAATATAAAAAAAATAAAATAAAAGAAGAGAATTGAATTGAATTAATTAGGTAGGGGAGAGGATTTGAAAACCTAACGATATTTTTAGTTCTGTTTAGTTTATAAATACATGTTGCAAAATAAAATACCTTGATAAAGTTAAAGTCACCAGAGGACGAAACGCGTTGGTAAAGAAAAGTTTTTCCCTTTTGTCTTTATTCATTAAAGTTGAAATCGAATGCAAATCTCAAAATATTATCATTTAATTTGAAAACCGACCTTTTTATTTTCATTTTTAAGGTGGTGTAGAGAAATCTTAATTGAATTCCGTAGTACCTCTGCGTATGAACAGTTTCGGCTCTTGCTTTAATAAAAAAAAAAAAAAAAAAAAAATAGACATTGTTGTTGTTAAATGTTACTCAATACTTAGTCACGTCCTTTTTTTTCCGCTATACAGCTTTCTATTTCTAACTAAAATATCTCTTTTAGAGGGCATTTTTTTTTTCATTTTATTTTCTTTGAAGTTGTACAGGATAAAGCTTAAATTATTGTAGATGACATTCGTTTCTTTCTAGCACAAAAAAATGAGCGTAGGAAGAGAAGGATTGCCGAGGGAAATGTATTTTCCGAGATGAGCTTTACTTGGGGATTTTTCTTGCGATTAAAATTGCAACTTGTTGAAAGATATATTTCTTTTAGAAACTTCAACTAACTTTTGATGAATTTTAATGACCGTATGTTGCAATATCAGTTTATTTTACGGTTTAAAAAATTATTTGGCTGAGAACTACTGGTGGGAGAATGTTGTAACAATGGTACGACGAGTTTTAGCGTTTTTTTTTTTGTGATTAAAATTCTATGTAATTTTTTTTTTTTTTTTAAAGATTTCGTAATTTTGGATAAGCTTTTTTATTTTTTAATGGCCATCAGAAGATCGATAAGGTGAGGGTCTCCTTGCTTCCCGCCTCACAGTTCCACTGGCCAAATAATGTTAGTTTGGCAAACGACCTTCTTAGCAATTTCACCTGCATTATTGCACTAGAAATCAATATAAAGAAAGCTTATTTCTTTTTATTTTTAAATTATTTATCCTAGTTTGAAAATACATACAACTGACACTACAGCTAAGCTGCTAACACCTAAAACGAATTCATGGAAATAATTAGCTTTATTTTTTAAAACCGTTTTTAACGAAAAGGTAATTTATTTTTCTGTTAAAAAAATAAATAAACAAATAAAAGGTAGTTCTGGGAAATTAAAGACCCGTAAAAAAAAATTCCCTAAAATGTCATATGACGTTCGTTAACAAGTTCTGTTAAACAACGAACATGCTTTAATTTTTTTTTTAAGTATTTACTTTTTTTTGTTCAAGTGATCTTCATTGTAATTTTCCGCTATTCAACAAATTCATTTCCGAAACCGAAAATTAGCACATACGCAAGAAAAAAAAATATGTTGAGTTGACTGAACAAATGAAATTCTACCTAAATACGTGCATTTAGTGTTCGAGCGTGTGTCGCTGAAATAAACGGTGCCATTCAAAAATTGTTTCAACAGGAGACGAACCAATTTTAAAAAAAAAGGTTTTTCAACTTACTTTAAGGAAGCACACGTATAAATTACTCGTCAGTGAAGTGAAAGTGAAAATTTGAGTCACTCACCGCTAAGGGGTGATCTTTACTTCCAGCATTACTATTAATTATTTAAAGTTAAACTTAACTTATTGGCCTTATGCCAGACTACATTGAAAAGCGAACAACATCACAAATAAAGGCTAAAAAAAGCAAGTATTTCCCATTTAAAGTATTAACAAATGCAAATAAATAAAATATTAAATTTGAAAATTAACTTCAGTCCTTACCCGAGACTATCCGATGTCCTTCTTGGTGAGGTATCACAGCGTGACCCTCTTTGAATTTTACTCGGGCATTCGTATTGCCCGAAACACGAGTGGAACATTGAATCTGTTTGTTTATATCCATTTTGTGGTCACTACATGTGGAATACTTTTACCTTTTTTTGTTTAAACTACCTCCCAAAAGAATATAGTTCATCCACCTGACAGGAAAACAATCGATTTAAATGTCGAGGAGACACAGAGAGAAATGAAAAGTTAGTTACCCCATCCCAAGCCTCGGTACGGATAAAAACAATATTGTGTTTTTTTGTTTTTTTTTTGTTTTTTTTTATCAATGAAATAGCGCATGTAGTAAACAGATCTTTCAGCTCGAAAAGAGAAAGAGAAAAGGAAAAGACGTCCTCGATATGCATATAACGTACGCAACACAGTAGTAAGTAGTTAATAGAGCAAGAAGCTTAACTGACGAAAACGCACCATTAATTCAACGATTTATAAAACATTTGGCATAGAAAGACGAGAGGGCCGGTGCGTACTACACCCGAGGGGTTGGGGTTGGGGGTGGTTATCAAGCCTTGATTGAGGGTCCGCCGGGCCGTGCTTTGTAACCCATTTTGCATTTTTTTTCTACCTTCATACGTTTTAAAATGATTACTAAGCGCAACTGACTATTCTTTAAAGGATTAAAAGTTAAAACTTTACGCAGATTTTGACGTCATTTTGGGTTCTTTCTTTTTTGTTGTTTTTGTCCAACTCCGTGAATTTGTTTTTTTGTTTTTGCTCTTGCTGACTCACGAAAGAACACGATATAACATTCATTATTTTATTTTTCATCCATAATGTTGAAAAATAAAAAAAATTATTGAACTTTTTAACAAGAAAGATCTCAAGTTGATGTTAAAAATTGCCGCAAAAAACATTGTTGATTTTTTTATTTAATGATCTATGACATGTCTCTTCTTAAATTTGTAATTTTGGATACATTATTTTACAATTACATTGTATTTTATAATTTTTAGTATTTATTTTCAATTTTTCTAGTTGAATTGTTCACCGAGACTATATTGCATATAAATTTAATACATTACATTATTTTTTTAGTTACAATAAAATTTTTATTTTATAGGAGTACTTAAAGCCTTATGACAATTGTGATGTTACAAGTACAGTGGGCCCCTGCCGTATCATTGGGGGGGGGGGGCACGATACCCTTGCACCGACCCTAGTAGCAATCACTTAGTAGTTTTATCACTCTCCTCTTTGCTTTACTTTTTTTTTAACGTTCGGGTTTAATTTAAAGCTGTGTTGATGATCATTATTACCACATTTAAAATGAGGATAAGTTACATTTGTAACCAGTACAAAAATACTGTAAAGATCAGCCGAGTTAGTATTTTATTGCATAATTTACAAAAATTAACTCTGTTGCGCTCCCCACACTTTGTGCTTTGTAAAAAAAAATAATCTTTTTTTCTAACAAACAATTATTGTTTCATCCTCATTGAGCATCCGATGATTATGACCTTGCGCCAAACTAAGCTTAGTTCATGCCTTTACAGTTTTTATCTGCTTTTTCCACAATGGAGTACTGCAGATAAGGATTGTTAAATTGAAAAGCAAATAAGTTTGAAGATGTTGAATAATGAACAAAATAAACTAATCTGCAGGACATAAATGTGAAATAAGAAGATTGGTGTCGAAAGTTTTTTTTTTTTTTTTTAACAATGATATTCACCGTGTACAAGGCCCAAGAGCCACTTGATGTAGGTCCTTACAGATTAAGAGGCACAGTTTATGGGAATATATAGGCAAGATAATGGTTGATTCTAAACATAAAAAGGTTAAGATTGTAGTGATCAGGGAAACATCTTCTTGGGATTCGGTTCTGTCGAAGTTAATGCTATATACACTTGGCAAGATCCTGTCTCGCTCTCTCTCTCTCTCCTCATTTTTCAGCTGACACTACAACAATGCAATCTCTCGTGAAGATTTTTCCCCTTTGTGGGGGGGGCACTGTGTGTTTCCTTCAGGAAGCACCATGAACATTACACACACACACACACACACACATACATACAAACATTCACTCATGCATGCTTTGAAACACAAACTCTCCACATTAATTTGTTATACACACATTATTGTCTTTGTCTCTTGTAAACCTTTTTCAATTTTTTGTACATATATATATATCAGTTCTTGTTGTTTCTTCACATTCCTTTTACATTTCTTTTGGCAGACTCGTACATACCAAATCCGCCATGTTTGTTGTGGGTCATTTCAGGAGACACACATGTTCATCTCACAATGTGTACACACCCAGGCCCACAACAGTTCCACAAGGCAGCAGTTCAAAACCAGTAACATTTGGTAAAATGAGATTGATTCTGTGTTGGAAATATAGCCTGAAAAAAAATGTATGATACATAAAAAAATAATTTATTAAAAGAAAAAAGAAAGACCTAAGTTCTAACTTATACAAACTGGCATACCATTTTTGAGAAGAAGATATTACCAAGATCAAGTTTTTATATAATTTAAAAAGGGTGCAGGACAACTCAACACTGCCAACCAAGCGCAAGGACAACAGGGCCAAGACAACTCAGCACCAGAAAAACATAACTTTTTTTTATAACTGAATAAAAGTAATTTATTAAGGATTAAAACCTTAATTAGTGAATATTTTTACTTTATTAAAAAATAAATTTCTTTGCAATTTACTTTATTAAAATAATTTAAAAAAATATTCACTAATTAAGGTTTTAATCCTTATTAAATTACTTTTATATGGTTACAAAAAATGTTATGTTTTTCTGGTGTTGAGTTATTTCAGTTCTGAGTTGTTCCAATGTTCAGTTGGCAGTTTTGAGTTGTCCCTTTGTTATACCTGACATACCTATTCTATTGTAATGGATTCTCCCACAAATAGTAAGTAGTAGTAGCAGTGGACAGTTCGGCTCAGTAATGTTGAGTGAGTGAGTCGATATCGGACATTGAAGTACCAACCATCACAACTAGATTTGCTGCGTCATTAACTCTTATTTCCAAGTTCCTAACGTTGAACCTAATTTAGGACGACTTATTGAAATACAAGCCTCCACTGTGAAAATTACTCTACAACACCCTTCTTGCTCTACAAGTGCTACTGTTACTATATAATCTAGTACTACTTACCACATGGTTTGGTCATTAATAACTAAACTGGTTCCCTCACCAAGTTTTTCTAGACATCCAGCAGGATTAAAACAAGACTTATCAAAGAGTGAATGAACCATTTTGTAGGGGTCAAGAGCCATCTAGCACAATGGGGTGGACTGGGCTCCATAGTTATGCATGCAACCAGTGTAGTGATAAAGTTGCTAGAGTCAACAGAAAGGGTGGAAGGTTCCCCGAATGGAATCAATGGCCATGTGTCTGTAATCAAGCTGAGCCTTCAAGTTGAAAAACACTGACTGTGGTTTGACCTAGAGAGGGATGGGCCCCGCAAGGTCAATATGCTATGCATAATTGGATACCCCTCTGGTTTTCAATAAATATATGTGGAGAGAACTGGTCAGGTGCTCAACTGTACAGTGACTCTCCAATCATACCTGATTGACTGATAATGATAATAAAAAGCAAAGAAAGATTAGGATACTATAATGAGTTTAGGCCCTAACACAGTTGTTTGGCTGTAGAGAAGATATATAGTAGCAGCAACAGCCAGCAGTCTAGTAGCATCAGCAGCTGACTGGCACCTTCAAAAGAAAATCTCTTTTCCTATATATAGATAGATAACCTAACAGGATGGGTGCTCCTCTCCAGCTAGTCAGTAAAAGTGCAGAAATTGTTCAGAAATATAGGTGTCTTAAACTGTTGTTAGTATAAGGCATACCTTTTACCACAGCCATATATTTTTTTATTTTTATCCTATTATCCTGCTGCACCCTGTATATTCACCATTATTTGCAGTGACTTGTTGCCATTTATCAGGCAGTTATTCAATACCTTTTGAGTAAAAGGCTTGACTGTCATCGTTGTTTACCTCCAGGATCATATGTCCAGTAAAAAACAGCCAAGCTGAATAGAGTTCTGTAGTTTTTAATGAGAAAAAGTTTTTTTACAAACTCTTAAATCTGGTTCTCATTAGAAAGTTTTCACCACCAAAGCATTTTGCAGTGATCTAAAAAGGTAATAATCAGTTGGTGCAAAGCCAGGTGAATATAGTCCAACTGAGTTCTAAATTTTTCCTGTATTATTCTTGCTGAATGCAGCCTTGCATTATCATAGAGGAAAACAATATTTTCATTTTAATCCACTGTGTACACTGCCATTGCCATACAAAATCAAAGGTTATGTTAGCATACTCCAAATTTATTCTTAACTGTCACATATAATTAGTAGTTAGGATGATACATTTATCATTACAGTTGGTTCCCAAAAATAGAAATTCCTCATATATATTAATTAATATATACATTAACCCTGTAAACACCATATGCAGTATAGGGCCACATGTTTACCATGCTAGATGTTGCTGGACAAGTTTTGTTGAAGCTTTGACTTTTTTTTTCTTGGTGATCATAATACAAGTTTTTGTAATTAGTGATGAGTTTTATTTGTTTTTGTTACCTGGTATTATGTATCTACAGGATGGGTGGGAAAAAACTTCCTATTTAAAATTGTTAATAACTTTATTAATTATTGGTTGATTTTCATAAAATGTGTTTTATTTTGAACAGTATAACAGTAGTAGTACAGTACAGTTTTAAAACTTTAACTTTTGCACATCTTCTTCCATTCTGGGTATTGAAGGATGACCACAGATCCTGTACTCATCAGCTTGGAATGACAATTTCTGATGGTTTTGGCATCTACTAAAACACAAGGTCCATGAACACTGCATCACCATCTCTGCACTTGTACCACGGACTGCCACCCTTTGTAACAGGATGCTAGTTGAGTATGCGCATGCAGTGTCAGGTGTGATGCCATTCTGGGCTGCACTTGTCACTTTGAAATAAAAACAGAAATTAGCAATGAAATTCTACCACTTTAGGGATCACTATATATTTTATTTCATACAAATGTGGTAATATTAACAAAAGTAATTTTCAATAAGGAGTTTCTTTTCACCCACCCTGTATATATTAAGTTTGTTATAATTTTTTTTCATCTGGTTTGTGGTTATAGTATGGATATTTTAACAGTGTTTTTTAAATTATTATTATTTGTAGTATGGTCTTTCTTTATTTTTCTAAGTTTAGTTTTAATTTGTTTTTGTCTATTACATAGTCAGGGAAATTATTATTAATTAATATTTTACATTTTTGAGTTCATTATAAAATAATGGGCAATCTTGGACCTTCATATGCCCACAAAAAAATGGAATGTTTTTCCATTGTTACTATTATTTTAACTACTTTCACTCCTCAGCAATGTTTATTGTTTTAAAGAGCAGTGATTAGAATTTTAATATAGCCTGAACATCTGATGAAAATGAATTTATATATTTTTGTTGTTTTTGAGAATTTACAACAAAAAATCGATTTATTAGACTGTTTATTTTCAGGAATAATTTTATATTTACAACATTCCAAAAACTAATATAATTAAAACTAATATAATGCAATATTTATCATTTACCAATTTATAAATAAATAAATATGAAAACAATTTTTTATTCATAAATTTATAAACATTTACTAAATTATTAAAATATGTGAACCAACTAGATGGAAATCCTTATTATTTACCATTTTATAAAGTTCAAATCAGTTGGCAATTAATCGATATTTTGCCAATCATTCCAATAAACAATATAATAAATAATGTAAATAAACAATCTAATAAATAAATAATGTTTATTATTTTATTGTCAATTTTTAAGAACAAAGAAAACATATAAATTCAATTTCATATGTGTAATGGGACTGGTTTAGCTAATACATAATAGCATAAAGAAAGCTATAATCATAGCTCACGGGCAACTTTGAGTCAGCGTATGTAGGATATCTACAGCTACTAAGTTTGATCATCATAACAAAATGGCATCACCTGACAGAGCTCTTTTAAACACAGAAAAACCTGAAAATATAAATGTTTGGATAAAATGCTTTGAGGCACATGCCAGAATAAAGAAGTTACGAGATGACCAAGTACCTGGAGGACAGAAAGAAATCATGGATCTGTTCTTTAGCCACTGCAGGATGTGAAGCTATCAGGCAGATTTCATTAATGACTTACCCAGATGAAGTTGAAAACTTGACATTTAAGGAAGTCAAAGAAATAATATTGAGAAATATTCAACCAAAGAAAAGATTAGTCATAGCTGAACAAACCAAATTCTTAGCATTGAAATAAGAATTTGGGGAGCCTATAAGGAAATATCTAAGAAGGTTAAGAGATACCAACAGATATTGTGAATTTCATGAACTAGTATGACCAGGAATGAACACAGAGAAAGAATTAATTCAACTCTGATTGGTAGAAGGACTGTACAAAACTTCTCATAGAGTAAAAATTTTAGAGTGGTTACAGACAAACCAAGTGACTTTAAAAGCTTGTATTGACTTCATACAACAAGGAGTTAATGGAAAAATTTAATACAAATAAAAATCAACCTGAGCTTATGAAAACATGTGCAATTAAAAAACAATGACAAAATGCAGATATTGCAACTATAAACATAAATCAGAGAGAGAGAGAGAGAGAGAGAGAGAGAGAGAGAGACATGGGGGACAGACATGTAATAAGTGCAAAAAGAAAAATCACTTTCAAGTCATATAGACGGTGAGATACCAGTGTAAAAGCTGTCAAAATGATACACAACAATGTAAAAAGTTAAACAAATGTTATTTCAATAGAAAGAAGAAACAAAAAGAACACCTTCACAAATATTAAATTAAATGGTGTAGACATAAAATGCAAGTTGACACTGGAAGTGAAGTGACCCTTATTCTGAAAAATTTTTGGGAACAATTATTGAAACTAAAATTAAAGAAAAGCCTATTAAGATTAAGACAGTTTGATGGAATGTTTATAAAAATATTAGGGTCCATTCAAGGCACTTTTGAAACAAAAAATAGATTTGAAACCATCACTATTGTGATCATAAACTGCATAAAAAGTCCTAGTTTAATAGGAACTGATTTGATAAACACATGATAACACATGTTTACTTAATGCTATGAATATGGGAAGTCCCAAAACTGGGACATTAAAAAACTATAAAGTAAGCCTGAAGTTAAAAAGAAATATCAAGCCATCGAATTTTGAAAGCCATAAGCTTCCCATTCATGTAAAGCCAATGGAAGTTGATAAGCTGTGAAAAACGGTAGAAGAAGGCATTCTTCAATATGTAGAACTTGTAGGCAGCAAATGGGCATCGCCCATTGTGGTTTGGAGAAAACTTAATGGTGATTTTAGAATCTGCAGAGATTACAATGTAGGTGTAAATCATAAGATTTGTTTGGATTTCTACCCTATTCCAAACATAGAAAATGTACTACATTCTTTGGCAGGAATAAAAGATTTTATGAAAATTGATTTAAAAAATACATGCCACTAAATCCAAATAGATGATGAATTTAAGGAAATCACAACAATAAACTCCCCTATAGATGGTCCCACTTACCATTTTGAATTAAGACAGCCAGCTCAATTTTTCAAAGAGCTATGGAAAATTTGTTAGCAGGGAGAGTAGAAAATATGATAATTTATCAGGACGATATATGTTTAAGTGCAGCCACTGAAGAAGAACTGAAACAAAAAACTAAATTTGTAATGGATAAGTTGAGGAAGGCAGGAATGATGATAAATAAAGATAAGTGTATGTTTAATTGCAAAGAATTAACATTCTTGGGTTACCAGAAGAATAAGGAGTTTAAATGGACTAATACACACCAAATAGCCTACATTAAATTAAAAGAAGCTCTATCTAAAAAACCCATGGTCAAGATTTTTGACCTTAAAAAGGATGTTACATGAACCACAAATATTAGCAGCCAGTCTGTATCTGCAATTTTGTCCCAGGAAGGACACCTGGTGATGTATTTTTCCAGGATATTGACACCAGCTGAACTGAACTACTCTAATATCAAAAAGGAAGCACTTGCAATTGTATGGAATATAACCAGAGCAAGACAATTTTTATTAGGATAAAAAATTTTTGTTTTGTTAATCATATTTATTATAAAACCCAGGTTTTGTGTGTGTGTGTGTGTGTGTGTGTGTGTGTGTACGTTTATATATTTGATCGGATTTCCTACATTTTTCAACTGATTTCAACAAAACTTCACAGGACTACGTAAAATTACCTTGCGGTGGTTCTGACAGTGCCAAAAATTGGAAAAACACTATTGTTTTTGCACGAAATCAATTTGAAAAATGATTAAGAGGCATCGCGAGAATGAAAGGGAGACAACTCATATCGAGTTACACTTAAAAACACAGGTTGTTTGTGTGTGTGTGTGTGTGTGTGTGTGTGTTCATTTATATATGGGATCGGATTTCCTACATTTTTCAACAGATTTCCACAAAACTTCACTTTTTTTTGGCAGGTAGTGTTTCTTATTGTCTTGCACACTTTTTTCTTTATTTTTACATTCAGAATGCTTTAAAAATTCCATTTATAAGACAATTATTTATAATAAAATTCTATTAAATTGGTAGACTCATAACGATTGAAAACAATGTTTTTGTTTGAGTTTGGGTTTGACCAATTCGTAAAAAAAAACAAAACAAAAAAAAAACTAATTAAGATATGTGTGTCTGTCAACCTTAAACAATAATCTTTGTCAATTTTATTTTTCAGTCTTTATGATGGTCGATACTTGATCTATCTCTTACTATTACATCCCCGGGCAACGCCGAGCTCTACTGCTAGTAAAAAATAGAATAATAAGTTACAACATGAAAGAGATTGTTTGGGTGATTTCGTTTAGCAGTATATCAACACTTCTATGGGTTATTTAATGCCTAAATCTAAATATTTTGAACACAATTTTATGGATTCAGCTAAATATATTTTGAATGCAATTGTATGCCTTCAACTACAGATAAAATGTATTACTGGTCATTTTACTATAAATAGATATTGTTGGTAATTTTTTCATATAAAAATGTATTGCTAGTATTTTTATTATAAATACGTATTGTTATACTTTCATAGTGTTTTATTTTTGTTTGAGGGTTCACTATGTGCTTATAGCTGGTACCCTAACATGTGTTACTACCCCGGGTCAGGGTGGACCTGGTAACAACAACAATTAAGAGGTGCTCCCGCGCTCCTCAAAACTTCCAATCTCCTGAACAGAAGCCTTGCTACCAGGTGTAGCTTATCGTCATACCTAGGACTACTTGAAAGAGGAATTTACTCTATTACCTGTAATGATTGCCATAAGGAATACATAGGAGAAACCTTGAGGAATTTAAATAAATGATTATATAAACACAAAAATATATCTTTTACAAGATGACACACTGAGTGTATTAGTTGCTCATCGTAATGAGTCTGACCATAATTTCAATTTAAAATAATGCTGCTTTGATTAAAAGAGAAAGCAATTTACTAAGGCAAAAGTGTATAGAAAGTACATTAATCACTAAATCATCCATAGTAAATTTGTGTCTAGATTCTTACAACATTTCACAGATCTTCTATTAAAACAATGTGGGACACTTAATAAAATTGATAAAAACAAATGCATGAGAAAACTGAATGAAATTGGCTAGACTACATACTCAGACACATCTAAAAAAAAAAATTTAATTTTAGCATGTCAACATTTTTGGTGTTTCCTGTCTATGCATAATTATGACCAATACTTGCATTTTTATATTTCCTCTCTTTCCATGAGCAAAAACATACTTTAATCTAATGAAGTCCCAAAGGATGAAGCATGTAACACAAAAACAATTTTTCCATTTTGTTATTAATTTGCTAAATGTTTCATTTTATATGTTCTGAAAAGTTTTTCTTTTATGGCCAACATCCTTCTCCTTTATTTCACTGAAAAAAAAACAAAAACATTTTGTCCTCCTGTTAAAAGGCAACACCTCTTTTGGAGATTATAGATAAAAAAAAATCTATAACCTTACCAGGATTTCATGTTGATGGAAGTCATTTGTTTGTATGTTTCAACTGGATTTTTAGCTCAGTCAGTGGACAGAAACTAGTTCAACCTAGATTTGTTTTCAAGTATTAAAGAGGCTATTAGATAGTTATAAACATTTTTTTTTGTACCATAAATACAGACTAATAAAGTTTTAAGTACAATCATCTACTTATTAATCTTTAGTGGTTCATTTTATAGTAAGTAAATGTAATAAAGTTATTTCAGTTTTTGTGTAATTTCTAGACTTATATTTTGCATCAATATTTTTTTACATATATAATCTTTTGGATTTTAATGAAGAATGAAAGCAATATTAATAGGCAAATGCAACTTACATGATGAGAGAAGACATATTTCAGTAATATGTTTCTTTCATGTGGCAGGATTTGTGGGGGATGTAATGGATAGAGACTCAAAGTGAGAAATTGGAGAGCCATGTTCAAGTTATTGTTGAGTCATTATATTCACTTATCTGCAAATACATTTGGAAAAGGCATGAATCCATCTCCTCCTCTCTAGCTATGGGTTAAATAATAGGACTTGCATCTTGAAAAATCATTGTTATTCTCAAAAAATTCTTAATGCAATATTCACTTGTAAAATACAATTATTCTTAGAATCCAAAATATATTTCAGCTTTAAATAACTCACAAAGTAGAGGGAAATAAAACAATCTGACTCTAATGCTTGAAACTAATTTAAGCATTTTAAAGGTGATGTTTTGTACTTTGAAATAAACCCCAGAATTAGACAACCATCAGTTGTCAATTATGATGCTTTCAAAGACAAGGAAGAATAAAACCTGACCACCATCAATACTTGAAAACATTTTAGCAGAGCAAGGATCATCAAAAGATACAAGAGAGAGCATTATATAAGGTTGGAGAAGCACAGGAGCTATCAAATGTTTGAAAAGTGAAATAACTTTTAATGCACTCATATAGTTTTTGATATCAGAATTTAAGGCTTTGAAATATAGCTTATAAGTGGACAAATATCAATTGTTAATTATGATGCTTTAAAACACAAAATAGAAGAGAGTCTAAACCGACAGCAATACATAAAAACCTTTAGAACAAGATATAATATATAGAACATTACATGAACCTAGACATATACAAAACTCCTGGGAGGTTATCCATGATTATAAACATTTTTATAAGAAAGGTGAATATAAAATAATTATGAATAATATGTTATGCTATTGTTTATGGTTCTTTCTCATCAAGGAAGAATATAAAAAAAATTATATAAAAATATGTAAATAAAATAAATGATTAGTAAAAAAGTATAGATAAAAAAATAATTAAATATTATAATAGTCTAGGTTTCTTTTACATTTGATTTTAAGAGAATTGCTTTAAAAAAAACCAGACACTTAATGAAAAATAAATTTCTTGTGCTTTTTCTATAAATAATTTCATGGTAATTGTTCTGATGAACTTTCCTCCATGGTACCTAGACTTTAGGAATTTAAGTGCAGTAATAGATTTGCAGCAAGGTCTCATAATTTTAAATCATAAATGACTATATGTTCTATGCTAACAGTATTTCCTTTCACACTTCTCACTTGTTGAGCTTTCTTCTGGCTTCTGGCTTCTGGCTTCTCTGTCAACTTTGATCTTCAAAAATTTAAATGCAATGTTAATTGTTATCTTCTGTCTTCTTGTTCTTTTATTGTCTTCTTAATTTTTGGTCCTTTCAGCATAAAAGCTTATTTTTCTCATATTCTCTAAAACTCAAACTCCTTACATCTTAGTGGCTTTATTGTCTTGTTTGAGGTGAAATCAATAAAAAAAGAAAAGAAAAAAAGTACTTAATGGGATTGAGTTCTGAGGAGCTTGGGCCAAGTCAAGACTGAACTTTTTATCATATTCCTGAAAGCATTTTTGTACAACTGTACAGTGCGGCAGAGTGCTTTCTACTGAAAGATACCATTACCATTGTAGAAGACTTTCATATCAATAAGTATTGGGCAGCTCATGCCTTGTCAACAGTTTGTGATTATTCAAATTTTAGACCATTGCTAAAAAATACTCATTACAATTTAATATGAGCATCCTACAAACCATTCCCATTTGTAGAGTACACTGACCATGTTTTCTGGCTATAATAATTTTTTATAACAATTTGGCTTTTATCAAAATCACTGAGAACTTTCTTCTTAACTATAATTTCACATCAAAATGAAGTACTTGAGGCCAATTTACATTGATACTAACATGTGCAATTGTTACTTGACAGTAGCTTTCATTCTTGCCACATGTGGCCATTCATAATACCTTGGCTTATCAGTGTATATGTATTTATAGAGACAGGTGTATGTGTGTGTGTGTTGAATTAGTTTAAATCTGTTATGTCTAATAATCAATAAAACAGACATCTGCTTCCATTGGCAGAACAAAAATTGATTTTAAGAAAACAGATTACTGTATACCCATTCAACCTTATTTTTTCCACTTTTTATTTTTGGTTTGACAACAACAAAGACAAGACTGGTGATATGAGAGAGTGCAGTATAAGTCTGATTCATGCCTTTGGCAGAAAAGAGTTCAAAGTGGATACAATTATAGTCTATGAATATATTTCTAAGCATACACATTCATTTGTCTCACTTTCTCTCTCTGTTATGTTTTTTCACGATGTGGATGATTTATGGCTCTCCACAGCTTCTTATACTTTGTTATTCTAGAAATACTTTCTCTTTTATGATCCTTCTTTCATCTTGTGATATTTATTCTTCCATTTATTTGTTCAAACTTGTTAAAAATATTTCTCACTGCTTGCCTGTTTCTCTTGCCTTCAGTTTGTCCTATGAGTGTTAAATTTTCCAAACTTTCTTTCTTCAATATATGTCCAAAATATTTCAGCTATCTTCTTTTGATTGTAAGCATCAGTTGCAGTGCTGTTTCTAGTTTGACTAAAAGCAGTAGTAAACAAAATTGATACATATATGGAGGGAAAAGGAAGATCACCAGCCCTTGTGGAATGAGGTTGAAATAATAGATAGAGAATATCACTGAAAAATATGAAAAGTTAAGGCATACATATATGCTAGTCCACAAAAAACTTTTAAACTGGCCATGCATAGACATGAATACAATATGGGAACCAGTAATACAGAGTGCTAGATAAAAACAATAATAACAAAAAATTGTAATATGAGCTCTGGTTAAAAAAATTACTTGAGGCATTAGGCTTATAAGTCCCCAAAATTCATCACTAATGTGTCCTCAAGGACACATGGATAAAAGTATTGGTTGAAGTAATCTAATGATGAATTGACCCAAACAGTTGTGAGTTCAAGAGTTGAGAGTTAAATTAAAGGGAAATAACTGAGATATCCGGAAGAGGCATGGCACTAGAACAATCTACCATGGTGGACAAAATAAAGTTCAAAATTCCAGTTCAAACCTGAATAAGGCTGGAGCATAAAATGGCCAAAATGTTGTGAATATGGCAACAAAAATGAGGACAACAGTTTGAACAATGTAAATAGTGTAAATAATTACAATACCTCGTCTCAGGAATATAGACAGATAGTAAATGATGATTCCTCATTATTAAAGATGGTATAATGAAATAGAATAAATTTTAACAAGTCAATATTTTCATGTGCTTTTAAGTAACTGAGTAACAAAAGAGAGAAAATAGACTAGTATGCATGTAAAAGAAAGAAAACATAAAAATTTACAAATTATGAACTGTGTGTGATACACATGTGTGGGGAATCTTTAGTTACTAAGGGGAAGTTGTCTCCATACACAGGACAAGGTCTTGGGCTGGTGTTACTTCTACTCTATATTAGAAGGAAAAGAGAAAGAAAACAACAGTGTCTTGTTTTTATAGCTGTTTAACAATACCACTTAATGGTATCTTGACAAACCTGGGAAAGTAAAGAGAGGTTTATACATAGGACCCCTGTCAGATAGAGAGAAAGTTGTTTTTACCAAAATATCCATGTTTAAATTCACTCTGTCCTTCGTAGGCTGAAAAGATAACATTATTAAAAACAATAAACAAGATAAAAAGCAGACACATAATACTGTATACTAACTTCACAATATCCACTATCTAAAACAATTTATCCAATCTTAACAATATCAAGATAATTTCAACCATATCCAAAACTATTAGGGATATGATCAGAACAAAAAATATCCATAACAACAATACAACAATAATTCATAAGCAGGTATATATAAAATAATCTGCCATAACTCCTCCTCACAATATATTGGGGAAACTTGCAGAAATAAAAAAAATTATCAATGAACTGAAAAGGGACCTTATACACAACAATTTATGAAATGCATTAGTTATACATAGAAATAAATTCAATCACAACTTTGATCTAAAGAATGCCACACTTATTAAAAAAGAAAATAACTTACTTAGAGAGAAAATTTTTAAGTGTCACTATCAAATCCTATAAAAATATAAATCTGTGCCCTGAATTTTTTTTTAATATCTCCATTCTTTCACAGGCCAACATATATGACTATAAAAATGCTAAAATATTTTTTAAAATACATAACACAAATTAATCCCAAACTAAAATAATTTAAATACCAATTTGCAATAAAAAAAATTTCAAGAACATCACTTACTCATTTTCATTTATTAGACACTTAATTGTGTCACTTCATGTCCTCCATAGCTTTCCTTACCTAATGTTTATAAGAATTCTTAAATTTAAAAAAAAACAAATAACATTTTGCTCTTGTCTATAAATACTTGTTACAAAATAAAATCCTTGCATTTGCCATGATAAAGTACTTCAAATAATGAAATGTGTTAGCTAAGATAATTTTTCCTTTTGTCTTTATTCATATTGTCCTTTTACAGATGTACTCTATCTGAAAATTTCACACACACACACACACGTGTGTGTGGGAAATTTTCAGATAGACATTCACAACCCATTCAACATACACATACACAACCCATTCATTCATTACAATTCACCACAAGAAGTCATCCTTCACCATTCACTATTACGTATACCAAAATAATCCCATATTCACAAGGAACCTACAAAAATACCCCATGACATTAAATTTTCTTTATAGATATATATAAAAATATAGTGATGGTATGAAATGAGGGGAGGGAATGAACAAAGTAAAATATAAGAAAACACACAAAGTAAAAATAATTGATGTTAGTAGGAACTGTCCATGCTTCTAAAATAAGATTGACCACTGTATTCAGTCTTTAGACAAAATCAAGAGGCTCTCTTGCTAAGAGAGGGGTAAGGATAAAATAAATTCAAGCATGGGAAAATCAAAAAACTGCCCCAGTAGAGATGGAAAAGGGAGGTCAAAAAACAAAGTGGGGAAGCTGGGAGCCTCAACGTAGATCCTAACAAGTTGGGAATGACACTTACTCACAATAACTAGGTACACAAATTTAATTTAATCAGGGAAAAGCTCCACAGGAAACTACCCTGTTATGAATTAGGAGGACTTTAAAAAAAGAAAATCAAAACTAGCCTTGTTCATGCGAACCAGGCTCGCCACAGTTACTCACCTTTCACTGAAATCTGTTGATACTAAACACTTTATATCAGTTCTGGTCTTCATTCTGAGCTGCTGCGCAAGGAATCTGGCCAGATCCTGTTGAGAATAGCATTCACATTGCAAGATTTCTTCCATCCACATCATCCAAATCACCATTCTAGTCACAGCTAGCAGCGCCAGAAAGACCATCCATTTTACCCCAGAATATGGGGACGGCACATTGTAACACCTGTATACGAGATCAATGAGCACAAGCTTTTTGGGAACAGTATGAACTGTCAACCCACCAACAGAAAGAGCACTCCTGAGATCCAATGGTAGAAGGTATGCGAAATCATTTCTTCTAAGCCAAGGTCACACCGATGATAGACAAATCGGCCCTATCTGAAGTCTACGTCACTGAGAGATAGCCAATTCCAAACCAATGACCAGGTAAGCAAAAATTCAGGGTTACTGAGATAATCCATCGCTGGCGCCCAAGACCAAAAAGAATACAACTCGGCTGCGGACAAGCCGAACCAGTCGCAGAGCAGATCCTTTGTGAACCTCTCTACTAATTCCTGATACAAGATTCTCCTAGGCCGAGAAAAGTGACTGGACTGAGGAATGGCCTTCAAGGCTGTTCGACATTCAAGGAGGAAACTTGACTGATCCTGGGGTTTACGACAGTGCATAGCCCTAGAAACAGGAAGTGATGGTAAGACAGTGACCTTCACCTCCCCTTCAAGATCAAGTCCTCTATCAACATGTAGCATAGGAAAGCCAATCTCGAAGCATATCGGTAACTCGCCAAGTATGAAATTCCCAGTCCCCCATGATACGGACGTTGGGTACAGACATCTCTGTCGACGTAATGCTTGCGACCACCCAACAAGAAAGAAGAGAACAAGGGCCCGATCGCTTTCTTATGTTCCTTAGAGAGGAATACAGACAACTGGTAAAGGATGAGAGGAAAGATGTAAGTGGCACCTGTCGCCGCCCCTATCTTTCAAGGACAACTGCCTGGCGCCCCGACCTTTGCCAGTACTTCTGACCAATTTTTTTCCAGCTGGTGTCCAGGCCCGAAGCACACTCTAAGAATGCGGACGGGTCCGTCCAACCAAAGGGCCCCGGAAGATCCACCCCCTTCCAGGCACCTAACCACAAACCAGAAGACTTGTTGCCGTTAATCTTGACCCCCGTGACATTTTCATACTGTTCAAATACCTTCAACACCACCTCAATGTCGCTGCGGGACGACACCAAAGTGAATACATCATCGGTGTGTTATGGATTTAAAACAATTCAAGAACAGCAAGAACAGTCATCACAAGACGGCAAGGAGAAGTGTGGTGAGGCTGGTCAACACTTTCTAGCTTAGATTGAGCTAATCCAATTTACGATCCATGCATTCTTTACAATTTGCTCATTCAGCACAAAATCTCACCCGTCACGATTCCATATTACATATACCACAATACCACAAATTCTCAGGGAACCTACAAAATATACCATGACATAAAAGTTTCATTATGTACAAACAGTTCAAATATATCCTTTTTCTTTTTTCTTCTCATTTTTCTTAGAAAAATATATAAAAATATATGCTAATGAAATGAGTCAGAGGGAATGAACTAAGAAAACAAAACTAAAAAGAAAACAAAGCATTCAAATTAAACAGAACAGATGCTTAGTTAGTAGAACTCAACCACCCCACAAAAATAATAATAAGAGTGGCCGCTGTTTTCTGTCGATTGGCAGAATCAAGAAGCACACTCACTAACGGTGTAGGAAAAAATAACCCCTGACTCTGTCGAGATGAAAAAAAGTGGACAAAAACAAACTGAGGAAATTGGGAATCTCAACATGGATCATAACAAAAGAGAGAGTCGGGGACAGGCCAGGAACAACATTTTCTCACATTAACTAGGAGAGTGTGTAACTTACCGAGGTGGGGGGGGATCACAGGAAACCGAAACGCTGCTTCAAAGAGGACTTAGAAAAGAAAATCAAGGCTGGCCCCATTCACACGCACCAAGCTTGTAACTTTTACCCACATTTTGCTGAAATCTTCTCAACAACAAACGCTTTCTATCAGTTCTGATCTTCATCTTGAACTGATGCCGAAAGAATACAGCCAGAACCTGACGAGAATAGCATCCATATCGCAAGATTCTCCCCATTCGCGA
The DNA here is from genome assembly GCA_903632075.3 of Acanthosepion pharaonis. NCBI lineage: Eukaryota > Metazoa > Mollusca > Cephalopoda > Sepiida > Sepiidae > Acanthosepion > Acanthosepion pharaonis. The sequence continues at coordinate 1,447,253 of CAHIKZ030005350.1, read as the reverse complement.
CATCCATATCACCATTCTTGCCAGGGCTTACAACGTGAGAAACATCAACCGTTTCTCTCCAGAGTATGGGCGCAATATATTATCGCACGCGTATGCGCGATCAATGGACACGAGATACTTAGTCCCAGAAAGGGCACACTTGAGGACAATTATAGAAGGCATGCGAAGCAGTTTCCTCTAAACCAATGACAGTTGGGCAAATCCACCCCGCCCCATCTGAAGGCTACGTCATTGAGAGATAGCTTGTTCCAGACCAATCACCAGGTAAGTGAAAACTCAGAGTTGCTGAGGTAATCTGTTACTGGCGCCCCAGAAAGAACGTGACTCGGTCGACAAACCGAGCCACCCACAGAGAGGATCCTTTGTAACCCCCTTCAATAAATCCCAATAGAACCGTCTTCTAGGCCGTGAAACATCTGTGGACCCAAGAATGACCTTCAAGGTCAATCGACACTTATGGAGGAAATTCGACTGATCCTGGGACTTACGAAGGCTCTCAACCTTGGAAGCTGGAGGCGTGGTGTTAAGGCAAGGGAATGTGGCTCTCAAACTCCTTGACATGATCGAATCATCTATCAATGCGTGGCGTAGGCCAATCCCGAGGCGTGTCAGTGACTTGCCAAATGTGACATTTCCCGTCTCCCAATATCCAGACGTTGAACACAGACACCTCTTTTGACGTTATGCTTGTGACTACCCCACAAGAGGGAGACCAGCAAGCGCTCAATCGCCTTCTTACATTCCTTATGGAGGAGAAGAGCAGCGGTAAAGGATGTGAGAAAAACCTAAGTCGCACATGCTTACCCTTCAATGAAAACCGTCTTTGGCACCAAATCTCGACCGACGCACTGACCTTTGCCAGTACTGACCAATTTTTCTCTGACTGGAGTCTTGGCCCGAACTACACTCCTAGAATGCGGACAGACCCATCCGTCAGACCAAAGGGCCCCAGGCACCTAACTGCAAACTGGAAGGCTTGTTGCGGTTAATCTTTGTGACATTCTCGTACCGTTCAAGCGTCTTCTGCACCAGTTCAATGTCGCTGCAGCACGACATGAAATTCGATACATCATTGGCGTAAGCAGTAACCATGGATCGAGTCCCACCAGGGACAGCGATTATTATACGTAGGGCTGGACTGCACGCCCTGTCTCTTAGCCAGCGAAGGAGGGACTCCAGCGCCAAAGCATAAAGTAGGGGCGACAGTGGGCAAACCGGACGAACCGACCGCGACAGCGCCCCTTGCACCTGCACTGGAGGCTGAACCACTTGTAGAGGTTGAGTTGGAATCCGGCGACCTGCAGGACAGCATCCAAGTACTGATGGTTGACCCTATTGAAAGCCTTGGACTGATCAAATGCGGCTTTTTCGTCATTTTCTATTCACTCTATGCGGATCAGATGCAGGTTGCTCTGAATTGTTTGGCCCTTCACAGCACATGTCTGCTCGGGTCCCAGCCTTTTTACTGATTCAATTGAAAGGCTACATATCTTAAATGACATTTTTTTTTTACTTTATCACAAATAAAAAAAAGTTAACATAGGCTAAAGTTCCGAATTTGTAAATTTCTGCATATTTACGACTAGTGAGTAAATATTTCTAAACACTGTTGCTATTTTTGTTTATGCGCCTCTCTTTTGGAAATATATGACCCCCCCCCCCGCTAAGAAAAATGAATATCTGATATAGGTTGGATATTACATGCGATGTTATTGTTATAGACAAGCGTATGACTGCAAGAAGGAAATACGACAACAGCAGAAATAGATTTACGTGATTTATTTCAATAGGAACGTGTAGGTTTGAGACAGCTACCTTGTGGTATAGTTCATAAGCCGGCGGCCGACCTGGGATGTGGAGGAGAATGATCCTGGTGACTGTTACATGGTGGAGGCAGAGGGATTGTATTAGAAAGATGTGTTGGACGTGGAGCCAGTCGTCGGATATGTGCACGGTGAATCCATTTGTATCACCATTATCGTTTTGCACCTGACACATCATATTGTTCGTTTTTATAATGGTGTAATTTCCTATCTAGGGCAGATGAGAGGATTGGGCAACAGTTGACTGTGGCCGGTGAAGTAAAACCTTGTCGCCTACTTGTATTGGGTCCTTGTATGTGAGGCGATTTAAGTTAATCTCAAATTTGTGGTCAGCTTCATCGTTGGCCAGGGTGACGTGGTGGTGAACCTGCTTTAGCAGGGCATTAATTTGCATTTCATGGGCGATTTCTTTTCTGTGTAGTGTAGGTAGGCCGATGTTGGGGTGACGTCCAGTAATGGCATAGTGCGGGGAGACACCGGTGGCGCTGTTGGTCATGGCTTTCATGGACGAAACGACAGATTCTAGAACGTCTGTCCATTCACAGTTCCTGTCTTCGCATAACATATAAAGTGCGTGCCTGAGCTTTGCGGGCGCCAAGGACAGTGAAGTTCTTGCGTGATTGACATCTGGTTACAGAATTGTCGATAGACTTCTCCAGTGAAGTGTGTGCCTCGATCAGAGGATACTATGCGTGAAATCTCTCTGTGTCGAAGGAAGAACTGGTACAATCCGCGAGCGGTGTCGATAGCACGGTCTCTCGCGCATGGTATGCCTGTAAAGTGTCGGCTGAAGCTATCCAAGATGGCTAGGATATAGCGTTTTCCCTTTGAGTTGGGCATTGTGACAAAGTCTATAAAGATGAGATCGAATGGTCTCTTTCCTCGTTTGCAGTGGCCAATGGGCCAGTGGGTACGTCTACCGTAGTTGCCTTTGCACTTAGCACACGTGTCGCAAGAATCGACATAGGCCTTGATGTCGCGGTTTTTGAATTCCCACCAGTAGCTAGAAAGGAGTTCTCGCATACGGGTAACACCTGAGTGTGCCTGGTAGAGGTATCTGGATCGTAGTTTGTATGTTACAACCAATCTCGGAGGTGCCTGGTTCTAGAAAAAATTGGTGCAAATGTTTTTTTGAAAAGCGTAGCTCGGTGGTCGTCAGGATCGATATGAGGTTCGCTTGGAGTGGGTGACTGGAGGGCGCTGATGATCTTTGCCAGGGCGTCGTCCTTCTGTTGTTCATCTGCGATGCCGAGGTGGTTGCAGATTCTCTCAGTGGGGATGGTGGTGGTAAAGTGATAAGCGAAGAATGCTTTGGTGACGCGCTTGTGGGTGCGGGCGTTTTGTGGTGTGTGAGTTTTGGGAATGAGCTGTAAACCGTTAAACTCGCCGAGGCACCAAGATGGGATGTATACGCGGAGGTCTGAACCACTTACCTCGAATGTCCTGCCTGCCGGTGTAGGGTCGTTCGGGGCTTTCGTTTTCTTATGTCCGCAACATGTCAGCCCATACATTTGATTCCCCTTCAACATATTCTAAGACGAATTTATAACATGAAATTTCTTCTTGCCATCGTCGTATTTTGGCATTATTGAACTCTCGTTGGTCCAGATATGTCAGTGATCTGTGGTCAGTGAAGATGACGAAGGGGCGGTTGCAAAGGAAATAATCAAATTTCAATATTGCCCACTTTACTGCATATGCCTCTCGTTCCATCGTGGACCAGTTCTGTTCCGTGGAGTTGAATGTATGGGATGCGACCGCTATGATATCTTTCTTCCCGTTGTCAGCTTCTTGCATTAGGATTGCTCCACATGCGATGTCACTGGCGTCTGTGGTGAGTGTGAAAAGTTTGGAGAAATCCGGAAACGAGATGACGGGTGGCGAAGAGAGACGGTCCTTGATTTTTTTGAAGGCTCTGTCGGCATTTTGCGTCCAGATAAACGGTTTATTAACCTTGTTGAGTTCGTGTATGGGACCCATAAGTTTTGAAAACATATCTGACCTGATTTGTTCGTGAAGACGTGTCTCTAGGAATTGTTTGATCCACGCTAAACGGCCGATAAGGCTTTGTAATTCCTTTTTTGATGTTGGAGGTTTAATTTCCCCGATGACACGAACGTATTCTGGACCAGCCTTGAATCCTTCGCTGTTTACTATGCGTCCGAGGAATTTTGCCTCTGATGCGAGGAAGGAATATTTATCTGGATTCAGCTTGTGCCCGAATTTTCGGAGGGCAGTAAAAAATTGTTCGAGGGAGAGTATGTACTCCCTAAATGTCCTAGCGTGGACCAGGTTGTCGTCGATATAGGAAGAAATGTTTCACGGGATGTGACCGTGTCTAGGGCTTCTGCTATGCAACGGGAGAAGATTTGTCCGGCAGATGTAAGGCCGAAGGCCAGGCGCGTGTGTTGATAGCATTGATCCTTCCATGTAAATACTGTTTTGTATCGGTCTCGCTTGTCGATCTCAATTTGCCAGTAGCCGCTGCGTAGATCGAGGGAAGTGAAATATCTATTGCCTTTGCCGATTTTGTTGAACAAGTGGTCGATCTTTGGCATTGGGTAAGGGTCAAGATCGACTAAGACCTTGTTGAGAGTTCTTTTAAAGTTAGCGACGACGCGAATCGGTCCGTTTTTGTTGCGTACGGCAAATACAGGGATATTGAAGCCTTTGGGGTCGCTGCAGTTTTCAATGATACCTTCATCGGCCATGCGCTTAATTTCGGTATCTACGTCTGCTTCCAAACCTGGGTTATTGGGTGTTGTTTCTGACTGCGAGACTGGTCGTTGGTTGGTATACGGATGGGTCGGATGAATGTGCCTTTGCTGCTGCTTTCGGTGCCGATGTCAGCGTAGCGAATGAGTAAGTTTACAGTGGCCTCTAGTTCGTCTCGGTTCGGGTGGTTTGGTAGCGATAGCCCCGTGCTATGCTTTAACAAGGTTAGCTTTAGATGCAGTGTCTGGATGTTGGGCTGTAGTTCCATAGTAGGCTGGTTTTGGATGACGTCAGCTTGGGCGCCATATGCTGTATCGATATTTTGGCCGATCAGGATCGGTGTGGTTTGGGTAGTTACCATCACGTTAACCTTTTTGAATGTGGGTGAGTCTCGACTGCCGATGGTGATGTCGCAAGTCAGTTCGCCAAGGGCAGTGGTGCTGCCGTTGATTCCTTTTACTACGACGTCGAAGCGGGTCATGTGTTTCTTGGCTTCTCTGGGTAACTGAGATATTGGTAAGGTACAGGTGGAGCATCCAGAGTCTAGCATTGCGACGCCGGAGAAGGTGATGTCCCTGAAGTTGAAGGTGGACTAGACGAGCAGTGAATGGTGAGCGAGTCCTTGAAAGTTGAAGGTGTGATGGCTGACGTAGGGGCACGGCGAACGAGGCATCACATCTCGTCCTGCCCGAAGCGAAAATCCTTTTCCACATCATTTATGGCTTGTATATTATCATTCGTTGCGGCGATATGGGCCTGTACCCGAATGTGGGGTGGGTGGCGATATAGGCAGTTACGTCCATGGAGGCAAGGGTGACCTCTGAGGTAGTTCTTGCACACGCTGATTCGTGGTGTGTGCTGATGGTTTCTGCGTGTCGGATGGTGGCCATGTTCGGGAGGGTTGGTGAGGCCCGTCTGCTGTGGGTTTGGTTGCCTGCTGGGTCGGAGTGGCGCGTTTCTTTGGTTTGACCGCTGTGGTTTCTGTGTGAAATACACAGTGTCGTGCGAAGTCGTGTCGTTGGATTTTACACCGCGATCAAGGTATCTTTGGGCTTCGGAGGCTATGCCAATAGCTGAATAGTGGTTGTCCATTGTCTTGACAAGATGTGGGTAAAGATTTGAGTTCCAAATTTTCACCTTTTCGCTCATTAGCATAGCGCCGATGATGGAAATAAGTCCATCGACTGTTAAGTCTGTATTTTTGTATTTTTGTGTTTTTTGTATTTGTTTTTTTATGTGAACAGCTGCCTCTCTCAGGGTGTTTTCGAGTCGACCCGTGAAGTTAATTTTTCGTCGTCTCGCCGTTCCAGACCTCAGGCTTGACTGAGGTGTTGGAAGTTAATCATCTGGCTTTCGTGGGCTGCTAATAAGTATTCCTTCAGTCGTTCGAAGGTGGATATGTCTTTTTTTGAGTCAACCATCTGCTGAAAGATACTTTGGTCCAGTAAATCTTTAGCAGACTTGACGAATTCGCATTCCAAGCTGGGATAGGTGCTGAGTTCTGGCGTGACGTGGATTGTGTATGCTTTGTTTAGAGCCGTGATGAATCTGTTCACGTCGTGTCCAGGGTGAAAAGGTCTCTCTAGCTTCAATATGTCGCGTATAATTTGTTGGCGCATCTTTAAGCTGTAATCGCCGTTTGTTTGAGCGGTAGGAGGTGTTAAACTTTAAAGTAGTTGATTTTAGGGCAGTCAGCATGTTGTTTATGTCGGCTTGAATTTCTTGTATCGTGGCTTCGGAAGGCTGTGTTGGTCCCGTTTTCAAGTTGAATAGTAGTGTTTTCTGTTCCTTGATGAGAGTAAATAGTTCGGCTCAGGTGAAGCTCGTGTAGTCGTCCATATTTCTCTTGCTGTACGCTTCTGACACCAGTGTTATAGACAAGCGTATGGTTACAAAAAGGAAATACAACAGCAGAAATAGATTTCCGTGATTTATTTCAATAGGAACGTGTGGATTTGAGACAGCTACCTTGTGGTATAGTTCATAAGCCGGTGGCCGACCTGGGTTGATCTCTCATAGTAGTTCTCGCTGGTTGGCGTGGCGCTACTGCTGCTGGCTGCTCAGATCGACCGTGACCAATCTCTTCCCTGGCCTCTTGTTGACTGCTGTTATACTTCCTTGTGTGACCCCTTTTATGGCGTTTTTTATGGCTTAACAGACGCGTAAAAGGACGCGAGTATAATTAGGAGGGAAGCATTTTTATTGGTCGAAAAATAGAAACACTTTAAAATATTATTTTATTTTTCGACCGGAACTTGTGCGTCGGGAATATGCGTAAACGACGATAATGGCGATTTCGTGACGGGGCATGTCCCGTTCACATCCGGCTCTCGCTCTTGAGTATGTTAGTTTATTTTCCTGCAAAGCAGCCGAGATATGTCTTATTTTATTTTATAACATTATGAAAAGTCAAACAAAGGCGAGAAAATTAGTACGAACAAAAAACAGCTCGTCGGACAAAAACTATACAAGAAATGTTGTAAATTGTTTAAAAATAAAATTTTTCAGACCATCAAACAAAAATACCTCCTCAAAAGCGAAAGAGGAATAATTTTACGCCGAACAATTTGGGTTCAACACCGTTCACTTAGAAAACACGGAAGTAATCTGTTGGAAATTCACACAAATTAAAACGAAACGATGGCAACAACAATGAAAATCGAAAAGGAACAACTTCAAAGTTTGATGGGTGAATTTATTGAGAAGATGGATGCTATGCCTACTTTTCTAGATTATGCAATTAAAAAAGATTTGTTCACGAGAGAACATGAAAATTCAATAATATCTAAAGAAACTGGCGAGAATCAAACACGTCAAATGCTTATTTTCATCGAAACTAAGTTACCATCGAAGTCAAACGATTTTCTTTATGCTTTGGTGAACTCTGGAAATACAGTTTTAGCCCAAAAATTGGTCCCAGAAACTAGTATCTCCGATCTTGAAAATTTATTTTTGGATAAACCTAAACCATCAACAACCATTGAATTCCAACACAAGTATCAAATTCAGGCTGAAAACCTCAGACACTCTCGAGTAGATTTTATTAATTACATGTCTGATATGCCGTCATTTATTGACTGCGCACTTCAGATAAATTTATTTAATAAACAGCATAAAAATGAAATCCTGTCTGATGCAAATGTCGACAATCAGACACGCAAAATGTGTGATATCATAGAAAAAAAATTACCTGAAAAATCAGATGAATTTTTATATGCTTTGAATGAATCTGGAAATGAATATTTGGCAGATTTGTTATTACCTAATGAGACTTGTGACTTTGAATATCTAAGAAATGAACCCGCTATTAACAGAGTCGAGATGGCTGGCAGTTTGAGTTACCCGATGACAAAACGAGGCCGCGTTGTTATAATAGAAAATGTTGATTTTGCTGAACAACATTCTTATCGTCATGGCAGCGAAAAAGATCGTGAAGCTCTGGAAAGTTTTTTTAGTAAATTGAAGTTTGAAGTTATTGCCAAACAAAATTTAACGGCCGAAGAAATGAAAAAGTTCTTACATGACGAGATTAATAATGAAAAAGGTTATAATGAAGATTGTTTTATTTTGTTTATTTTGTCCCATGGAAGGATTTCTGAAATATATGGTATTGATATGAAAACCATAAATTATTCTGTCATATACAGTGAGTTTAATAACTCTCCTATTTGGAAAGATAATGAAAAACCCAAGTTAATCTTCCTTCAAGCATGTCAAACTCAAAACACAAGTGGAGAACAACAAGATGCCCAGAAACTTTCTCATGAAAATCTTCCAAGTGGACATTTCTATATAATGTATGCTACAATACCTGGAAAGTATGCTTATAGAATACTTGACTCGGGAAGCAGACTAATCCAAAGTTTGATTAAAATTTATAACGAAAATTATTTAACAGAAGATATAGAAACGATGGGAATTAAGATTAAAAAAAATATGTACAAGATTCCTGACAGTGAAAAGAACCAAATAGCTATTTGTCACAGCAGTCTTGTAAAGAATGTATATCTTGGCCTAGCTTGAAAAATGAAACTATTTTTAATCGTCTTTTACTTTTAGTTTTAAACAATAATTTGTATTTTGTTCTGTTTGAATTTGATTCTCAGTCATCTTAAAAAATAAGATGACATCTTGATTAAATTGAGGGTGAAGGTATCGTAGTTCAACCAGTGCCATAAAAAGCAAGAATAGCTTACTCTATAAAATTATACTTTTCAAATGAAAGTATATTAATTCATCTGTACCTAACATGATTTTTTGGAAGGAAGGGGGGGGGGTAAGTAAATTTATCCACTACCGGTGATGATAATCTCCAGGAGAGTGACTTGTTGCACCATCATGTTTTATGAAGTGAAAATATTGAATCAATTGTTACGTCTGCTGCTGTTGGTTCACTGTGTCATGCTAGTAGAGAGACAATATTTCTCTCTGGAATTTATCTTGTACCTTTAAGTCTACCATTCATCCATGCATTTATTGCTATTATATATGGTATGGTGCTTCTGCTATGTTTTTATTAGAGATTATTACAAAGAAGACTCTGTAAATTTATTGGTATGATCTGGCATCTTGACATCAGTTACTTTCCCACTGCTGTAACATCGCTTCCCTGCATATTTTCTATAAATAATTTCATGGTAATTGTTGTGATGAGTTTTCCTCTTTGTATTTCAACTTCATGAATTAAGCACAATGCTAGATTTACAGTTGGAATGGCTAGATTTAAATGTAAGTTCTATATTAACAGTTTCTTCTCTCACATTTCTCATTTGTGAAACACTCTTCTTGTTTTCTAGTCAAAAATTTAAATGCAAAGTCAATTGTTGTATTCTTAATTACTGTTCTTTTATTGTACTATCACCTTAAAGTTTTCTTTTTCTATATATTTGAAATTGCAGTAGCCTGGCTCTCAATTTCAGTCAATCTTGTTTTTGGTGCTGCCAAAGACAGATATGACGAAAAAACCAAGAAATTCAAACTTAACTTGTATTGGCAGGCTAACATCTTCCTTGATGAAAATAATCACCTACAAAGTGCTAAAGGTTAAAAAAAAAAATCAACCTCTAAATCAAATTTTTTTTTCTTTGGACATTAACTTCTATACTTTTATTGCTCATATTTTTATTGTATTTTTTCATTTTTCAAATAAATATGGTCATATTTTTCAAAATTATATGTTGTTCCAAAGTAATGTTCTCTTGCCAACAAATCTTACAAAACAGGCAATTGCCACTTCTTTCCCTCAAATATGCAATATTTAATTTGCAATAATATATCGATCAACCCTCCCAATATGTTATCACTGAGGATTTAATTTTGCCAGAAGTTTGGAGTCTTAAGCATACAATGCAGCACCACCCAACCCAATCTTTGGACAAGTTGAGATGCATGGCATTCTAGTTTAAAGCTGAGCTATTCTCCCTACACCCCAAGCAAGCAACAATCTAGTATCTACCATTATCATTATTGTTGCAGTAAAATATGTTGATGTTTTGTTATGTCGTATTTTTATTACTGGTATCCTGTACTCTTTGTAAGAATATTATTATTTATTTATTGATGATGTAGTTGGGAAAATTATTGTTGACTAATGTTTGTTTTTATGTGTTTTAATTCACTCAGAAATATTCTTTGGGAAGTTGAATTTAGATGTCTTCTGTTTAGAAAGCTTTTTTTTCTCACTGCTATTTTATATCTTTCTGGGCATTGGCTATCAAGACAACAGTTTGTACTGATGGGTTTTTTGTACAGGTAAGTGATAAATTCTTTGGATTTTAGTTCTATATCAATGTCAAGCAGTGTGATTTTCTTCTTAACAATGAGTTTGTATGATCAAAACAAAAATGTCATCAATGTGACTTGTGTAGATTTTTGGTTTGTCAGTTGGAATGGTTAGAAGGTAACTCATTTCATTTTACCCAGAATTTTTCATTTCCTATGATTGTTCTTTTTGTTGTAAAAAAAAAAAAAAGTCAGTGAGAACACCACATCATAATAGAATAAATAAATAAATGAATGAATGAAAAACGTTCTACCTTAACAATGTTGGTGGCATAACAAATAACATTCATACAAGAAGCAATAACAAATGAGACATGGTTATGGTTTCAGAACATGGTAATTAATCTATTTATTCAACCTGGCTCTCTTACAAACATATAAAGAAAAAGGAAGGAAGATTAACAAAAGTCCATATGTCCTCTTCAACTTGAAAAAGAAATGTCCAAGGGAAATAACCAATCCCTTATTTATTCATTTTGTTTTATTTTACATATTATCTACAAAGAGTGCAATTTTCAACATTTTTCAAAAATGGTCAGTTTTTGTTTTTTGGTGTGTTGAGGACTGAGCAGAGAATCATTAGATAAAAATGAGGTCCATTAAATTTTTTATATTAAATCATGAGACACCCAAACAACTTAGAAAATCATGTAATCAAAGCATTTTCAAATGCTTTTACTACACTCATATATGTATCAACATTTCAATTTGGTCATCTTCAATGAGTTCAGATCAACTGGATCATTCTCAGACATGCATATCAGAAATTCCACTTCTGAACCTAGTGGATCACTTTACAAACAATACTCTCTGTTATGGCAACATCTCCATAAATGGCACCTTTTTTTTTCTATCAAGGTAGCTGTCAAAATGAACATTTCTGTTTTTGTTAAAGATCAGGAGTTCTGACTGGAAACAACACATTTAAGAAGTGCATATCTAGATTCTGAACAACTCATTCAGAAATGATACTGCTTTAGTCAAAGGGAGGCTTATTTAAGCTTATCATATTTTATGATATTGTTAATAGATTCAAATTTGATGGGCAGATAATAACTAAAGAAGATAAGACATCTGTTATAACACTAACAAAATATTTAACAAACAACATAAAATTTGCTAGCAGATATTTTAAAGATGTGAAGTGATTGAAATGTTGTCTTAAATACAGAAGGAACAATTACTGAAGAATGCTGCATATTTTCATTGTATTCTGTGTTGTCTTATCAAAAGAAAATAAAGTCACTAGAGTTATTGCATATTGTATAGAAATCAGGATGTTCTTATTTGAAGACAAACCAGTCTTTTAAGAAATTTGAGTGACTTGATTAGCATTTATTCAATTTCTGATTAGTTATGTAGTCATTGTTTACATACACCATGCCCACAAAATACTCAATAGACACTGGATAGAAAATAAGCGCTATTTTCTATAGGACAATTTATGCATCACATGAGCCACATCAAATTTTTTGATGTTTACTTTGCCAAACCTGCTTTAGAAATAAAATCAGTGATTGGTTGATTTTTGACCAATAATATAACACTCCTTTCAATATTTTTCCCGCTCTCGTTCTTGGAGCCTATTCAGAAAGTATAAATAACACGAAAATCAAAGAAAAGAACAGTAGTAGAACAGTAAATCTCCAGAGCTCAACCACGTACGTGAATTCTCATTCTTCTACTCACACGCACAGACATAAAATTACAATTGCACTACGCTGTGAACAGTCTGTCCAAAAAGCCAAGTAACCAACTCAGAATTCTATCATTCTTTTGTACAACTTTCTCATACTTAAACTCAGTTATCACATATTGCTGAACTCTGAACATTTTAAACAAGAAAGTTCTTTTAATACATATTTACAATCTCACATCAGTACAGAGGGAACTACTTCCTCTTTCTTAACTTTGTTTTACCAAACATAATTCTTTGTGTTTCTTTGTAAAATTTAAATGTGATGTGCTAATCAAAAACGCAACCTTCACCAAAGCCTTCTTAAGAATTTTATACCAAATCTCATTACCATGCCACAGTTAAAACAGATGAATTACAAAATTTCACTTTCCGTTGTGTAAGGTTCCTCTTTTTATAAAGATTTTATGCCTGACTAAAATATAAATTTCTCCTTTTCATCATCAACCAAAAACCTTTTTTCCCCTCCACGTATATCTTGATTATTACCATTTTTCAAAATAATAAAAAATATTAAATAAAAAAGAAGAGTTTCACAAATTAATCACTTTAAAAAATAGCTATTCAAATTTAAAGTAACTTGTTAACTACTTAGAGGCAAAAAAGAAAAGAAAAAAGTCATCCTGTGTGTGTTTTTTTGTTGTTTTTTTTTTTCGTTTTGTTTTTTTTTAATTTTATATTTTTAAGTGACTATATATATATATATACCTGAAGCCAATGGAATGCAGGATCTGTTACAAAAATATTCTCAAATTACAACACCATTCCGGTATACAGAAACCATTCGTCACAATTCTGAGCACCACATTGATACTATGGGCCCACCCACACATTCATCTCCACGACGATTGAGGCCTGATAAATATAAACTGGCGAAAGACGAGTTTCAGCACATGCTGGACCTCGGTATAATTAGACCTTCTTCGAGTCCTTACTCATCTCCTTTTTCTTTATATATTAAAAGTTTTCATTTCCTTACAACTTTTAACCTGGTAGGGGGCATTGTCGGAGTTAACTCCTCCTCCAGTTCGTTAACCCTTTCACCAGGGGTCTCTCTTCCCTGGCTATAAATAGCTGCTGACTCTTGGCTCTTTCTCTTTTTTTCCTTCAGGCCTGTGCACTGACACCTTGAGGTAAATTTCTCTTATTCCTAGAGGATTTTCAGCTATCAACCTCGAAACGTAGTCGCTAACAAGGGATAGCGTGGAAACACGCTAAGCATAATACACACACACACACGCACGCACATACAGAATATTCACACACGCACGCACATACAGAATATTCACACACACTTCGTCCTTTGTACTGTTTCCATGTATTGTAATTTGTTATTAATATATATTTGTATATACATATATTATCGGTCTTGTTTTGCTTGCTTTCTTTACCTTCTACTTGATTATTTCTCCTGTTGTTGTCTTTGTTACATTTGATATTGTAAAAATTGTAGAGGGTCAGTTTTTATCTATATTTATAACCAATACAAATTGGCTGACCCACTATAAATTGGTGACCCCGAAGTTCAAATGTGCAAAGCAATATTTTAAAAACAGCATTTTATAAGAGAAATACTTTAGTTGTCACGTTTTAAACGAAAACAATGGAAAATTCTACCAGCGAACATATTGAAGCGGCAATTTCCATCAGTCTATCGACGTACAACCACACCAACGTTCAAGTGTGGTTTGCGCAGTTAAACGCAATTTTTAATGCAAGAAAGGTCACGTCTCAACATGCCCGTTACGCTTTCGTAGTTGAGAAACTTCCCTCAGATGTAGCATTAGAGGTAGCAGACCTCCTCAGTGAAGTGTCGGCGGAGAAACCGTATGATACTTTGAAAGATGCTATACTATACCGCACAGGCGAATCAGAGGAACGTCGGTTGCACGATTTGTTTAACAACCTTCATTTGGGACACTATAAACCTTCCCAATTGCTTAGAAAGATGAAAGCTTTACTAGGTGACAATACCATGTCTGACATAGTCCTCCGTAAACTATGGATGGATAAACTGAGCCCACAAACATCACAAATATTAGTGTCACTCCCGGACGATTTGGACCTACAGCGATTGGCAGAAATCGCGGACAAAATATATGAGAATAAACCTCCGGGAACTGCTTCTGCGACACCACTACAACCTATTGTCTCTTCAGTCCGTGACTCACAAGAGTTATCGAAAATTAAAGATTGTATAGCCGAGCTTACCTCACAGTTACAAGCTCTACAAACCGCTATGCATCAGCAAAATTGCACACCCAACAATTTCACTAGTCGACCACGTCCATCACATCATACTAGGCGAAGATCCCGTTCCACATCCAGAAGCAGGCCTATATTTAATACCTGTTGGTATCATTTTAAATATGGAAAACAAGCGCGGCATTGTACGAAACCGTGTAAATTCGACATAAACGCAGCTAAGGATAACAACACACAGCAGTCGGGAAACTATTATCCCGGCAACAAGTAGAGACGTTTGCTGCCGGAGGGGTGCCAAAAAGTCGTCTCTTTTACATCCGAGAACTCCGGCTACTTGTTTTTAGTGGACACTGGGGCACAAATTAGTGTAATACCAGCCAAGCCTAATATGTTGACTGGAAAGACAAATTATACGTTACAAGCGGCGAATGGATCTTCAATCCAGACATATGGTGAAACCTCTTTAACCCTAAATCTGGGATTTAGGCGATCTTTTCCGTGGGTATTCACGATAGCCCAAGTTCGAACACCAATCCTAGGAGCGGATTTCCTCACCCACTTTAACTTGTCCGTTAATATGTCTTCCCTTTCTTTGGAGGATAAAACGACCAACATTACAAGGAAAGGAATTACATCTATTTATACGAGCACATGTATCAGCGCAACTCTACCTGAAGCCAACGGAATGCAGGATCTGTTACAAAAATATTCTCAAATTACAACGCCATTCCGGTATACAGAAACCATTCTTCACAATGCTGAGCACCACATTGATACTACGGGCTCACCCACACATTCATCTACACGGCGATTGAGGCCTGATAAATATAAACTGGCGAAAGACGAGTTTCAGCACATGCTGGACCTCGGTATAATTAGACCTTCTTCGAGTCCTTACTCATCTCCTTTTTCTTTATATATTAAAAGTTTTCATTTCCTTACAACTTTTAATCTGGTAGGGGGAATTGTCGGAGTTAACTCCTCCTTCAGTCCGTTAACCCTTTCACCAGGGGTCTCTCTTCCCTGGCTATAAATAGCTGCTGACTCTTGGCCTCTTTCTCTTTTTTCCTTCAGGCCTGTGCACTGACACCTTGAGGTAAATTTCTCTTATTCAGCTATCAACCTCGAAATGTAGTCGCTAACAAGGGATAGCGTGGAAACACGCTAAGCATAATACACACACACACACACACACACACGCGCGCGCACATACAGAATATTCACGCACGCACGCACATACAGAATATTCACACACGCACGCACATACAGAATATTCACACACACTTCGTCCTTCGTACTGTTTCCATGTATTGTAACTTGTTAGTAATACATATTTGTATATACATATATTATCGGTCTTGTTTTGTTTGCTTTCTTTACCTTCTACTTGATCATTTCTCCTGTTGTTGTCTTTGTTACATTTGATATTGTAAAAATTGTAGAGGGTCAGTTTTTATCTCTATAACCAATACAAATTGGCTGACCCACTATATAACCTGACTTTAAGAAGTTGCTTGCTGTTGAGAAAATTACCAAAAAACTTAAAATTTACTTTTCTCTTACTGCCTGTGATAGTGTCGTGTACGAATACGGTATTTAAAAGAATCGACACGTTTTTTTTTGTTTTTTTTTACTTGTAACAAATTTGGGGTTCGTTGAATTGTAGTGGACTTTTCCGTTTATTGTTCAGATTAGTAAATCCAATTTTAATTCAATTAATAAGAATATTGACAGTTACCAATTAATACAGAATTTTAATAATTTTTTATAAATTATTATAAAAAAAAGAGGTTTGTTTCAATACGGAGTAAAACTTTAAATTAGTTAATTTTCCTGAAATATATTTTGGAAATATATTTTATTTTTTCTTGCGACAATAATAGTATCCATTAATTTAAAAGCACCTGAAAGCTTTTCTAATTGATTAATTTAAAGTTAAGAAATTTCATAGTTATTATTTTTTTTTTATAAATTTACAATTCAGGGCAAATGTTTTGGAACTAGAGATCCTGTTTGACCAGAAGAAAATGATTTAAATTCTTAAAGCACTTGTTGTTATTAGTAAGTATAAATTTATAGTTTCTGGTTGACGCCAGAAAAAAAAGAAGTAATAATTGAATAACCATACTTTTGAAATAGTCACAACATGCTGTATACTTGGTACCAGTAGATCTTTTAAACGTTAAAAAAGGTGAGGAAAGATAAGGGGGTGGAGTGAACATGAGAAAATAAAAGTTATCTCTGAAAGAAATTTAGAAAAATCCATTTTTTCATTTACACTTCTCGCTTGAATCATTTCACAGATTCAATTGGAAAGCAACACATCTTAAAATGTCATTTTTTTTACTTCCTCACAAATAGGATATAGAAGTTAACATAGGCTAAAGTTCGGAATTTGTAAATTTTTGAACATTTACGACTAGTATGTAACTATTTCTAAACACTTACTATTGTTGACAAGTAAAAATAGGAAGACGGATTTATGCGGCCCTCTTTTGGAAATGACAATAGAAACATACCCCCCCCCCGTGAATAAACATCTGATGTAGGCTAGATATTACAATTACATGGCTGCGATGTTATGAAAAATCAAACAATAAAAACGAAGAAATTAGTACAAACAAAAAAAACAGCTCGTCGAACAAAACCTATAAAAGAAATGTTGCAAATTGTTTAAAAATAAAATTGTTCAGAACATCAAAAAAAAATACTTCCTCAAAAACGAAAGAGGAATAATTTTACGCCGAACAATTTGGGTTCAACACTGTTCACTTAGGAAACACGGAAGTAATCTGTTGGTAATTCACGCAAATTAAAACGAAACTATGTCAACAACAAGGAAAATCGAAAAGGAACAACTTCAAAGATTGACGGTTGAATTTATTGAGAAGATGAATGCTATGCCTACTTTTCTAGATTATGCAATTAAAAAAAAATTGTTACTGAGAGAACATGGAAATTCAATATCTAAAGAATATGGCGAGAATCAAATACGTCAAATGCTTATTTTCATCGGAAAGAAGTTACCATCGAAGTCAAAAGATTTTCTTTATGCTTTGGGGAACTCTGGAAATACAGTTTTAGCCCAAAAGTTGGTCCCAGAAACTAGTTAGTATCTCCGATCTTGAAAATTTATTTTTGGATAAACCTAAACCATCAACAACCATTGAATTCCAACACAAGTATCAAATTCAGGCTGAAAACCTCACAAAATTTCGAGTAGATTTTATTAATTTTATGTCTGATATGCCGACATTTATTGACTATGCGCTTCAGATTTGATAAACAGCATAAAAATGAAGTTCTGTCTGATTCAAATGTCGACAATCAGACACGCAAAATGTGTGATTTCATGGAAAAAATCTTACCTGAAAAATCAGATGAATTTTTATATGCTTTGAATGAATCTGGAAATGAATATTTGGCAGAATTGTTATTACCCAATGAGACTTGTGACTTTGAATATCTAAAAAATAAACCCGCTATTAACAGAGTCAAGAAGGCTGGCAGTTACCCGATGACAAAACGGGGCCGCGTTGTTATAATAGAAAATGTTGATTTTGCTGAACCATATTATCGTGAAGGCAGCGACAAAGATCGTGAAGCTCTGGAAAGTTTTTTTAATGAATTGTGGTTTGAAGTTATTGCCAAACAAAATTTAACAGGAAGAAATGAAAGAGTGCTTACATGACGAGATTAATAATGAAAAAGGTTATAATGAAGATTGTTTTATTTTGTTTATTTTGTCCCATGGAAGGATGTCTGAAATATATGGTATTGATATGAAAACCATAAATTATTCTGTCATATACAGTGAGTTTAATAACTCCCCTATTTGGAAAGATAACAAAAAACCCAAATTAATCCTCCTTCAAGCATGTCAAGAACAACTAGAGGCCCAGAAAGTTGAAAACACAAGTGGAGAACAACTAGATGCCCAGAAAGTTCCAAGTGGACATTTCTATATAATGTATGCTACAATACCTGGAAAGTATGCTTATAGAAATCCTGATTTGGGAAGCAGATTAATTCAAAATTTGATTAAAATTTAAGAAGAAAATTATTTAACAGAAGATATAGAAACGATGAGAATTAAGATTAAAAAAAATATGTACACGATTCCTGACAGTGAAACCTACCAAATAGCCGTTTGTCACAGCAGTCTTTGAAAGAATGTATATCTTGGTCTTGCTTGAAAAATGAAACTATTTTTAATTGTTTTTGACTTTTAGTTTTAAACAATACTTTGTATTTTGTTCTGTTTGAATTTGATTCTAAGTCATCTTAAAAAATTAGATGACATCTTGATTAAATTGAGGGTGAAGGTATCGTAGTTCAACCAGTGCCATAAAAAGCAAGAATAGCTTATTCTATAAAATTATACTTTCCAAATGAAAGTATATTAATTCATCTGTATCTAACATGATTTTTTGGAAGGAGGAGGGGTAAGTAAATTTATCCACCACCGGTAATGATAATCTCCAGGAGTGTGACTTGTTGTACGGTCATGTTTTATGAAGTGAAAATATTGAATCAATTGTTACATCTGCTGCTGTTGGTTCACTGTGTCATGCTAGTAGAGAGACAATATTTCTCTCTGGAATCTATCTTGCACCTTTAAGTCTACCATTCATCCACGCATTTATTGCTATTACATATGGTATGGTGCTTCTGCTATGTTTTTATTAGAGATTATTACAAAGAAGACTCTGTAAAGTTTGGTATGATCTGGCATCTTGACATCAGTTACTTTCCCATTGCTGTAACATCGCTTCCCTGCATATTTTCTATAAATAATTTCATGGTAATTGTTGTGATGAATTTTTCTTTTTGGTATTTTAACTTCATGAATTAAGCGCAATGCTAGATTTACAGTTGGAATGGCTAGATTTAAATGTAACAGTTTCTTCTCTCACATTTCTCATTTGTGAAACACTCTTCTTCTTGTTTTCCAGTCAGAAATTTAAATGTAATGTCAATTGTTGTATTCTTAATTACTGTTCTTTTATTGTACTATCACCTTAATGTTTTCTTTTTCTATATATTTCAAATTTCAGTCAATCTTGTTTTAGGTGCTGCCAAAGACAGATATGACTACAGAACCAAGTAATTCAAATTTAACTTGTATTGGCAGGCTAACATCTTTCTTGATGAAACTAATCACCTACAAAGTGCTAAAGCTTAAAAGAAAATTAACCTCTAAATACATTTTTTTTTCCTTGGACATTAACTTATATACTTTTAAGTTATTAGTAGCATAATAGGAACACCATTAAAACATTTAGAAGAGCAACATTTATCAATCTTTAAGTTGTACTCAGTGACCTGCAGCTACTATTCAGAATTTTTTTTTAATGCAGGCAGGATAAAAATTTAAAAAGCTTAAATATTAAAGTTTTAAAATTTATTAAATATAAAAACAGATTTCTCATATTTTTATTGTATTTTTTCATTTTTCAAATAAATATGGTCATATTTTTCAAAATTATATGTTGTTCCAAAGTAATGTTCTCTTGCCAACAAATCTTACAAAACAGGCAATTGCCACTTCTTTCCCTCAAATATGCAATATTTAATTTGCAATAATATATCGATCAACCCTCCCAATATGTTATCACTGAGGATTTAATTTTGCCAGAAGTTTGGAGTCTTAAGCATACAATGCAGCACCACCCAACCCAATCTTTGGACAAGTTGAGATGCATGGCATTCTAATTTAAAGCTGAGCTATTCTCCCTACACTCCCAGCAAGCAACAATCTAGTATCTACCATTATCAAGCCCTCTTCCCAATGTAAATGTTTTATTTTTGATTTTAAAATTCCTGTATTTAATTAAATTGTCAATTAAAAAAGATGGCAAAATTTGGGTCTTCTACCAATTGCAAATGGAAGCACGGTGAAGTAATGGATATCGGTTCAGAATGAGAAATCAGTGAGCCAATTTTGGATTCATTACATTCACTTACATACACTTGTGAAAGTTATGAATCCTACTCTTCTCCCTATGGGTAATATAGCAGGTTGGGTCCTATAATTCAAACCACCTGCTGCCTTGGTCCTACCTCTTTATGCAAAGGATACAAGAAGGTAACTTCAAAAACAAGTCCACCTCTGTGAGTTGAGGGATAGGTTAACCTCAACATCCTCGGTGCAAAAGGAACCAGCATGCCATTCTGTCCTGACTGTGACCATAAATCACAATTGCAAGATGGTGGTGATCACCATGGTGCAAAATGTGTGATAAATTGCAAATTAATTTTTAAAAAAACTTTGAAAAACACGTTTTAAATAATTTAAATGTCTTTGATATTTTTATTTGAAAGATAATAGGTTGAAGCTAATCCATATTAAAAGAAAAATAAATTTCCATATGTAAATAAAATCTTCAAGCATTTTTAAAACATTGGCACATTCACTTGTCACTCATTGAATTGCCATGTAGACAACAAATTTAAAAATCTAATATTTGTCTTATAGATGTTTCAAAGTCAGTCAATTCAAGGATTAATTAACTGGATTTTGTAAATGTAATGCTTACTTTTTGCTTAAAGCATAATGAAAATAATGTTTATTTATGCACAATTGCCTATGAAGTCATAGGTTAACAACAGTAGTTTTGTCCTACAATCTTGTGAAAAAAATTAAATATGGAACACTAGCGTTTAATTATTTTTAACCTTATATAACCAATAATTGAATAACCTTTTTTATTCTCTATGCTTTTCTGAAATTTAGTACAATGAAATAATTTTATTTTTCAAACTACACAAGAAGTAGTAAAAATAGATTTATTAAAAACTATTCAAATGGTACGTTTCAGTTTAATACAATTCTTTTTTTTTTTAAATTGTTGACATGATGGGATCCCTGTAATAGTCATTAAGAAGTGTGCTACCAAACTGGCTCATGTTCTCACTAAACTGAATAATAAATACCTCCTGCTTTCCTGCCTGCTGGAAGTCATCATCTGTTGCTCCAGTCTTTAAGAACACTGGTGAACCATCCAATCCTACTGTTATAATAAGCATTTGGTTGCAAAAGGAAAGGAATAATGAGGATTAGGTTTTAAATTAACGTGTATTTGTTTAATATACAAGATATCTTACAGTATTGTTGGAAAATTGGTGAAATGTTGATTTCATTGGTGATTCCATGGGTTGGTTTAACCAAAGTCAAAAGATATAGTCATTTGTTGGATCTGATTAAGGTCACATTGGGTTAATTCATGGTAGGGTGGATTAGTTGCTGAAGTGACAAGGGATTGGTGTAGCTGGTAGTCCAGTGTTTCTATGAAATGGGGTTGCAGTGATGATTGCAAGGGGATGCCTGTAGCAAGTCAGGTTTGCTAAGGTGACAGAAGCGGTGACAAATTAAGTATAATATAGTGGTGGGATATGTCACTGTGAGAGAATGCTTGTAGTGAGTTGGATATGCTGAGGTGGTGGCAGTGGCAACAAGGAATTAGGTGTAGCTTATAAACCTGTGGTGGAATGTCTCACTGTAAGGGAATGCCTGTAGTAAGTCAGTTTACTGAGGTGACATTGGGATTTTATAAATTTTGGTACAATACCTAGTTTCTACACCTGCTGGAGGAGGATGGTGCATTGTTTGAGGACATTTGGACAATTCTTATATAGCTTATGGGAATTCCATTTATTTCAGGTGCACTACTGGCACAGGATTTGCAAACAAATTCCTGAACTTCCCTTTAGTCTAGTGTCATTAAACATAACCTCTGGATCTTGGGGCCTAGGAAGGTCATTCATAGGAAGGATTGGACATCTATTCAGGTATCAGAATACATAATGTTCAGGTGATTCTCAAGTTCCTCTTGTGTTATGTCAAGTTTGCTGCTTTTTGTCTCAGTGAACAGCTTTTTATCAAAAATGTAAGTGTTTTTGTAAAATGATCTCTGAGACAATTTTACTTCCAATGGTTCTCATTTCTAGTGATCACTAAGATCCTTTTTTTAATATCATTCAGCAGATCCTTAAGGCCTGCTCTCTCATGAATTGGAGCGTCTTTGAATTGGCACTTCAAAAGCATTTGTTCTAAGCCTTCACATGTTCAGCTCAGCTAGAATTCATGTGAGCATCTTTCTAATTTTTTAAAAACTGTCAACATGCCATTCCTACTGTTAAATAAGGTAAGGTTAATAGTGGGAGAGAGATGCTTAATATAATGGACCTCTCTTACAGTGAGATGTTTCTGGCAATGTGATTTATATATGATTTTAGTGTTTTCAACCAGAATTTTTGTTAAGGGTTCTTTTAAATTGTAGGCAAATAGATGTTTTTCTATAGCAGTTCGATCTAATAACTGACATGTGAGGTGTCTCTCCTCAAGGAGGTGGTAATATATCTAATATAGGTAATTGATTTTTTGACAATTAAATATGAATCCACATTTTAATGGCTATGAAAAGAAGAAAGAGAAATAGCAAGAAGAAAAAGTGTAGGCAAAAGAATTCTTCAGGTGATTAGAGGCAGCCATATGTAGTCTGAATTATCCTCAAGGTAACAGCAAGATCATCCGCTTGAGACTGTTAGGAAGGTAATAGATATCACAGTATTTTTGGAAATAACGCCCAATATCCATATGGTTGATTACTTCTCCATGAGTTGGCATTTCCAGACTCTCTGAAAAACCAAAAATCAGCACAAAATTTTATTAGTATATTTGATGACATAAAATCACACATATTTACATTCTAATATTACATTAAAACATTTTAATATGGAATTAAGCTACACTTGCCTTGCCCATAAGTTATGGGAGGGTTAATTAAATAAGTGAATAGAGAGGTTTAATATAGGTAATTGATTTTTGACAAGAAACATAGTCTTGTACTGGGCTGTGAATTTGATATACTGTATTGATCATTCCTAGTTTAGTTTTGATAGGTTATTTTGATTAGAGACACCAAGGTTTGTGGTTTTCCATTTTTTACATGTTTTTTGGGTATTATGGTGTTTAATGATTCCTCATATAGCAAATTCATCCTGCTTATAATTATTGTTGCAGTAAAATATGTTGATGTTTTGTTATATTTTTATTACTGGTATCCTGTATTCTTTGTAAGAATATTATTATTTATTTATTGATGATGTAGTTGGGAAAATTATTGTTGACTAATGTTTGTTTTATGTGTTTTAATTCACTCAGAAATATTCTTTGGGAAGTTGAATTTAGATGTCTTCTGTTTAGAAAGCTTTTTTTTCTCACTGCTATTTTATATCTTTCTGGGCATTGGCTATCAAGACAACAGTTTGTACTGATGGGTTTTTTGTACAGGTAAGTGATAAATTCTTTGGATTTTAGTTCTATATCAATGTCAAGCAGTGTGATTTTCTTCTTAACAATGAGTTTGTATGTAAATTTTAGCATTGTGTTTTTTGCAAAAGTTGATTTTCATTTGGTTTGTCAGTTGGAATGTTTAGAGGTAACTCATTTCATTTTACCCAGAATTTTTCATTTCCTGCGATTGTTCTTTTTGTTGTAAAAAAAAAAAAGTCAGTGAGAACACCACATCATAATAGAATAAATAAATAAATGAATGAATGAATGAATGAAAAACGTTCTACCTTAACAATGTTGGTGGCATAACAAATAACATTCATACAAGAAGCAATAACAAATGAGACATGGTTATGGTTTCAGAACACGGTAATTAATCTATTTATTCAACCTGGCTCTCTTACAAACATATGAAGAAAAAGGAAGGAAGATTAACAAAAGTCCATATGTCCTCTTCAACTTGAAAAAGAAATGTCCAAGGGAAATAACCAATCCCTTATTTATTCATTTTGTTTTATTTTACATATTATCTACAAAGAGTGCAATTTTCAACATTTTTCAAAAATGGTCAGTTTCTGTTTTTTGGGGTGTTGAGGACTGAGCAGAGAATCATTAGATAAAAATGAGGTCCATTAAATTTTTTATATTAAATCATGAGACACCCAAACAACTTAGAAAATCATGTAATCAAAGCATTTTCAAATGCTTTTACTACACTCATATATGTATCAACATTTCAATTTGGTCATCTTCAATGAGTTCAGATCAACTGGATCATTCTCAGACATGCATATCAGAAATTCCACTTCTGAACCTAGTGGATCACTTTACAAACAATACTCTCTGTTATGGCAATATCTCCATAAATGGCACCTTTTTTTTCTATCAAGGTAGCTGTCAAAATGAACATTTCTGTTTTTGTTAAAGATCAGGAGTTCTGACTGGAAACAACACATTTAAGAAGTGCATATCTAGATTTGAAAACAACTCATTCAGAAATGATACTGCTTTAGTCAAAGGGAGGCTTATTTAAGCTTATCATATTTTATGATATTGTTAATAGATTCAAATTTGATGGGCAGATAATAACTAAAGAAGATAAGACATATGTTATAACACTAACAAAATATTTAACAAACAACATAAAATTTGCTAAAGATAACCTATGTTGTATTGTAATGTGCTTGCAAGCATATAACTAGATTTGTAAAATTCATGGTGAGTAGCTGCTAATATTTGTTATGAGGAAGGCAGAAACAATATACTCTTAATACAAGTATAAAACAGTGGATATGTAAGTAATAATCATGCATAAAATCATAGCATCAACAGAAAAAATAACCTTGTATGAAAGAAATGTTACTAGTTTCAGTTGTGTATCCATTTCTTGCTTGTTGAAATGAGAAGTAATTAAAAGATCGACTGCATGATTTGTTGCTGTCAAATGGATAAGATAGTGTTGTATTTTCATTGTAAAAGTTTAGAACATTAAAACTGAGATTTAAAAGTTGATGTGAAGTGATTGAAATGTTGTCTTAAATACAGAAGGAACAATTACTGAAGAATGCTTCATATTTTCATTGAATTCTGTGTTGTCTTATCAAAAGAAAATCAATTCACTGGAGTTATTGCATATTGTATAGAAATCAGGATGTTCTTATTTGAAGACAAACCAGTCTTTTAAGAAATTTGAGTGACTTGATTAGCATTTATTCAATTTCTGATTAGTTATGTAGCGGTTGTTTACATACACCATGCCCACAAAATACTCAATAGACACTGGATAGAAAATAAGCACTATTTTCTATAGGACAATTTATGCATCACATGAGCCACATCAAATTTTTTGATGTTTACTTTGCCAAACCTGGTTTAGAAATAAAATCAGTGATTGGTTGATTTTTGACCAATAATATAACACTCTTTTCAATATTTTTCCCGCTCTCGTTCTTGGAGCCTATTCAGAAAGTATAAATAACACAGAAATCAAAGAAAAGAACAGTAGTAGAACAGTAAATTTCCAGAGCTCAACCACGTACGTGAATTCTCATTCTTCTACTCACACACACAGACACAAAATTACAATTGCACTACGCTGTGAACTGTCTGTCCAAAAAGCCAAGTAAGCCAACTCAGAATTCTATCATTCTTTTGTACAACTTTCTCATACTTAAATTCAGTTATCACATATTGCTGAACATTTTAAACAAGAAAGTTCTTTTAATACATATTTACAATCTCACATCAGTACAGAGGGAACTACTTCCTCTTTCTTAACTTTGTTTTACCAAACATAATTCTTTGTGTTTCTTTGTAAAATTTAAATGTGATGTGCTAATCAAAAATGCAACCTTCACCAAAGCCTTCCTAACAATTTTATACCAAATCTCATTACCATGCCGCAGTTAAAACAGATGAATTACAAAATTTCACTTTCCGTTGTGTAAGGTTCCTCTTTTTATAAAGATTTTATGCCTGACTAAAATATAAATTTCTCCTTTTCATCATCAACCAAAAACCTTTTTTCCCCTCCACGTATATCTTGATTATTACCATTTTTCAAAATAATAAAAAATAAGAGTTTCACAAATTAATCACTTTAAAAAATAGCTATTCAAAAGCAAAATAAATTAAAAACCCGCATCAAAATCTGTCTATATTTCTGAGATGAGGTATTATGTACATTATTCGGACTATTGTCCTCATCTTTGTCGCCATATTTACTACAACGTTTCGGTCGTTGTACGCTCTGGCCTTCTTCAGTTCGACATTCCAACCACCTGAAGAAGGCCGGAGCATACAACGGCCGAAACGTAATAAATATGGCGACAAAGATGAGGACAATAGTACGAATAATGTAAATAATGGCGCATCAAAATATTACATAATTAATTATTAATTAGATGGGAAGATAATCTAAAGATATTCATCAGTTATCTCCCCTTGTGAAGTTAGGAGCTGAAATAGTTTTATTTTCCTTTATACCAGACCATTACTTTATGGTTTTTTGCAGCACAGTGTTTTTGTTTTGTTTTTTAGCAGACCTATTCTTTGATCTTTTTAGATGTATGTTGTATTTGTTCCTTTTGGTTCATTTAGTAATTATTTTCGGTAAAAGAATCATGGACATAATTCACATGCGCAAAAATTTAAAAAGTAACTACTTAGTGGCAAAAAAGAAAAGAAAAAAAATCATCCTGTGTGTGTAGTTTTTTTTTCGTTTTGTTTTTTCATTTTAAATTTTTAAGTGACTACAGTTGTTTAAAGTCATAGTAACTGGTTTAGATTTTGTAGGATGCATGCTGCTATTTCACTGCCACCCACCCACCAAAAAAATCAGTGTTGATAAAATTGAAGTTACAGAAAAAAATAATAGTGTAGATTGATGAAAAATTGATTGTAAGTAAAAAGAAAATATAACTTCGTCAACATTGGCTCTTCTTTGGTCATTGTTAGTGATACTTGGTCCGTTTATATTGGGATAACTAAAAAAAATGATCTCGGGTACAATCAAAGTTATATAAATTCATGAGGTTTTTTGTTCACATTCAACAGAGAAGCTGGCTTCATTGTTTTCTCAAAAAGAAACCAACAAGCATCCGCCCGAATGGGAATATATATTTGAATTAATTATTGCGAAAAAAAAGAAAAGAAAATGTTTGAAATTTTGAAAACAATGTTGTTGGGGTTTGAACGGCCTCAATTCAACCCGCACATTTTAATTTTTTTTGACTTTACACATGTGTAAGCATACAAGAAAAACAACACAGAAACTGTTTCTATAGCAATAATTTTTCTCTATGAAATACAAAGCAATCAAGTATGTGATTTTTTATATAGTAAGAGCTGAAATTAATAGGAGTTATTTCCCTTTAACTGTTATTTGAATTGTTAGGAAGATTTTTTTTTTTTTTATGTAAACTCAAAAGATTTCTGGTCATTTTTTGCGGAGGTTCGTTACTTAAGTCATATATTTTCACCGCGTTGATCGCGTGCAATGTATACTACACTACTGCTATACACTTTTTTCTAGAGGGGTTAAGTTGAAATTCATGCAAAAAATTCCTGAATTTGGCTTATACACGGGTATATTACTAAGTTTGGAAGTTGACTTTTAAAAGCGGGGAATGTTTTGAATTTTGATTTAGACAGAAATTTAAAATAAATTGTGGGAAAACTATATTTATATATGAAATAATTTACAAGTAACAAAGCTAGGAGTCAAGAAAATATGTCAATCTTTGAAGTAAAATAGGAACCTCAAAATAAAAAAATAAAAACAATTAAAAAAAAACCAAAAAAAAACCCGGAAAACTGCAGTCCAATAAAAGAAAAAAAAGAAACCAGAGTTTAGAAAAAAAAAAAACAAACAAGGAAAAAAAAAACCGAAAAAACCGCAGTTCAATAAAAGAAAAAAAAATGAAAACTCCTTAAATTATCATTTTTCTGATGTGTGAATGATTTATTTGTCAGTTTGGGAAATGTAAGTAATAGAGACAAGACTGAAATTAACGAATACAACTTGAACGCCTTCATTTTTTATTTTATTTTTTTATTAGCAACCTACTACCCAGTAAGAAAATTAAAAATATATTTTAACTTAAAATTTTTAAGCAATCTAATATTATTGAATTTTTGGTACTTTGCTTTTAACCTGACTTTAAGATGCTTGTTGTTGAGAAAATTACCAAAAAACTTAAAATTTACTTTTCTCTTATTGCCTGTGATAGTGTCGTGTACGAATACGGTATTTTGAAAGAATCGACACGTTTTTTTTTTTGTTACTTGCAACAAATTTGGGGTTCGTTGAATTGTAGTGGGCTTTTCCATTTATTGTTCAGGTTAGTTAAAAATCCAATTTTAATTCAAGAATATTGAACGTTACCAATTAATACAGAGTTTTAAAAGTTTATAAATTATTATAAAGTAATTTGTTTCAATTCGGAGTAAAACTTTAAATAAATTAGTTAGTTAAATTTCCTGAAATAATATTTTAGAAATGTATTTTATTTTTTCATCGAAAATATTTTTTCTCACGGCAATAGTATCTACTAATTTATTCATAAAAGCAACTGAACTTGAACGCTTTTTTTTAAAATTTACAATTCAGGGCAAATTTTTTGGAACTAGAGATCCTGTTTGACCAGAAGAAAATGATTTAAATTCTTAAAGCACTTGTTGTTATTAGTAAGTATAAATTTATAGTTTCTGGTTGACGCCAGAAAAAAAAGAAGTAATAATTGAATAACCATACTTTTGAAATAGTCACAACATGCTGTATACTTGGTACCAGTAGATCTTTTAAACGTTAAAAAAGGTGAGGAAAGATAAGGGGGTGGAGTGAACATGAGAAAATAAAAAAATATCTCTGAAAGAAATTTAGAAAAATCCATTTTTTCATTTACACTTCTCGCTTGAATCAGATTCAATTGGAAAGCAACACATAAAATGTCATTTTTTTACTTCCTCACAAATAGGATATAGAAGTTAACATAGGCTAAAGTTCGGAATTTGTAAATTTTTTAACATTTACGACTAGTATGTAACTATTTCTAAACACTTACTATTGTTGACTAGTAAAAATAGGAAGACGGATTTATGCGCCACTCTTTTGGAAATGACAATAGAAACATGCCCCCTCCCCCGTGAATAAACATCTGATGTAGCTAGATATTACATGGCTGCGATGTTATGAAAAATCAAACAATAAAAACGAAGAAATTAGTACAAACAAAAAAAACAGCTCGTCGAACAAAACTATTAAAGAAATGTTGCAAATTGTTTAAAAATAAAATTGTTCAGACCATCAAAAAAATACTTCCTCAAAAACGTAAGAGGAATAATTTTACGCCGAACAATTTGGGTTCAACACCGTTAACTTAGGAAACACGGAAGTAATCTGTTGGTAATTCACACAAATTAAAACGAAACGATGGCAACAACAATGAAAATCGAAAAGAAACAACTTCAAAGTTTGACGGTTGAATTTGTTAATAAGATGGATGCTATGCCTACTTTTCTAGATTATGCAATTAACAAAAAATTGTTACTGAGAGAACATAGAAATTCAATATCTAAAGAATATGGCGAGAATCAAACACGTCATATGCTTAGTTTCATTGAAACGAAGTTACCATCGAAGTCAAACGATTTTCTTTATGCTTTGGTGAACTCTGGAAATACAGTTTTAGCCCAAAAATTGGTCCCAGAAACTAGTATCTCCGATCTTGAAAATTTATTTTTGGATAAACCTAAACCATCAACAACCATTGAATTCCAACACAAGTATCAAATTCAGGCTGAAAACCTCACAAACTTTCGAGTAGATTTTATTAATTTTATGTCTGATATGCCGACATTTATTGACTATGCGCTTCAGATAAATTTATTTAATAAACAGCATAAAAATGAAGTTCTGTCTGATTCAAATGTCGACAATCAGACACGAAAAATGTGTGATATCATGGAAAAAAACTTACCTGAAAAATCAGATGAATTTTTATATGCTTTGAATGAATCTGGAAATGAATATTTGGCTGAATTGTTATTACCCAATGAGACTTGTGACTTTGAATATCTAAAAAATGAACCCGCTATTAACAGAGTCGAGAAGGCTGGCAGTTACCCGATGACAAAACGGGGCCGCGTTGTTATAATAGAAAATGTTGATTTTGCTGAACCACAATATTATCGTCGTGGCAGCGACAAAGATCGTGAAGCTCTGGAAACTTTTTTTAGTAAATTGAAGTTTGAAGTTATTGCCAAACAAAATTTAACGGCCGAAGAAATGAAAGAGTTCTTACATGACGAGATAAATAATGAAAAAGGTTATAATGAAGATTGTTTTATTTTGTTTATTTTGTCCCATGGAAGGATTTCTGAAATATATGGTATTGATATGAAAACCATAAATTATTCTGTCATATACAGTGAGTTTAATAACTCCCCTATTTGGAAAGATAACGAAAAACCCAAATTAATCTTCCTTCAAACATGTCAAATTGAAGAAACACGTGAAGAACAACTAGAGGCCCAGAAAGTTTCTCGTAAAAATCTTCCGAGTGGACATTTCTATATAATGTATGCTACAATACCTGGAAAGTATGCTTATAGAAAAACTGACTCGGGAAGCAGATTAATCCAAAGTTTGATTAAAATTTATAAAGAAAATTATTTAACAGAAGATATAGAAACGATGGGAATTAAGATTAAAAAAAACATGTACAAGATTCCTGACAGTAAAAACTACCAAATAGCCATTTGTCACAGCAGTCTTGTAAAGAATGTATATCTTGGCCTCGCTTGAAAAATGAAACTATTTTTAATCGTTTTTTACTTTTAAAAAATACTTTGTATTTTGTTCTGTTTGAATTTGATTCTCAGTCATCTTAAAAATTAGATGACATCTTGATTAAATTGAGAGTGAAGGTATCATAGTTCAACCAGTGCCATAAAAAGCAAGAATAGCTTACTCTATAAAATTATACTTTCCAAATGAAAGTATATTAATTCATCTGTACCTAACATGATTTTTTGGAAGGAAGGGGGGGGGGGGTAAGTAAATTTATCCACTACCGGTGATGATAATCTCCAGGAGAGTGACTTGTTGCACCATCATGTTTTATGAAGTCAAAATATTGAATCAATTGTTACGTCTGCTGCTGTTGGTTCACTGTGTCATGCTAGAGAGACAATATTTCTCTCTGGAATCTATCTTGCACGTTTAAGTCTACCATTCATCCATGCATTTATTGCTATTACATATGGTATGGTGCTTCTGCTATGTTTTTATTAGAGAAGAAGACTCTGTAAAGTTATCTGGCATCTTGACATCAGTTACTTTCCCATTGCTGTAACATAGCTTCCCTGCATATTTTCTATAAATAATTTCATGGTAATTGTTGTGATGAATTTTCCTCTTTGGTATTTTAACTTCATGAATTAAGCACAATGCTAGATTTACAGTTGGAATGGCTAGATTTAAATGTAACAGTTTCTTCTCTCACATTTCTCATTTGTGAAACACTCTTCTTCTTGTTTTCCAGTCAAAAATTTAAATGTAATGTCAATTATTGTATTCTTAAATACTGTTCTTTTATTGTACTATCACCTTAATGTTTTCTTTTTCTATATATTTCAAATTTCAGTCAATCTTGTTTTAGGTGCTGCCAAAGACAGATATGACTACAGAACCAAGTAATTCAAATTTAACTTGTATTGGCAGGCTAACATCTTTCTTGATGAAAATAATCACCTACAAAGTGCTAAAGCTTAAAAGAAAATTAACCTCTAAATACATTTTTTTTTCCTTGGACATTAACTTATATACTTTTAAGTTATTAATAGCATAATAGGAACACCATTAAAACATTTAGAAGAGCAACATTTATCAATCTTTAAGCTGTACTCAGTGACCTGCAGCTACTATTCAGAAATTTGTTTTTAATGCAGGCAGGATAAAAACTTAAATGCTAAAATATTAAAGTTTTAAAATTTATTAAATATAAAAACAGATTTCTCATATTTTTATTGTATTTTTTCATTTTTCAAATAAATATGGTCATATTTTTCAAAATTATATGTTGTTCCAAAAAGTAATGTTCTCTTGCCAACAAATCTTACAAAACAGGCAATTGCCACTTCTTTCCCTCAAATATGCAATATTTAATTTGCAATAATATATCGATCAACCCTCCCAATATGTTATCACTGAGGATTTAATTTTGCCAGAAGTTTGGAGTCTTAAGCATACAATGCAGCACCACCCAACCCAATCTTTGGACAAGTTGAGATGCATGGCATTCTAGTTTAAAGCTGAGCTATTCTCCCTACACTCCCAGCAAGCAACAATCTAGTATCTACCATTATCAAGCCCTCTTCCCAATGTAAATGTTTTATTTTTGATTTTAAAATTCCTGTATTTAATTAAATTGTCAATTAAAAAAGATGGCAAAGTATGGGTCTTCTACCAATTGCAAATGGAAGCACTGTGAAGTAATGGATATCGGTTCAGAATGAGAAATCAGTGAGCCAATTTTGGATTCATTACATTCACTTACATACCCTTGTGAAAGTTATGAATCCTACTCTTCTCCCCCACCTATGGGTAATATAGCAGGTTGGGTCCTATAATTGAAACCACCTGCTGCCTTGGTCCTACCTCTTTATGCAAAGGATACAAGAAGGTAACTTCAAAAACAAATCCACCTCTGTGAGTTGAGGGATAGGTTAACCTCAACATCCTCGGTGCAAAAGGAACCAGCATGCCATTCTGTCCTAACTGACCATAAATCACAATTGCAAGATGGTGGTGATCACCATGGTGCAAAATGTGTGATAAATTGCAAATTAATTTTTAAAAAAAGCACGTTTTAAATAATTTAAATGTCTTTGATATTTTTATTTGAAAGATAATAGGTTGAAGCTAATCCATATTAAAAGAAAAATAAATTTCCATATGTAAATAAAATCTTCAAGCATTTTTAAAACATTGGCACATTCACTTGTCACTCATTGAACTGCCATGTAGACAACAAATTTAAAAATCTAATATTTGTCTTATAGATGTTTCAAAGTCAGTCAATTCAAGGATTAATTAACTGGATTTTGTAAATGTAATGCTTACTTTTTGCTTAAAGTATAATGAAAATAATGTTTATTTATGCACAATTGCCTATGAAGTCATAGGTTAACAACAGTAGTTTTGTCCTACAATCTTGTGAAAAAAATTAAATATGGAACACTAGCATTTAATTATTTTTAACCTTATATAACCAATAATTGAATAAACTTTTTTATTCTCTATGATTTTCTGAAATTTAGTAGAATGAAATAATTTTATTTTTCAAACTACACAAGAAGTAGTAAAAATAGATTTATTAAAAACTATTCAAATGATACGTTTCAGTTTAATTCATTGCTTTTTTTTTTTTTAAATTATTGACATGATGGGATCCCTGTAATAGTCATTAAGAAGTGTGCTACCAAACTGGCTCATGTTCTCACTAAACTGAATAATAAATACCTCCTGCTTTCCTGCCTGCTGAAAGTCATCATCTGTTGCTCCAGTCATTAAGAACACTGGTGAACCATCCAATCCTACTGTTATAATAAGCATTTGGTTGCAAGAGGAAAGGAATAATGAGGATTAGGTTTTAAATTAACATGTATTTGTTTAATATACAAGATATCTTACAGTATTGTTGGAAAATTGGTGAAATGTTGGTTTCATTGGTGATTCCATGGGTTGGTTTGACCAAAGTCACAAGATATAGTCATTTGGTGACGAGGTGTTGGTGTAGCTGGTAGTCCAGTGTTTCTACGAAATGGGGTTGCAGTGATGATTGCAAGGGGATGCCTGTAGCAAGTCAGGTTTGCTAAGGTGACAGAAGCGGTGACAAATTAAGTGTAATATAGTGGTGGGATATGTCACTGTGAGAGAATGCTTGTAGTGAGTTGGATATGCTGAGGCGGTGACAGTGGCAACAAGGAATTAGGTGTAGCTTATAAACCTGTGGTGGAATGTCTCACTGTAAGGGAATGCCTGTAGTAAGTCAGTTTACTGAGGTGACATTGGGATTTTATAAATTTTGGTATAATACCTAGTTTCTATACCTGCTGGAGGAGGATGGTGCATTGTTTGAGGACATTTGGACAATTCTTATATAGCTTATGGGAATTCCATTTATTCCAGGTGCACTACTGGCACAGGATTTGCAAACAAATTCCTGAACTTTTTGTAAAATGACCTGAGACAATTTTACTTCCAATGGTTCTCATTTCTAGTGAGATTTTAATATCATTCAGCAGATCCTTAAGGCCTGCTCTCTCATTAATTGGAGCGTCTTTGAATTGGCCCTTCAAAACTCAAACTGTCTAAGATATATTTTATTTTTGTGTTGTTTTGAATATTAGTAGAAGCATTTGTTCTGAGCCTTCACATGTTCAGCTCATCTAGAATTCATGTGAGCATCTTTCTAATTTTTTAAAAACTGTCAACATGCCATTCCTACTGTTAAATAAGGTAAGGTTAATAGTGGGAGAGAGATGCTTAATATAATGGACCTCTCTTACAGTGAGATGTTTCTGGCAATGTGATTTATATATGATTTTAGTGTTTTCAACCAGAATTTTTGTTAAGGGTTCTTTTAAATTGTAGGCAAATAGATGTTTTTCTATAGCAGTTTGATCTAATAACTGACATGTGAGGTGTCTCTCCTCAAGGAGGTGGTAATATGTCTAATATAGGTAATTGATTTTTTGACAATTAAATATGAATCCACATTTTAATGGCTATGAAAAGAAGAAAGAGAAATAGCAAGAAGAAAAAGTGTAGGCAAAAGAATTCTTCAGGTGATTAGAGGCAGCCATATGTAGTCTGAATTATCCTCAAGGTAACAGCAAGATCATCCGGATATTCCTCTTGAGACTGTTAGGAAGGTAATAGATATCACAGTATTTTTGGAAATAACGCCCAATATCCATATGGTTGATTGCTTCTCCATGAGTTGGCATTTCCAGACTCTGAAAAACCAAAAATCAGCACAAAATTTTATTAGTATATTTGATGACATAAAATCACACATATTTACATTTTAATATTACATTAAAACATTTTAATATGGAATTAAGCTACACTTGCCTTGCCCATAAGTTATGGGAGGGTTAATTAAATAAGTGAATAGAGAGGTTTTTTCTTTTTCTAAGATTTCTAAAGTAATAGAATTTACTAATATACAATCAAGATCAATGAATATTCTTTTTTGATGAGATGTTTGGTTTGCCATTATGAAATTTTAATAAATGAGAAAGTTCAAATTAAGTGCAGGATGGTGGCAATGTGATTTATATATGATTTTAGTGTTTTCAACCAGAATTTTTGTTAAGGGTTCTTTTAAATTGTAGGCAAATAGATGTTTTTCTATAGCACTTCGATCTAATAACTGACATGTGAGGTGTCTCTCCTCAAAGAGGTGGTAATATGTCTAATATAGGTAATTGATTTTTGACAGGAAACATAGTCTTGTACTGGGCTGTGAATTTGATATACTGTATTGATCATTCCTAGTTTAGTTTTGATAGGTTATTTTGATTAGAGACACCAAGGTTTGCGGTTTTCCATTTTTTACATGTTTTTCGGGTATTATGGTGTTTAATGATTCCTCATATAGCAAATTCATCCTGCTTATAATTATTGTTGCAGTAAAATATGTTGATGTTTTGTTATGTTGTAGTTTTATTACTGGTATCCTGTATTCTTTGTAAGAATATTATTATTTATTTATTGATGATGTAGTTGGGAAAATTATTGTTGACTAATGTTTGTTTTATGTGTTTTAATTCACTCAGAAATATTGTTTGGGAAGTTGAATTTAGATGTCTTCTGTTTAGAAAGCTTTTTTTTCTCACTGCTATTTTATATCTTTCTGGGCATTGGCTATCAAGACAACAGTTTGTACTGATGGGTTTTTTGTACAGGTAAGTGATAAATTCTTTGGATTTTAGTTCTATATTACTGTTAAGCAGTGTGATTTTCTTCTTAACAATGAGGTTGTATGTAAATTTTAGCATTGTGTTTTTTGCAAAAGTTGATTTTCGATTTATAATTTCATCCTTGTTTTTGATCAAAACAAAAATGTCATCAATGTGACTTGTGTAGATTTTTGGTTTGTCAGTTGGAATGTTTAGTGGTAACTCATTTCATTTTACCCAGAATTTTTCATTTCCTGTGATTGTTCTTTTTGTTGTAAAAAAGAAAACAAAATAGTCAGTGGGAACACCACATCAATAAATGAATGAAAAATGTTTTACCTTAACAATGTTGGTGGCAGAACAAATAACATTCATACAAGAAGCAATAGCAAATGAGACACCGTTATGTTTTTAGAACACGGTAATTAATCTATTTATTCAACATGGCTCTCTTACAAACATACGAACAAAAAGGAAGGAAGATTAGCAAAAGTCCATACGTCCTCTTCAACTTGAAAAAGAAATGTCCAAGGGAAATAACCAATCCCTTATTTATTCATTTTGTTTTATTTTATTATCTACGAAGAGTGCAATTTTCAACACTTTTCAAAAATGATCAATATCTGTTTTTTGGGGTGTTGAGGACTGAGCAGAGAATCATTAGATAGAAATGAGGTCCATTAAATTTTTTATATTAAATCATGAGACACCCAAACAACTTAGAAAATCATGTAATCAAAGCATTTTCAAATGCTTTTACTACACTCATATGTATCAACATTTCAATTTGGTCATCTTCAATGAGTGCAGATCAACTGGATCATTCTCAGACATGCATATCAGAAATTCCACTTCTGAACCTAGTGGATCACTTTACAAACAATACTCTCAGTTATGGCAACATCTCCATAAATGTTATCTTTTTTTTCTATCAAGGTAGCTGTCAAAATGAACATTTCTGTTTTTGTTAAAGATCAGGAGTTCTGACTGGAAACAACACATTTAAGAAGTGCATATCTAGATTCTGAACAACTCATTCAGAAATGATACTGCTTTAGTCAAAGGGAGGCTTATTTAAGCTTATCATATTTTATGATATTGTTAATAGATTCAAATTTGATGGGCAGATAATAACTAAAGAAGATAAGACATCTGTTATAACACTAACAAAATATTTAACAAACAACATAAAATTTGCTAAAGATAACCTATGTTGTATTGTAATGTGCTTGCAAGCATATAACTAGATTTGTAAAATTCATGGTGAGTAGCTGCTAATATTTGTTATGAGGAAGGCAGAAACAATATACTCTTAATACAAGTATAAAACAGTGGATATGTAAGTAATAATCATGCATAAAATCATAGCATCAACAGAAAAAATAACCTTGTATGAAAGAAATGTTACTAGTTTCAGTTCTGTATCCATTTCTTGCTTGTTGAAATGAGAAGTAATTAAAAGATTGACTGCATGATTTGTTACTGTCAAATGGATAAGATAGTGTTGTATTTTCATTGTAAAGGTTTAGAACATTAAAACTGAGATTTAAAGGTGATGTGAAGTGATTGAAATGTTGTCTTAAATACAGAAGGAACAATTACTGAAGAATGCTGCATATATTCATTGTATTCTGTGTTGTCTTATCAAAAGAAAATAAAGTCACTAGAGTTATTGCATATTGTATAGAAATCAGGATGTTCTTATTTGAAGACAAACCAGTCTTTTAAGAAATTTGAGTGACTTGATTAGCATTTATTCAATTTCTGATTAGTTATGTAGTCATTGTTTACATACACCACGCCCACAAAATACTCAATAGATATTGGATAGAAAATAAGCACTATTTTCTATAGGACAATTTATGCATCACATGAGCCACATCAAATTTTTTGATGTTTACTTTGCCAAACCTGATTTAGAAATAAAATCAGTGATTGGTTGATTTTTGACCAATAATATAACACTCCTTTCAATATTTTTCCCTGCTCTCGTTCTTGGAGCCTATTCAGAAAGTATAAATAACATGAAAATCAAAGAAAAGAACAGTAGTAGAACAGTAAATCTCCAGAGCTCAACCACGTACGTGAATTCTCATTCTTCTACTCACATGCACAGACACAAAATTACAATTGCACTACGCTGTGAACTGTCTGTCTAAAAAGCCAAGTAACCAACTCAGAATTCTATCATTCTTTTGTACAACTTTCTCATACTTAAATTCAGTTATCACATATTGCTGAACTCTGAACATTTTAAACAAGAAAGTTCTTTTAATAAATATTTACAATCTCACATCAGTACAAGGGGAACTACTTCCTCTTTCTTAACTTTGTTTCACCAAACATAATTCTTTGTGTTTTTTTGTAAACTTTAAATGTGATGTGCTAATCAAAAACACAAACTTCACCAAAGCCTTCTTAACAATTTTATACCAAATCTCATTACCATGCCACAGTTAAAACAGATGAATTACAAAATTTCACTGTTATGTAATGTTCCTCTATTTATATAGATTTTATGCCTGACTAAAATATAAATTTCTCTTTTTCATCATCAACCGAAAACCTTTTTTCCCCTCCACGTATATCTTGATTATTACCATTTTTCAAAATAATAAAAAATAAGAGTTTCACAAATTAATCACTTTAAGAAAAAGCAATTCAAAAGCAAAATAAATCTAAAACCCGCATCAAAATCTGTCTATATTTCTGAGTTACATTATTCGGACTATATTGTCCTCATCATTGTCGCCATATTTATTACAACGTTTCGATCATTGTACGCTCTGGCCTTCTTCAGTTCGAGATTCCAACCACATGAAGAAGGTCGGAGCATACAACGGCTGAAACGTAATAAATATGGCGACAAAGATGAGGACAATATAGTCCAAATAATGTAACTCAGAAATATAGACGGATTTTGATGCAGGTTTTAGATTTTTTAGAATGCATGCTGCTATTTCACTGCCATCCACCCACCAAAAAATTAGTGTTGATAAAATTGGAGTTACAGTAAAAAAAAAAATAGTGTAGATTGATGAAAAATTGATTGTAAGTAAAAAGAAAATATAACCGCGGCTGAGTGCTTCGTCAACAATGGCTCTTCTTTGTAGGAATTAAAAAAAAATTCTGAAAGATTTAATTACTTCGTACAATTTGTCCTTGATAATTTTAGAAACATTATGATTAAATAGTCAACTAAAAAACGATTGAACAAAGTTGTCCTTGTCATTAGTGATGGTTGGTCCTGTTTATAACTAAACAAAATGATTTCGGGTACAATCACAAAGTTATATAAATTGATGATGAGTTTTTTTGTTAACGGAGAAGCTGACTTCATTGTTTTCTTGAAAAGAAACCAACAAGCATCCGCCCGAATGGGAATATATATTTGAATTAATATATATTGCGGAAAAAAAAAAAATGAAAATGTTTGAAATTTTAAAAACAATGTTGTTTGGGTTTGAACGACCTCAATTCAAACCGCACATTTTTTTTTTTTTTTGACTTTACACATGTGTAAGCATACAAGAAAAACAACACAGAAACTGTTTCTATAGCAATAATCTTCATTTTTCTCTATGAAATACAAAGCAATCAAGTGTGTGATTTTTTATATAGTAAGAGTTGAAATTAATAGGAGTTATTTCCCTTTAACTGTTTGTATTGTTAGGATGATTTTTTTTTTTTATCTTAACTCAAAAGATTTCAGGTCATTTCTTGCGGAGGTTCGTTAAGTCCTATATTTTCGCCGCGTTTATCGCGTGCAATGTATACTACACTACTGCTATAGACTTTTTTTCTAGAGGAGTTAAGTCAAAATTCATGCAAAAAATTCCTGAATTTGGCTTATATACGGTTAATGTTCATATTATTATTAAAGAGGAAAGATCAAAGTATTTTGTGGGTATTTTTTTACATTTTTCAATCGTTCCTAGCATGTCCGAAATTTTCGTTAAAAATCTTGTTTTTTTTTTGTCAAAAAAAGGACAGATAATCATTTTCAATCATTTTTTTCCATTTGATAAAAAAGATTAAAATCTGACTTTGATATTCTTTTAAAAATCAATTATCATCTTTTCAAAACTGATTCTAATAAAATCAGAAATTATGTTTATTTAAAATATTTTGAACCAAGTTTAACTTAGCTTCTGCGCCGAAAAAATGTAATTTGAAAATAAAACAAAGCAGGTCATAACCTTTCGCGTCATTTGACAAGTGACGAAAGACATTTTCATGAAGTTTAGATAACTTACGGGAAGATAATTCTTTCTACGGATGGAAGGAAGTGAAATTATTTAGATTTAAGTGAACAAATTATTTACCTCGTTACTTTTGTTGGGGACGTGCAGAATTTATTAATTATGCTTGAAAGAATCAGAAAGAATTTGTGTAGGTTGCGTGACTTTCTGCATCCACAACAAATAAATAAACGAAATTTAAAATACGACTAAGAACGAGACATATTCAATTAGAAGTTAATATAACATATACAATTCAAAACAATATACAAACAGGATAATTGATATATGTTATGTTGGCAAAATGTGTATGATGTTTTTGATTTCAGAATGTCTCTCTTTGTAATTGTTCGTTCATTTACCGTCTTTTAAAGTTTGTATTGATATTAATAATTGTTGATATTAAGTGTCTCTTTAGAAGGAGTTTTTTAAGAGTGATCTACCTTTAACTGTAATTAAAACAGGAAAGAAAACCGAAAAGAAAAAATACAAAATCCTAATCTAACCTAATTTCGGGATTGGTTGCTTATGTTGAACCCAGGAAAACAATATCCTAATGCCTAACCGGCATCAAAATGCCACTCAAGGTCAGCCCCTTTTACTCGGCACATACGCGCAAGATTCACCCACCTTTTGCCAAATTCTGATGAGGTGAGCCGTCGCCTTTCCGTCCTAATTTTGACTTTAAGCTGATGCTTAAAGAACAAGATCAGTTAGGAAGAAGTGAACTCCTCGCCCTCATAGAATCCCTTCTGACGCGTCGTCCAAATCACGACTTTCATAACCCCAAGCAAGCAACAGAACACATAGTGTTCAGCCTTCGTCATCTGCGGCACCACATTGCTACAAACAGAACTGGCTTCAAGGACAAAAAACTTTCCCTGCAGCATGCGAACCATGAGTCCTTCAACAAACCTGCACAACGGCACTACCGCCTTGCACTGAAAGAAGGCGTGACCAATGGTCTCGACCTGCCCCACACAGCGACGACAGTTTGGATATTTCTCCAAGCCTGCTGAACAAAATCTCTTGCCGACCCAGAGGGCTTCACGAATCACCAGCCAGGTGAGTGATGCCTCATCGTTATTGAGGCATTTCAACCCAGGCGCCCAAGGCTATATCTAGCGAGCCTCCTGCTTCGTAAGACCGAGCTCGCCAATTACATCATTTTGTACGCCCCCCACCCTAACTAACACTTGATACAATGCCTTACGAGACAACGCCTGGGCGTTGGAGAGACCATCCAAAGCCCGAAAGAAGAGCTTCAGAGCACGACGACATTCGCTGTAGAAGGAGCACTTTCGGCTTGGGATTTACGGCCGGCCTATTCCTCGCACGAGCGCACACTTCTCAGGGATGGGAAATGTTTACGGATGTCTTCTTTCCAGAAGGCGCTCACCTCATCCGATCCGCGACACATTCGGTCTAGAAAGGTGATGCGAAGCATATGTTGACGAATCTCAATGCTGGGCATACGCAGACCGCCCTCAGAGGATGAAGGCAACAGATCTCGCGAGATACCATAGGGGCCTTGTCTTTTCACAAGAAAGAGAACAAGACCCGTACTAATAAAATTAGTCTGGCATACGGGAGTGGAAGTACAGGGAGTCGGTACAGGATAATCGGATAGATGTGTGACACATACTTCCGCCCTTCCCTTCAGGAAAGTCTCCCCGAGACCACAGATTAACCGCGATCTCAGCCTTCCCTTCTACCTCCGACCAATTCATTTCCAACTGGAGATCAGGGCCGAACCAGACGCCGAGTATCTTGATCAGCCCATCCGTCAGAGGAAACGTCCGGGAAGAGAAACTCCCTCCACGCACCCAACCGCAAGCCAACAGACTTATCGCGGTTGATCTTGGCCCCTGTCACCATCTCATACCCACTGATCTCTTTGCTGACTTCGTCAATCTCGGCTCTGCTCGACACAAAACCGAAACGTCGTCAGCAGGGCAGAATACCTGGCTGAGGTGGAAGCCCCAGCTAGGGAAATTCCGCAGGACCGGATTCGCCATTAACTTGCGAAGGAATGGTTCCAACGCAAGAACGTAAAGCAAAGGCGAGCGGATAACCTTGACGAATGGAGCGAGACAATACGAAAGGCTTCGATCTTATCCCATTCACCTCCACCAGCACACCGGGAGTCGCATACAAAAGTCGGATCCAGGAGCGAAAGTCGGCTCGAAACCGGCCGCCGAAAGGATAGCCTCCAGAAACCGATGGTCAACCCTATCGAAGGCCTTGGACTGATCTAAATTGATCAGCGCGGCTTCACTGTCGACTTGTTCTAAGATCAAGCGTACCATATGAAGGTTATCCTGAATAGTCCTGCCCTTCACAGCACAAGTCTGTTCGGGGCCAATCAGACAAGACAGGACAAGCTGCAAACGGTTGGCTAAGATCTTCGCCAAAATCTTTAACTCTGTGTTTAACATGGTTAAAGGGCGAAAAGTTCCCTAACCCATCCCCACCGTTCTTGTCCTTACGCAGCAACTTGATCACACCACTGGTGAAGCGTTGAGGTAAAGACCCTTGCTTCATCCAGTGGTTGAAAATCAGTTCCAACAAAGGAACAAAAACGGGCGACAGCCTCAAGTACACTTCGTAGTGAGGACCATCTAGTCCCGGAGACTTATCCAGGCCAACCTGCTTCAGCGCTTCCCAGATTTCCGACTCTGTGATGGGACCCTCGCACCTAGCCGCTTCAGCTGCCTCGAGGCAGGGAAAGTCGGCTAAATAGGCGTCGAACTGGTAGAGCTCAGACCACTCCCTGGTGAAAAGATCCTGGAAGTAATCTCGAAGGCCTCGCATATGCCCGCGCTTGTAGTCACGGTCCGCTTATCCGGCAATGTGACGCACGCTATCGCCTTGACGCGTTCCGATTCTCCTCTGCACGCAGTTCAGCGGCCATGTTCGTCGCCTCAAAAGACATTCTTTTAGCCTAGCCCTTACCAGAGCTTGATCCTTCTTGATAAGCAAGGAGGTCAACTCTGCCTTAGCTAAGGCTATATCCCCACTAACACGGGATTTCACGGCCCGATCAACTTTTTTCTTCTAAAGCCGTTTGCGCCGCTAATCTATCTTGATTGAGTCGACGACTAAAATCGGCAAAACGTTCTAATTTTACATTTTAATTTATCCCACCAGGCGTTTCCCACAACCGCCCGTCAATTCCCTCTGAATCATTAGTAGCATGGTCCCGGAAACCCTGCTCACCAAATAATGAACAGTTAAATTTCCAGTAACCAGCCATTCTAACCTTGAGCTTTATCTAAGTTTACGGACCCGGACAAAACTATGATCCGTATAAACTATATAGTGGAAACTTATGACACTCTGAGAGCCTTACATCGACTCTCTTAACTAAGACTCAGTCCAGGTAGCTCGCAAGCGTCCCACCGAGTTGCCACTATTTGTCAAGTCCATGCTACCTCCTGAGGGTGCTCAT
The DNA here is from genome assembly GCA_903632075.3 of Acanthosepion pharaonis. NCBI lineage: Eukaryota > Metazoa > Mollusca > Cephalopoda > Sepiida > Sepiidae > Acanthosepion > Acanthosepion pharaonis. The sequence goes on along the minus strand of CAHIKZ030005350.1, from coordinate 1,403,572 downwards.
TCCCTTATCGACAAGATCAAACCCGCCGATAAAGTCCCGAAATGCCTTCACATCAGGATTGTTAGTACCCGTTTTTGCCTTATACGATCTATATCGATCAAGGACGGCATTCCAATCTCCCGCTAAAACTACCCGACGAGAAGTCATCAAAAACGGCTCGATCTGCCGAAACAAAGCAGGCCGCTCAGCATGGTTATTGGGCGCATAAACCCCGATGAGACGCAAAGCCTTATCCTTTATGGTAGCATCCAGCACACAAAGCCTGCCCGCCGGATCCGCGAAGAAAAAGGTACATACAGCCTTCAAGACCTGCTCACTAGCCAAGAGACACCCTCGAACGACCATCAAAACATGCTGAATAAAGAGCGAACCCCTAGACAGTATATCCTCCACGGTCATGAGAAGAAAAACGGGTCTCTTGCACACAACAAACATTCACTCCGAGGCGCTGAAGGTCATGAGAGAACCTCGCCCTGCGAGACTCGGACCTCAGACCCCGCACATTTAAAGTAGCTAACCAGAGAGACATCGAGAAGTCCAATTAGGGTTGTTTACCTGAATTAAACATGGCCGGGGTAAGGATACCGACAGCCTCCCATAGACCCATGGCCCATTTTCATTTTTGATGGTACCGTCTTGGGAGATTCCGCCGATATCCCAGGGAAGGTCAATTTTAGTGCTCTATAAAGGGAGGGGTGAACGAAAACCGGGATCCTCCCAGCACAAAATTGCTTCATTTTCTCAATTTCTCATTCTCAGTGATAGCAATGGGCGGGGTCATGTTGAACGAAGTTATTGCCTCGTCCAACATGTCCCAAATCAGTCTCACCCCAGTCTCAGATCTAATTACAGTTAAGACCTTTTGTGCATTTGGAAAGTTCATTGGGTCATCTATTTCTTTATCTCCGAATTGCTTAATTGAAAGCAGATATTTCAGGTTCGTAATCCTATTTCCATAATCCTTCGCCTTCTCTGCCTGTAAAGGTGAAATTTTACAAACTTCAGTACCTAAATTATAAATAGGTTTAGATTTCTTCTTTTTTTCCTTGGAATCTAGGGTAGGGCTTCTCAATCTTTTAGAAGGAGGGGGCATTACCGGCGATTTAGTAGGAGAAGGACTGGAAGTGTTGCGGGGCGTAAAGGGTTGTCTAAATGGGCTGGGGTCTCTACTGAGAGGAATATGGGACTGGGCAGAAGAGGAATGGGAAGCAAGTGGAGGCTTCACTCTACAAAGAGAGGTTGAGGGACGGGGAGAAGGTGTTGGGTCGGAGGATGCGGAGGGAGTGGATTTCTTTGGAGACGGGGACGGGATGTAGAGGGCTGTGAAGACTTAGATGGAGACGATTTCTTTCTTTGTTGATCCAATTTAGTTTTCAGCTCCTTAATTTTTTCTGTTTTAGTATAACCGGGTTCATATTTCTTTTTTTGCTCTTCAATGGTCAAAATAGAGGGCAGGGCATCGCCCTTACTGTTGCCTGATGGAGTGCGGCTGTGTGTGTCTTTAGTCCCCGAGGCTTCAGGGGACTGAGGCCCCGCTGTCTGACGCTTCCCTCTGGCCCTGCCGACTACCTGCCATTCCCTCTTTTCCTTCTCCTCAACCACACTTGCAGTGGAAGAAGGCTCTTCGGGGAATGGGGGCTTTGATGAGGACCCAACCGGGGGTACAACCGCTCCGGTCCTGATAGCCGACGTGCACATTACAGGTGTGGCGGATTTAGAAGACTCGATCAGAGTGGGGGTCAATTGGGACCTGAGCTTCTTCTCTGGGCAGGAAGAGGAGAGGTGACCAGTCACTCCACACTTCCAGCAAACTGGTTTACGGCCGGTCACGATGACCGGCAGCTTCAGGTCACCGACGCCAAGACAGTTGGGGATAGAGCTGAAGGCTTTATGGTCGAGCATCATCTCGAAGCTCCATCCCCCGGTCAGGCTATTACAAGAAGCACCCAGAATCTCGCCATACTGGACAGGAATGCCGCCAGGTGCTGCCCGATAATTGAGAAGGGACCTCGTAAACTGCTACGGTGGTCCTTCGCCGTCCCTCGCACTCTGTACGAAAGGATAATAGCCTTCGTAATCAGATCCCGAGTTGTTGCTCTTATACAATCATCGGCAGCGGGCAGCAGCACGTCCCACGTGAAAAATCCCTTGCCCTTAACGATTCGGGGGGGCTTAAACCCCAGGGACTCCAGTGATTTGAACATTGTGTCTTTAGTCGAACGACAAATTTTGCGAGATCGCTTATCGACGACAAAAACTGACACTATTCTTTTCTCGACTCTCTTCAGTTCTATTGGATCCTGCAAGAGCTCACCTTCCACCACAAGGTGTGCGTAACCCTTGGCACGATCCAAGAACTCCGCAATGTCGATTATGCATCTAGGAGGGGACTTCCAACAAGAGGGCGATTCCTCGGCCTCAGCATTAGTAGTTGAGTTGTCATTTGCTTTGTCACAGTTGTTGCTCTTTTCAGCCTCCATATTTTTGGAGGCTTTTTTCAGCACATCCACCATTTCCTCATTTGTAGGAACTGTGGGCAGATCAGGATATTCATCCTTGTTGTCTTTGTCCGGAGGATCTTTTTTCGGGTTATAGAGGTGTTTCATTACAGTGCGTCGAAAAGTAGCAATTTTAGGCTTCTTTTTTAGAATTAAAAAGGAAGGAACTTTTTTATCCTTCTTATCCATTTTTTAACAGAGAAGGGGAGGGGGAAAAAGGGGGAGGGGTGGGAAATAGTTTAATAAATTTATGGGCGAGAAAAAAAAATTAATAAATAAATAAGTTAAATCAAAAAATAAACAAAAACCCGAAAGCGAGAACACAAAATAAATTAAAAGATGGAAAGAAACAACTAAATATATAAATTAATCAAAAATTAAACCGAAACACACGAACATTGATTTAAAGAAATTAAAGAAAATGAAAATTAAAAAGGAAAACTAGAATAAAAGAAAAAAGAGCAAAAAAATAAAAGGGGGTAGAAATGTGAATTAAAAAAAAGAAAAAACTGCAGAAATTACAGCGGTAAAAATGAAAATCAAAAAGGAAAACTGGAATAAAAAGAAAAAATGGCAAAAATTAAAGGGGCTAAAAATTAAAATAACATAGGAAAACTAGAATAAAAAGAAAAAGAGCAAAAAATTAAGTGGGGGGATAAAAATAAAATGGAGAAAAGAAAGAAAAAATGAAAAAACTTTTTCAATGCGGTCGCAAAAATGTAAAATTAAAATAAACAAACTTAACTAAAATGAAGTTCCAAAAGCAAAAGGTTAATTCCAACAAAAAGGGTCGAGCGATAGAGCTGTCAGCAACGGTAAAAAATAACGACACAAAAGTGAAAGACTGGTTGACTGGGTGTTTGTTACTGACTGCCTGGGGCGGTCAGCGTTTATTTTTATAAGTCCTGAAAGTCCGAAGTTGGCTCACTTGAGTTTTGGCGCAATTTCGTTTTGCACGTGAACTTTCAGTGATGAACCAATGAGATTGGTTGTTTCGCCTAGTGCAGTTTTAATTGGTTGAAGTTTTCCGTACGTAGGCGTAAGATATAGACTGTTCTGTTGCTAGGGTTGAAAGGTAAGGAAAAAAGGACGAGTCTACACTTTTAAGGAAAACTTTCAGCGCTCTAATTTTTTATTTTATTTTTTTTTTTACTTAGCTTTCATCTTTACGTTTACGATGCTTTATGGAAAATATAAAGAAATTAAAAAAAATAAGACTGTTAAGAGTGAGATTAAATTTCATAAGAAAAAGGTATCTAATTAATTTATAGGTATCTCTTATGAAATTTTATCAGAAAAATACATAAAATACTATAATTTTATGTACATTTATTACATTTTACTGTGTTATTTGTATTTCCATTTTATTATTAATTTTGATATTTCATTTATGGAAAAAATGTCATAACTGAGATTAATATAAAAAATAAGATCATATAAATTAAAGTTTAGCAGTAGTTAAATTTCATAAGATGATACTGATAATTATAGGTACTCTTCTCAGTTGAAATTGAAAAATCAAATTAACTTCTCCATACGTGTTTCGCAAAAGTAAAGGCCTTAACAGCGGAGAACAATGCTGAACTCAAATAATGCAACTAAATTGTATCCTGGTTGGTCTTCCGTACTTTATAATTACCGCCCGATTATAAGCACAAAAATTACATTTTTTAATTACTGCGGATCTTCTGATTGGTCCAAATGATACAATTTTCAAAGCACTAAACAATGACAATCTCATAAGGACACTTTGAAAGGTTGATGTTGCTTTTTTAACTAATGTTATAATATTTTTAAAATACTTAATGTAAAAATCTATTATAATTAAAGAAATAACAAATAATTGTATTAAAAATTCAATTTTCATTGAAAAAAATTTTTGCTTTCAGAAAATATTGTCCATATTCATAAAAACAAATAAAAGCATTTCAAATTAAATAATATATTTGTTTTATTAAGTTTTGTATGTTACAATTCAGAGCTGACTTTTAAGTACCATGGTGCTAATTAAAAAACCCAAAAAACATTTGCATTCTTCAAAGCCTTGTGATTTTAACTACATATTGTAATAATCACTAAGGTTGATGCGCTCGAATTTCTAGAGTTTTTCATCAAATTAGTTATGGGGTTGTTAATAAATATAAAAAAATATTTCTGCCATGACTTTAAAAAAAAAAAAAAAGAAGATATTTAATAATTTCGATCATCTGTGAATAGTTTCTGAAAGTTTAACATCTGACAATTATTTTTATTTTTGCAAGATTTTCCAAATTAATGTGTGTAATACAAAAAAAAACGTGCTAAAATTGTTATTTACTAGCCCCTGTTGGTACAAAGAGAAACAAGGTTTTTTTAATCAAAAAAATTTAGAATGTTCTAAAAGAAACAAAAATTTTTTAAATAATTAAAAAAAACTTTGGTCTTTCCTCTTAAAAACATAAGCATAGACGATAAAATTTTGTTTTCATAAAGGTTGGCGTCTTTTTCATCAGACTATGCTCTATTTTTTAGCGATTTCGTGGAGGTACCTACTCAAAAATAAGCGATACCGGAGTTTAATAATAATAATAATAAAACAATTAAAAAAAAAAAAACGGGGTTTAATTTAAAAAAAAAAAATAAAATCCAGAGTTTTTAAAAAAAAAAACCCGGAAAACCGCAGTTCAATAAAAGGAAAAAAAATGAAAACTCCTTAAATTTTTCTGACGTGTTGAATGATTTATTTGTCAGTTTGGGAAATGTAAGTAATAGAGACAAGGCTGAAGTTAACGAATACAACTTGAACCCCTTCATTTTTTAGCAACCTACTGCCCAGTAAGAAAATTAAAAAAAACATTTTAACTTAAAATTTTTAAGCAATATTGAATTTTTGGTACTTTGCCTTTATATAACCTGACTTTAAGAAGTTGCTTGTTGTTGAGAAAATTACCAAAAAACTTAAAATTTATTATAAGTACTTTTCTCTTATTGCCTGTGATAGTGTCGTGTACGAATACGGTATTTAAAAGAATCGACACGTTTTTTTGTTTTTTTTTACTTTTAACAAATTTGGGGTTCGTTGAATTGTCGTGGACTTTTCCATTTATTGTTCAGGTTAGTAAATCCAATTTTAATTCAATTAATAAGAATATTGACTTAAATTAATATAGAAATTTAATAATTTTTTATAAATTATTATAAAAAAATAAGTGATTTGTTTCAATACGGGGTAAAACTTTAAATTAGTTCATTTTCCTGAAATAATATTTTGGAAATATATTTTATTTTTTCTTGCGACAATAATAGTATCCATTAATTTAAAAGCACCTGAAAGCTTTTCTAATTGATTAATTTAAAGTTAAGAAATTTCATAGTTTTTTTTTTTTTTAAATTTACAATTCAGGTCCATTTTTTTGGAACTAGAGATCCTGTTTGACCAGAAGAAAATGATTTAAATTATTAAAGCCCTTGTTCTTATTAGTATGTAGAATCAGATTCCTACATTTTTTTAAATCTTAAATTTTGTGCAAGTTAAACATATAGAGGCTCCCAGCCAAATATAACAACTGATGTATTTTGATTGGTTGTAAAATATTAATTAGGTGTCGTCAACTACGTCTGAAGGTACCGACCCAAATTTTGACCTCTAGTTGACGCCATGAAATGTAAACATATTTACGAGCCTCCCCACGAGACCAAGAGAACTAATAAAAACGAAACTTCGACGCGACTTGGTCAGTGGGCACTTAAAATATTGAAACCAATTCACTTGACTTCATTGGAAATCAACACAGCAAAGGAGACTAACTTTTTATCTTCAATACAACAACAAACTTTGTCAACCATCTCCAGGCTTAACGCTCACTCCCACAAAATATTCCATTCCACAAGAATCTCTGGTTAATGAGCGATAACAGTCAGTGAGTCAAGAACAATACTCTTTTTCTATTTAATTAATACACAAAAAAAACATCTGTTTAATTTTCCTATAAAAACAAATATAGCTAACTAAACCTTGTCATTTTCACACATACAGTACAGTAGCTCAAATTCTTTCAGTAACACACACACACCAAAGAACTCTATTGTGTTTATCAACTTTTGCACTATATATTATGTATTTGTTGTGTTTATAAAAAATATTTATTGTTGAACAACACATTTTCTTCTACTTGATTATTTCTCTTGTTGTTGTCTTTGTTACATTGGATATTGTAAAATTTGTAGAGGGTCAGTTTTTATTTCTATTTATAACCAATACAAATTGGCTGACCCACTATAAGTATAAATTTATAGTTTCTGGTTGACGCCAGAAAAAAAAAGAAGTAATAATTGAATAACCATACTTTTGAAATAGTCACAACATGCTGTATACTTGGTACCAGTAGATCTTTTAAACGTTAAAAAAGGTGAGGAAAGATAAGGGGGTGGAGTGAACATGAGAAAATAAAAGTTATCTCTGAAAGAAATTTAGAAAAATCCATTTTTTTCATTTACACTTCTCGCTTGAGTCATTTTACAGATTCAATTGGAAAGCAACATATCTTAAAATGTCATTTTTTTTACTTCATCACAAATAAGATATAGAAGTTAACATAGGCTAAAGTTCGGAATTTGTAAATTTTTGAACATTTACGAATAGTATGTAACTATTTCTAAACACTTTACTATTGTTGACTAGTAAAAATAGGAAGACGGATTTATGCGCCCCTCTTTTGGAAATGACAATAGAAACATGCCCCCCGTGAATAAACATCTGATGTAGGCTAGATATTACATGGCTGCGATGTTATGAAAAATCAAACAATAAAAACGAAGAAATTAGTACAAACAACAAAAAAAAAAAAAACAGCTCGTCGAACAAAATAAAAGAAATGTTGCAAATTGTTTAAAAATAAAATTGTTCAGACTATCAAAAAATACTTCCTCAAAAACGAAAGAGGAATAATTTTACGCCGAACAATTTGAGTTCAACACCGTTCACTTAGGAAACACGTAAGTAATCTGTTGGTAATTCACACAAATTAAAACGAAACGATGGCAGCAACAATGAAAATCGAAAGGAAACAACTTCAAAGTTTGACGGTTGAATTTGTTGATAAGATGGATGCTATGCCTACTTTTCTAGATTATGCAATTAAAAAAAAATTGTTACTGAGAGAACATAGAAATTCAATATCTAAAGAACATGGCGAGAATCAAATACGCCAAATGCTTATTTTCATCGAAAAGAAGTTACCATTGAAGTCAAACGATTTTCTTTATGCTTTGGTGAACTCTGGAAATACAGATTTAGCCCAAAAATTGGTCCCAGAAACTAGTATCTCCGATCTTGAAAATTTATTTTTGGATAAACCTAAACCATCAACAACCATTGAATTCCAACACAAGTATCAAATTCAGGCTGAAAACCTCACAAACTTTCGAGTAGATTTTATTAATTTTATGTCTGATATGCCGACATTTATTGACTATGCGCTTCAGATAAATTTATTTAATAAACAGCATAAAAATGAAGTCCTGTCTGATGCAAATGTCGACAATCAGACACGCAAAATGTGTGATATCATAGAAAAAAAATTACCTGAAAAATCAGATGAATTTTTATATGCTTTGAATGAATCTGGAAATGAATATTTGGCAGAATTGTTATTACCTAATGAGACTTGTGACTTTGAATATCTAAAAAATAAACCCGCTATTAACAGAGTCGAGAAGGATGGCAGTTTGAGTTACCCGATGACAAAACGGGGCCGCGTTGTTATAATAGAAAATGTTGATTTTGCTGAACCATATTATCGTCATGGCAGCGACAAAGATCGTGAAGCTCTGGAAAGTTTTTTTAATGAATTGGGGTTTGAAGTTATTGCCAAACAAAATTTAACGGCCGAAGAAATGAAAGAGTGCTTACATGACGAGATTAATAATGAAAAAGGTTATAATGAAGATTGTTTTATTTTGTTTATTTTGTCCCATGGAAGGATTTCTGAAATATATGGTACGGATGTGAAAACCATGAATTATTCTGTTATATATAATGAGATTAATAACTCCCCTATTTGGAAAGATAACGAAAAACCCAAATTAATCTTCCTTCAAGCATGTCAAATTGAACAAACAAGTGAAGAACAACTAGATGCCCAGAAAATTTCTCGTGAAAATCTTCCAAGTGGACATTTCTATATAATGTATGCTACAATACCTGGAAAGTATGCTTATAGAAAAACTGACTCGGGAAGCAGACTAATCCAAAGTTTGATTAAAATTTATAAAGAAAATTATTTAACAGAAGATATAGAAACGATGGGAATTAAGATTAAAAAAAATATGTACAAGATTCCTGACAGTGAAAACAACCAAATAGCTATTTGTCACAGCAGTCTTGTAAAGAATGTATATCTTGGCCTCGCTTGAAAAATGAAACTATTTATAATCGTTTTTTACTTTAATTTTTTTTTTTTTTAAATACTTTGTATTTTATTCTTTTGTTTGAATTTGATTCTAAGTCATCTTAAAAATTAGATGACATTTTGAGAAAAAAAGTGAACATTTTTTTGTGTTTTCCTTTCATTTTTTTTTTTTTTTTTTTTTTAAATCGAATTTGTTGCTACATTGCTACATTCTTGACTGCTGATGGTGAAGGTTTTGTAATTCTTTTAACCAGTGTGGTATAATCCTAAGAAGCAAGGATAAGTTACCCTATATAAACAGTGGATGGACACTGACCTATTTCTATGAATAATACTGCCCCTATCATGGTTTGAATTTAAATCACCACTACTGGACATTTCTCCAGACTCGTATCAATATCCACCTCTGATACATGTTTTGTTTAGCAAAATGGAATAGTCCATTATTTATAAGATATTAGCAGAAGACGTCAAACACTTCTATGTTTTTGTCTTTCTTTCATTTTCAACAATGAGAACCAACATAAGTTCAAATCTGGAATTAATTAGCATTTAAAAGGCAGTGATGAGATGTGTAGTCAAATTAATTTTTATATACCACATTCCTTCAGGACATAGGTAATCATGGCTCTCCACAACTTTCTATTCCATGTGGCACTTGGCAAGTTCATACAAACTTGTTAGGTAAGTGTCTCACTGCCTTCACCTATCTCTCTTGCCTTCAATATACCCCTGTAAGGGTTTAAGTTTTCCAAGAACTCTTTTCTCATATAAGGAATTTCAGCTAATTTTGAGTATGAATGTTCTTTCTGTTGCCATTTTCTTTAAGACTTGATTGTTCCTTACTTGCTCTGTTCATGGAATTCTCAGTATCCTTCACACATTTCTGCTACTAGTTTTTTCATCAGTCTTAGAAAATTGTCCAAAAATCCAACACTCTTTTCTTTGTAAGATTTTACACTGAACATTTTATTTATTTATTTTTTTACTGCATACACTCAAAAGATTTAAGGTTGAATAATAATAAAATAAAAATTGCCCTGATGCTACACTTAGCTTGGCTCACATGTATTTCAGGCTTAACTGCTTGGAGATGTTACATGTTTTGTCTTAGGAGATTAAGATGGGCTACAGCAAATATCCCATTTAGTTCCATATAATTATGACTCGGTTGCCTGACCGTAACAAATTGGGCAAGTCTCCTAGGAGCTTATGCACCTTTTCATGAGTGGGAGGAGAGTAACATGGTTACATATTGAGAAATTTTTCTTTTAACTTTTTTTTTTTAAAAGCTTGATGGATGAGTCAGAGAACTCGAGTATCACATTTATATAGTTAGGAATAATTATGAAGGTTGAGGCAGTCAAGGCAATTTGTTCTTCATATTTATATAATTGGGAATAAGAGACCATCTGCCTCACCTGAAGATATTTCTAACTATGCACCACCAGCATGATCATGCACAGACTGAATATTATTCAATCTACATAATTATTTAATCTTACATTAATTATTTACTTCTATTATTATTATATTTAATTAATGATAATAATTTACATGCACATTATTTATTTAATCTGCACATTAAATAACATGCATAATTATTTACATTATTTAATCTGCACAAACTGGGTAATCTCACCTGAAGGTATTTCTAACTGGGCCCTGCCTACATGGTTATGCCCTGCTTTTATGAAAAACTGTCTCCACACTGTGCTGTGATGTCAAAACCTGGTATACCCTTGTCAGATTAGATGTCAGGATGAATATATTGGGCTTCATATATTTGTAGCTCACCTTCACTTTACTGGCCTGATGCTATCAATAATAGTAATAATAATAACTAAATAAAAGTATTTGGAATTTTGTATAAATAAAAAAAAAACTTCATTTTTATCTTGCAAGTTATGCTTCATATAATGAAGTAACATTTTATTGATGCCCATTTTTTTTAAAAAAGCTTTCTTTCTCATTTACATTTATTACAAAATTTTAAAAATTAAAGAAAAATCATTATAATAAAAATTTTTGTCCTTAAATAAATTGAAATTAAATGCCAGAAAAAATTACAGAATTAATTCAACAAAAAATTATATTTTTGCATTGTAAAAGTTATCCAAATTTCAACGGGGTGTCACATTGAAAAAAAAAGTTCTTTGACATTTCAAAGACAAACAAGAGGTATTTCTGGGTTACAGAGTGTCTGTAGTAGAGCTGAATCCTTCACCTGACTACACTAATCTGTCATTTATTGAGATTACAAATACACGCACACATGAGTTTTACTTTATGGTAGATAAATGTACTGAATAAAGTTTTGCTCAAACTCTAATTTGTATTATTAAAGGAGGTTGCAAAAGTACTTAATATTTTTCCGTTCAAAAATAAATAAAAACTAAATTGATTTGAAAGACGAAATGTCCTTATTGATCAAACCACTAGCTACCTTCAATAATTATATTTCATGCATTTGCGTGTTTATATCAGATGGTGGTTTTTACTGGAAACTCAATGACATCAAGTTTGTTTTGTTATTTTAATCAATTCAACCCAAGCAATGTGATAATGCCACTAACATGCAAGGGGTTACTTGGAGTGAAAGAGAATAAGACTTTAGTGAGGAGAAAGGACAATAAAGGAACAATGTAATTTAAATGTGTATTAAAAATTGGGGATATATGGAATTTAACAGGTTGTGGAGTTGTGTGTGTCCAATATGTAAACAAAGATAGAAGCATACAAAAATTTGAGTTTCAACCATGGACTGTTTATTCTTGTTTTTTATATAAACTGTAGAGAAACAAAGTTCTTAATGTCCCTTGGGTATATCCATTTTCTTTCTGGTCCAGAAGTTTGGGTTGTAAGTATAAGTACCGTGCCCATGGTTGAGCTCAAGCCAGCCTTGCACAGAGTTGGAACAACCAAAGGAAAGCTTCTACTTAATTGTTGGAAGGTTTAAACATGGAGTATTCTTTTTCTTGGTTCAGAAGTTAAGGTAAGTCAGTATAAGCATCATTACAATGATTACACTTAAGTCGCCCTTGTGTTGAGTTGGAACAGCCAAAGAGAAAGCTTGGCATACTTCTTAGGTTGAGGTTTTGGAAGACATGTACAAGTGCCATGCATTTGAAAAGTTGCAAGAGGGTTCAGTCATCACTGGACCAGGGAAACTAATTTTCTTCAGTGAAAACAATTACCATGTGGTACTACATCTTGGAGTAACAGGAAGAAGACTGAGGCTGGAAAATCTTTGCTTTTTATAGACTTCAACAACACCATCTAACGACATTTGATGAAATCAAGTGAGGTAATCATATTTCCGGTTCCTTTACTATCATGGGGAAATGTATCTTTTTTTTTATAATTATTATTATTTTATTTATTGATTCTTGTTTCATTTTCCCACTGATATTAGTGTATTTTGAATATATAAAAACACTTATATGAATATAAGAATAATTGAATAAAAAGCTTAATTGCAATACTTGTCAGTCATCTTTAATGAAACGTATAAAAAAGATTACTCCCTAAATATATAATTTTACATGCATACACACACACACACACACACATGAAGGTGGCCTATTGGTTAGAATGTTAGTGTTCTCACCATGGTCAACTAATCAAAGAAGCGAATTTTTGATAATATCAGTCTGTGAAGATGATGATCACAATGTGCAGATCATTGGGAAGTGCTTGTTATGGGTTGACACAAGTTTTGTGAGTGAAAATGAGTAAACAAAACTGTTTTGATGTTGATGATTGTGCTAGTATACAGTCACAAGTCATTGTGACTGAAGGTTTGAGCATACTGGACTTATTCAACTACTGATCACATCAGATTATGCACACTGTCCAATAAACTGTAACTAAAGTGTATTTAGTATACTTACAGTATAAACCACAGATTGGTTGTGCCTGAGTCCACAACTGTAACATGGAGCTTAGTTAGCTACTGCAGTAGATTCTATAGTCTCCTAAGTTTAACAGATGCCTCATCTCACTCATATATATATATATATATATATATATATATATATATATATATATATATATATAGTAGAACAACTTGGAGTTTCACGCACAATGCAATCTTCAATTGCTAAGTATAAACTGACTGTTATGTAATTTAAATTTTAATAAAAATATCTGGCTACTGCAATGTTGTCAGTCATATATTACATAGTTTTTTTTTTTTTTAAAAATATATCTAGCATTGAAAATAAACTAACTAACTAACTAACTAACTATATATATATATATATATATATATATATATATATTTATTAAAGACATTTTTTTTTTTTTTTTTATGTTTAACGTTGTTATTTTATAGATACAAGTATTTAAGCAAATGCTCTGTTTATGATAAACAGTATTAAATAACATTTACCGCCTGAATGTCCGAAAATTTTCATAGAAAATATTCGTTCTTTGGCAGGATTCGAACCTGCATCCTATCTGGAACCGTCATATACGCTGACGTGCCTTGACCGCTGACCCACAAAAGAACCTTACGGTAGACAAGGTCGAATTTACTGCTTATAAACTCTAATCTTCCATGAATCTCGTACATTCATAACTGCTCTGGCGTATCGAATGTAAACAAATGACCTATAAATGTATCTATAAAATAAACATTAAACATAAAAAAAAAATGTCTTTAATAAATAAATTGTCGGACCTTGTCCATTTCTTAACATATATATATATATATATAAAAATATTTATTTATTTACTAATGTATATTTTGGCAGCAACTTTTCTTTCAAACATCTTTCATTGAATGTGGTCAACAAGGAAGATTGAATTTTTTTTTTTTCATTAAGTTTTTTCAGCATCCTAACATTTGCCGCTTTATAAGAGTTAAGGAATATAAAAATTGTTCATAATTTTTATTGTCCCACACACTTTCAGTCATTTCTATAGTCATTTTGAAGGGCGTTTTGTCTCCAGTGTTGTTTATTTTTTCCTTGTGTTTTGGCTGTTACGTTGTTTCTCGAAAAAGGAGTGTTCATCCCAAGCTCTCACAAACTGGAATGAAGGGTGTTTGTAGACACAGTCAAAAATTATGTTGATTGTTTCTTCAACATTGGGACATGGTAAAAAGATTTTCAACATCAAATGAAACTAGAGTGTTCATTTGTTGATGCAATGCTGTAATTGTTGGGTGTGTATGGAGAAATTATGTTATCAAGGGTTTTTGATGGTTGGTATACCGGTGTAGGTATTTGTGATATGATAGGATGTAGAGGAAAACCTGGTTTATGGGTTTTTACTTTACCATACATATATCCTGGTTGGTAATCACTGACAATTTCCTTGATTTTTAAAATATCAACCTCAGTGTAATTTGCTGTGATAAGTTTATTTACATACTTTTTTAACGAATCTGTAGGATTTTTCTTAATTTAATGAATTTTGCTGTGTCGTCAGAGATAGATGATAATTTTTTATTGCAATCTTGTCAGTTGATGACATAATTATTGGCTTTATCAGCATGTCTGATATGGTATTAGAGTTGTTACATAACTCTTTTGTAGCTGATTTGAGTTTGTGAGGATATTATTGTTTTCTGTGTAGAGAATGGTTTTTCAAACCTTCTGCTTTTAGAAGATTTCTCAGATTTGGGTGCACCTTAATTAATTCTTTTATTAGCTGTTAGATTGATAGAGTATTTTGATTTTCTTTTGAATAAGTTCATATCTAGGTTGGACGTGGCAATTCAGGCTGATACTCAAGAATTCTCTTTAGTTGTCAGTGAGTTTGTGATCAGACAAGTTTAGGAAGTTACATTTACCATTAGGCAGCACAATCTTTTAATTTAGGTACCTCCACAAGATCGCTAAAAAAAAGAGCATAGCATGATGAAAAAGACGCCAAACTTGACGAAAACAAAATTTTATCATCTAAATGCTTATGTTATCATTAAGCGGAAAGATCAAAGTTCATTTTAATTATTTTTTAAAATTTTTTCCTTCTTTTTAGAACATTCTAAATTTTGATTGAAAAAACTTGTTTCTCTTTGTATTACCAGAACTAGTAAAATAGAATATACAATTTTTAGCATGTTTTTTTGTATAAATCTTGCAAAAATAACTATCGGGTGTTAATGAAACTTTCAGAAATTATTCACAGATGATGGAAATTATTATAAGTATGTTTTTTTTTTTTTTTATTAAATACATGGCAGAAATATTTTTTTTTAAATTTATTACCCACCCCCAACTAATTTTATGAAAATGCTAGAAATTTGATCGCATCAGGTTTAGTGATTACAATAGTTAAAAGCACAAGGCCTTGAAAAATGCAAATCATGTTTTTTTTTTGTTTTTAATTGGACCCCCCTACCTGAAAATCAGCTCTGAATTGTAACATAGAAAACTCAATAAAACAAATATATTATTTAATTTCAAATGCTTTTATTTGCTTTTATGAATATGGACAATATTTTCTGAAAGCAAAAAAAATTTTCGATGAAAAATGAATTTTTAATACAATTACATTTAAGTTGTTAAAATATTATAAAATTAGTTAAAAGCCACATCGGGTTTCCTAAGTGTCCTTATAAGATAGATCTTGTTTTAGCGTGTTGTAAATTGTATCATTTTGACTAAACAGAAGATTTGTAATGTAATTTTGTGTTTATAATCGGGCTGTAATTATAAAGTATGGAAGATCAACCAGAATACAATTAAGTTGCTTTATTTGAGTTAAGCATTGTTCTCTGCTGTTAAGGCCTTTACTTTTGTGAAACACGTGTGGAGAAGTTAATTTGATTTCAACTGAGAAGGGTACATACAAGTATCAGTATCATCTTATGAAATTTATATGATCTTCTTTTTATATTAATCTTAGTTATGACATTTTTACATAGATGAAATATCAAAATTAATAATAAAATGAATGGAAATACAAATAACACAATAAAATGTAATAAATGTACATAAAATTGTAGTATTTTATGTACACTTCTGATAAAATTTCATAAGAAAGATACCTATAACTTAATTAGATACCTTTCTTATGAAATATGAAATTTAATCTCACTCTTAACAGTCTAATTTTAATTTCTTTATAATATATTTTCCATAAAGCATCGTAAACATAAAGGTGAAAGCTTAAGTACAAAACAAAAAATTAGAGTGCTGAAAGTTTTCCTTAAAAATAACGAGGTAAATAATTTGTTCACTTAAATGTAAATAATTTCACTTCTCTCCTTCCGTAGAACAAATTATCCTCATGGAATCCGTCAATGTCATTCATCACGTGTCAAGTGTCAAGCAGAAACACCTGCTTTGTTTTATTTTCAAATTACATTTTTTCGGCGCAGAAGCTAAGTTAAGCTTGGTTCAAAATATTTTAAATAAACATAATTTCTGATTTTCTTAAAATAAGTTTTGAAAAAATGACAATTGATATTTAAAAGAATTTCAAAGTGAGATTTTCAGTTTTTTATAAAATGGAAAAAATGGTTGAAATCTGTCAATTTTGCTAACTCAAAAAAAAAAAAAAAAACGAAGATTTTTAATGAAAATTTTGGACATGCTAGGAAAGATTAAAAAATGTAAAAAAATACCTCCAAAATACTTTGCTCTTTCTTCTTAATAATAACATAAACATTTACACGATAAAATTTTGTTTTCATCTTGTTTGGTGTCTTTTTCATCATGCTATGCTTTCTTTTTTAGCGATCTCATGGAGGTACCTATTTTAATTATATAAGTTGTAAATTTTTTTAGTAATGGTGTGTTGTTGGTTGAGTTCTAATATACTATTGAGGTGGTTGAGATGGCATTCAGTAGTTGTTTTGTTGTGCTCCTTCTATTTTTGAATTTCCATTTTAAGATGCAGTATCTTTTCTTTGGCTATTATTGTCATTCCACAAGGTTGTCAGTCGTACTCAATGAAAGATATATATAAAATAAGGAAAAAAAACTTAAATATTCATATTGAAATGAATATTTAAGGTTTTTTTCCTTATTATTATTATAATGTTCTGTAGTTTAAATTGAGCTTTCTCAGGATTAATATCCTCCTTGGAATTATCCCTAACAGTCACAAACTGGTAATACTATATATATATATATATTGGTATACATACAAATTTTTAATTTATTGTACTTCCAACTAATGAATAAACATACTTTTCACATAATTAACTGTACACAAATGCATAATAACTAAATATACATAGAAAACAGAAAAAAATTGATTTAATAGAAATAAATCACATTTATCCATCGGTGCCCATATTGAATTTTAATTAAAACCTCATGCTAAATGCTATCCTCTCATATCCATTTCTTGTCAAAATTATAGTTAATAGATAAATTATAAGTATTTTAAAATGGAGAGTTACTTTTCAATTACCCTATATATATATATATATATAATGATTAATATAAATATAAAATTTGTCACTTTGCTGAAAGTAGGTCAGTCCATAAATAAATCTTTCTGCACTCTTTCATAATCTTGTAGTTTTCTGCACTTTCTTGTAATACCATAGCTTTGATATTAATGTCAGTTCTTTGTCTGCCAAATATTGAAACATCATACCTTATGTAACTTTACATGCTTCCCTGGGACTTTAACCAGGAAAGTTTCAAAATAACATTAGCTCAAGCCCAAGTAGCTATCACCCGAGACAGTACCTCTCCTTTGGGAATGGGCTGGGTTCCTTGCTCAGTGCTTGAGGTATCCCCAAAAGGGAAGTGCCAAGTGGGCTTGAACAATTTTCCCATGGTACTGCCATTAAAACCACATTAAACTGACCATGTGTTACATTCAGTAGTGATGCGGGCAAGCATAAAAATACACATACAAGCAAGTTCTATAAAAAAATAATAATTAATATCTTTTTACCACCAGATAAAATAGTTTTTGCTCATTTATTTGGTAAAGTATTTCAGATTATAAAGTCATTTACAACAAATCTGCTTTCATATTTGCTGTCTTATATTTGATGTCATTGACAGTCAAAATTAAATATGAATCCACATTTTAATGGCTATGAAAAGAAGAAAGAGAAATAGCAAGAAGAAAAAGTGTAGGCAAAAGAATTCTTCAGGTGATTAGAGGCAGCCATATGTAGTCTGAATTATTCTCAAGGTAACAGCAAGATCATCCGGATATTCCTCTTGGGACTGTTTGTTAGGAAGGTAATAGATATCACAGTATTTTTGGAAATAACGCCCAATATCCATATGGTTGATTACTTCTCCATGAGTTGGCATTTCCAGACTCTCTGAAAAACCAAAAATCAGCACAAAATTTAATTAGTATATTTGATGACATAAAATCACACATATTTACATTTTAATATTACATTAAAACATTTTAATATGGAATTAAGCTACACTTGCCTTGCTCATAAGTGATGGAAGGGTTAATTAAATAAATGAATAGAGAGGTTTTTTTTTTCCAAGATTTCTAAAGTAATAGAATTTACTAATATACAATCAAGATCAATGAATATTCTTTTTTGATGAGATGTTTGGTTTGCCATTATGAAATTTTTAATAAATGAGAAAGTCCAAATTAAGTGCAGGATGGTGGCAATGTGATTTATATATGATTTTAGTGTTTTCAACCAGAATTTTTGTTAAGGGTTCTTTTAAATTGTAGGCAAATAGATGTTTTTCTATAGCACTTCGATCTAATAACTGACATGTGAGGTGTCTCTCCTCAAACAGGTGGTAATATGTCTAATATAGGTAATTGATTTTTGACAATAAACATAGTCTTGTACTGGGCTGTGAATTCGATCTACTGTATTGATCATTCCTAGTTTAGTTTTGATAGGTTATTTTGATTAGAGACACCAGGGTTTGCGGTTTTCCAGTTTTTCGGGTATTATGGCATTTAATGATTCCTCATATAGCAAATTCATCCTGCTTATAATTATTGTTGCAGTAAAATATGTTGATGTTTTGTTATGTTGTATTTTTATTACTGGTATCCTGTATTTTTTGTAAGAATATTATTATTTATTTATTGATGATGTAGTTGGGAAAATTATTGTTGACTAATGTTTGTTTTATGTGTTTTATTTCACTCAGAAATATTCTTTGGGAAGTTGAATTTAGATGTCTTCTGTTTAGAAAGCTTTTTTTTTTCTCACTGCTATTTTATATCTTTCTGGGCATTGGTTATCAAGACAACAGTTTGTACTGATGGGTTTTTTGTACAGGTAAGTGATAAATTCTTTGGATTTTAGTTCTATATCAATGTCAAGCAGTGTGATTTTCTTCTTAACAATGAGTTTGTGTGTAAATTTTAGCATTGTCTTTTTTGCAAAAGTTGATTTTCGATTTATAATTTCATCCTTGTTTTTGATCAAAACAAAAATGTCATCAATGTGACTTGTGTAGATTTTTGGTTTGTCAGTTGGAATGTTTAGTGGTAACTCATTTCATTTTACCCAGAATTTTTCATTTCCTGTGATTGTTCTTTTTGTTGAAAAAAAACAAAACAAAATAGTCAGTGGGAACACCACATTAATAAATGAATGAATGAATGAATGAAAAACGTTCTACCTTAACAATGTTGGTGGCAGAACAAATAACATTCATACAAGAAGCAATAACAAATGAGACATCGTTATGGTTTTAGAACAGGCTAATTAATCTATTTATTCAACATGGCTCTCTTACAAACATATGAAGAAAAAGGAAGGAAGATTAACAAAAGTCCATACGTCCTCTTCAACTTGAAAAAGAAATGTCCAAGGGAAATAACCAATCCCTTATTTATTCATTTTGTTTTATTTTAAATATTATCTACAAAGGGTGCAATTTTCAACATTTTTCAAAAATGGTCAGTTTCTGTTTTTTGGGGTGTTGAGGACTGAGCAGAGAATCATTAGATAGAAATGAGGTCCATTAATTTTTTTATATTAAATCATGAGACACCCAAACAACTTAGAAAATCATGTAATCAAAGCATTTTCAAATGCTTTTACTACACTCATATGTATCAACATTTCAATTTGGTCATCTTCAATGAGTGCAGATCAACTGGATCATTCTCAGACATGCATATCGGAAATTCCACTTCTGAACCTAGTGGATCACTTTACAAACAATACTCTCTGTTATGGCAACATCTCCATAAATGGTATCTTTTTTTCTATCAAGGTAGCCGTCAAAATTTCTGTTTTTGTTAAAGATCAGGAGTTCTGACTGGAAACAACACATTTAAGAAGTGCATATCTAGATTCTGAACAACTCATTCAGAAATGATACTGCTTTAGTCAAAGGGAGGCTTATTTAAGCTTATCATATTTTATGATATTGTTAATAGATTCAAATTTGATGGGAAGATAATAACTAAAGAAGATAAGACATCTGTTATAACACTAACAAAATATTTAACAAACAACATAAAATTTGCTAAAGATAACCTATGTTGTATTGTAATGTGCTTGCAAGCATATAACTAGATTTGTAAAATTCATGGTGAGTAGCTGCTAATATTTGTTATGAGGAAGGTAGAAACAATATACTCTTAATACAAGTATAAAACAGTGGATATGTAAGTAATAATCATGCATAAAATCATAGCATCAACAGAAAAAATAACCTTGTATGAAAGAAATGTTACTAGTTTCAGTTCTGTATCCATTTCTTGCTTGTTGAAATGAGAAGTAATTAAAAGATGGACTGCATGATTTGTCGCTGTCAAATGGATAAGATAGTGTTGTATTTTCATTGTAAAAGTTTAGAACATTAAAACTGAGATTTAAAAGTTGATGTGAAGTGATTGAAATGTTGTCTTAAATACAGAAGGAACAATTACTGAAGAATGCTGCATATTTTCATTGTATTCTGTGTTGTCTTATCAAAAGAAAATCAATTCACTGGAGTTATTGCATATTGTATAGAAATCAGGATGTTCTTATTTGAAGACAAACCAGTCTTTTAAGAAATTTGAGTGACTTGATTAGCATTTATTCAATTTCTGATTAGTTATGTAGCAGTTGTTTACATACACCATGCCCACAAAATACTCAATAGACACTGGATAGAAAATAAGCGCTATTTTCTATAGGACAATTTATGCATCACATGAGCCACATCAAACTTTCTGATGTTTACTTTGCCAAACCTGATTTAGAAATAAAATCAGTGATTGGTTGATTTTTGACCAATAATATAACACTCCTTTCAATATTTTTCCCTGCTCTCGTACTTGGAGCCTATTCAGAAAGTATAAATAACACGAAAATCAAAGAAAAGAACAGTAGTAGAACAGTAAATCTCCAGAGCTCAACCACGTACGTGAATTCTCATTCTTCTACTCACACGCACAGACACAAAATTACAATTGCACTACACTGTGAACTGTCTGTCCAAAAAGCCAAGTAACCAACTCGGAATTCTATCATTCTTTTGTACAACTTTCTCATACTTAAACTCAGTTATCACATATTGCTGAACTCTGAACATTTTAAACAAGAAAGTTCTTTTAATACATATTTACAATCTCACATCAGTACAGAGGGAACTACTTCCTCTTTTTTAACTTTGTTTTACCAAACATAATTCTTTGTAAAATTTAAATGTGATGTGCTAATCAAAAACGCAACCTTCACCAAAGCCTTCTTAACAATTTTATACCAAATCTCATTACCACGCCACAGTTAAAACAGATGAATTACAAAATTTCACTTTCCGTTGTGTAAGGTTCCTCTCTTTATAAAGATTTTATGCCTGACTAAAATATAAATTTCTCCTTTTCATCATCAACCGAAAACCTTTTTTCCCCTCCACGTATATCTTGATTACCATTTTTCAAAATATTAAATAAAAAATAAGAGTTTCACAAATTAATCACTTTAAAAAATAGCTATTCAAAAGCAAAATAAATTAAAAACCCGCATCAAAATCTGTCTATATTTCTGAGATGAGGTATTATGTACATTATTCGGACTATTGTCCTCATCTTTGTCACCATATTTACTACAACGTTTCGGTCGTTGTACGCTCTGGCCTTCTTCAGTTCGACATTCCAACCACCTGAAGAAGGCCGGAGCATACAACGGCCGAAACGTAATAAATATGGCGACAAAGATGAGGACAATAGTACGAATAATGTAAATAATGGCGCATCAAAATATTACATAATTAATTATTAATTAGACGGGAAGATAATCTAAAGATATTCATCAGTTATCTCCCCTTGTGAAGTTAGGAGCTGAAATAGTTTTATTTTCCTTTATACCAGACCATTACTTTATGGTTTTTTGCAGCACAGTGTTTTTGTTTTGTTTTTTAGCAGACCTATTCTTTGATCTTTTTAGATGTATGTTGTATTTGTTCCTTTTGGTTCATTTAGTAATTATTTTCGGTAAAAGTCTAGAATCATGGACATAATTCACATGCGCAAAAATTTAAAGTAATTTGTTAATAACTATTTGAAGGCAAAAAAGAAAAGAAAAGTGATTCTGTGTGTGTGTGTGTGTTTTTTTTTTTTTTTTTTTAATTTTAAGTGACTACAGTTGTTTAAAGTCATAGTAAACAGTTTAGATTTTGTAGGATGCATGCTGCTATTTCACTGCCACCCACCCACCAAAAAATCAGTGTTGATAAAATTGGAGTTACAGAAAAAAAATACTGTAGATTGATGAAAAATTGATTGTAAGTAAAAAGAAAATTAAAAATATAACCGCGGCTGAGTGCTTCGTCAACAATGGCTCTTCTTTGTAGGAATTTTAAAAAATTCTGAAAAATTTAATTACTTTGTACAATTTGTCCTCGATAATTTTAGAAACATTATGATTAAATAGTCAACTAAAAAACGATTAAACAAAGTTGTCCTTGTCATTAGTGATGGTTGGTCCTGTTTATAACTAAACAAAATGATCTCGGGTACAATCACAAAGTTATATAAATTCATGATGAGTTTTTTTGTTAACAAAGAAGTTGACTTCATTGTTTTCTTGAAAAGAAACCAACAAGCATCTGCCCGAATGGGAATATATATTTGAATTAATATATATTGCAAAAAAAAAGACAAACAAAAAAAACATGAAAATGTTTGAAATTTTAAAAACAATGTTGTTTGGGTTTGAACGACCTCAATTCAAACCGCACATTTTTTTTTTTTTTTGACTTTACACATGTGTAAAGCATACAAGAAAAACAACACAGAAACTGTTTCTGTAGCAATAATCTTCATTTTTCTCTATGAAATACAAAGCAATCAAGTATGTGATTTTTATATAGTAAGAGTTGAAATTAATAGGAGTTATTTCCTTTTAACTGTTATTTGAATTGTTAGGATGATTTTTTTTTATCTGAACTCAAAAGATTTCAGATCATTTCTTGCGGAGGTTCGTTAAGTCATATATTTTCGCCGCGTTGATCGCGTGCAATGTATACTACACTACTGCTATACACTTTTTTTCTAGAGGAGTTAAGTTAAAATTCATGCAAAAAATTCCTGAATTTGGCTTATATACGGTTAATGTTCAGATTATTATTAAAGAGGAAAGATCAAAGTATTTTGTGGGTATTTTTTTACATTTTTCAATCGTTCCTAGCATGTCCGAAATTTTCGTTAAAAATCTTGTTTTTTTTTTTGTCAAAAAAAGGACAGATAATCATTTTCAATCTTTTTTTTCCATTTGATAAAAAAGATTAAAATCTGACTTTGATATTCTTTTAAAAATCAATTATCATCTTTTGAAAACTGATTCTAATAAAATCAGAAATTATGTTTATTTAAAATA
The DNA here is from genome assembly GCA_903632075.3 of Acanthosepion pharaonis. NCBI lineage: Eukaryota > Metazoa > Mollusca > Cephalopoda > Sepiida > Sepiidae > Acanthosepion > Acanthosepion pharaonis. The sequence goes on along the minus strand of CAHIKZ030005350.1, from coordinate 1,379,948 downwards.
TTTTGAACCAAGCTTAACTTAGCTTCTGCGCCGAAAAAATGTAATTTCAAAATAAAACAAAGCAGGTCGTAACCTTTCGCGTCATTTGACAAGTGACGAAAGACATTTTCATGAAGTTTAGATAACTTACGGGAAGATAATTCTTTCTACGGATGGAAGGAAGTGAAATTATTTAGATTTAAGTGAACAAATTATTTACCTCGTTACTTTTGTTGGGGACGTGCAGAATTTATTAATTATGCTTGAAAGAATCAGAAGGAATTTGTGTAGGTTGCGTGACTTTCTGCATCCACAACAAATAAATAAACGAAATTTAAAATACGATTAAGAACGAGACATATTCAATTAGAAGTTAATATAAAATTTATATACAATTCAAAACAATATACAAACAGGATAATTGATATATGTTATGTTGGCAAAATGTGTATGGTGTTTTTGATTTCAGAATGTCTCTCTTTGTAATTGTTCGTTCATTTACAGTCCTTTTAAGTTTGTAATAATTGTCGATATAGTCCCTTTTAAGTTTGTATTGATATTAATAATTGTTGATATTAAGTGTCTCTTTAGAAGGAGCTTTTTAAGAGTGATCTACCTTTAACTGTAATGTATTCATAAGGTCGTTCGCACGTTGATGTTTACTTAATAGGTAGCGAATATAATTCACTTTAAGCAATGTTTGAGAATCGATGTCCACAGAGTTGATTGAGTTTTTCGATCTTGAGTGAGTCAGCGATGATGTATCTTTGCGCGTTTAAATCGTGATTTCGAGTGACGTGGAGTATTTTTTTGGCAATTTCTCCGTGGTTGTTTGTTACTGACAATATTTATTGTTGTAATAATACAACAAATGTGGCACAAGGCCAAAAAGGGGGTTGGGGTAAAGGACGGTCATCACTTGTTTAGTATAAAACTTAGCTAGCCACAACCACTGACCCTATCATACAAAACAATATTCCTTCACCAAAACAACACATTTATCCATAACTTTCTTACTACATTCACCAAAATACCTCTTTGAATCAATGAAAATCCTAAATACTCCCGTTATGTACAAATATTGTCTGTCGGGGAGGGGGGCATAAAAACCAACAATTTTAAAAAAAGATCCCCAATGAGTATATACAATATGACAAAAAATATAAGAAACTAAACAAAAATAGTGTTAGTACTAAAACCCCCCACAAACTTTGAATGTGGCAGAAATATCAGTTAACCGGACGAAATCGATGCGGGACTATGAAAATAAAGGACACATTCAACCTTCCCAAGCAGTCACACAGGCACACACTCATTCATACACAACAACAAATACGAAAACACACACACGAAACGAAAGGCGCCCCGCATCCATCAGAGAACTGACATCACTGACCACCTAAATGAGGGAGGGGATGGGGAGTTAAACTAAAGGAAGAAAAGTGGGGACAGAAATAAAAGAGACCAATGAGCAAACACACCCTAGCCAAGTTTACCGGAACAGGAAAGAAAAACTAAAAGAAAAAATACAAAATCCTAATCTAACCTAATTTCGGGATGGGTTGCCTATGTTGAACCCAGGAAAACAATATCCTAATGCCTAACCGGCATCAAAATGCCACTCAAGGTCAGCCCCTTTTACTCGGCACATACGGGCAAGATTCCCCCACCTTTTGCCAAATTCTGATGAGGTGAGCCGTCGCCTTTCCGTCCTAATCTTGACTTTAAGCTGATGCTTAAAGAACAAGATCAGTTGGGAAGAAGTGAACTCCTCGCCCTCATAGAATTCCTTCTGACGCGTCGTCCAAATCACGACTCTCATAACCCCTAGCAAGCAACAGAACACACAGTGTTCAGCCTTCGTCATCTGCGGCACCACATTGCTACAAACAGAACTGGCTTCAAGGACAAAAAACTTTCCCTGCAGCAAGCGAATGAGTCCTTCAACAAACCTGCACAACGGCACTACCGCCTTACACTGAAAGAAGGCGTGACCAATGGTCCCGACCTGACCCACACAGCGACGACAGTTTGGATATTTCTCCAAGCATGCTGAACAAAGTCTCTTGCCGACCCAGAGGGCTTCACGAATCACCAGCCAGGTGAGTGATGCCTCATCGTTATTGAGGCACTTCAACCCAGGCGCCCAAGGCCATATCGAGCGAGCCTCCTGCTTCGTTAGACCGAGCTCGCCAATTACATCATCTTGTACGCCCCCCACCTCTAACTAACACTTGATACAATGCCTTACAAGACAACGCCTGGGTGTTGGAGAGACCATCCAAAGCCCGAAAGAGGAGCTTCAGAGCACGACGACATTCGCTGTAGAAGGAGCACTCGGCTTGGGATTTACGGTCGACCTCTTCCTCCCACGAGCGCACACTTCTCAAGGATGGGAAATGTTTACGGACGTCTTCTTTCCAGAAGGCGCTCACCTCATCCGATCCGCGACACATTCGGTCTAGAAAGGTGATGCGAAGCATATGTTGACGAATCTCAATGCTAGGCATACGCAGACCGCCCTCAGAGGGATGAAGGCAACAGATCTCGCGAGATACCATAGGGGCCTTGTCTCTTCACAAGAAAGAGAACAAGACCCGTACTAATAAAATTAGTCTGGCATACGGGAGTGGAAGTACAGGGAGTCGGTACAGGATAATCGGATAGATGTGTGACACACATACTTCCGCCCTTCCCTTCAGGGAAAGTCTCCCCCGAGACCACAGATTAACCGCGATCTCAGCCTTCCCTTCTACCTCCGACCAATTCATTTCCAACTGGAGATCAGGGCCGAACCAGACGCCGAGTATCTTGATCGGCCCATCCGTCCAGAGGAAACGTCCGGGAAGAGAAACTCCCTTCCACGCACCCAACCGCAAGCCAACAGACTTATCGCGGTTGATCTTGGCCCCTGTCACCATCTCATACCCACTGATCTCTTTGCTGACTTCGTCAATCTCGGCTCTGCTCGACACAAAAACCGAAACGTCGTCAGCAGAGGCAGAATACCTGGCTGAGGTGGAAGCCCCAGCTAGGGAAATTCCGCGCAGGACCGGATTCGCCATTAACTTGCGAAGGAATGGTTCCAACGCAAGAACGTAAAGCAAAGGCGAGAGCGGATAACTTTGACGAATGGAGCGAGACAATACGAAAGGCTTCGATCTTATCCCATTCACCTCCACCAGCACACCGGGAGTCGCATACAAAAGTCGGATCCAGGAGCGAAAGTCGGCTCCGAAACCGGCCGCCGAAAGGATAGCCTCCAGAAACCGATGGTCAACCCTATCGAAGGCCTTGGACTGATCTAAATTGATCAGCGCGGCTTCACTGTCGACTTGTTCTAAGATCAAGCGTACCATATGAAGGTTATCCTGAATAGTCCTGCCCTTCACAGCACAAGTCTGTTCGGGGCCAATCAGACGAGACAGGACAAGCTGCAAACGGTTGGCTAAGATCTTCGCCAAAATCTTTAACTCTGTGTTTAACATGGTTAAAGGGCGAAAGTTCCCTAACCCATCCCCACCGTTCTTGTCCTTACGCAGCAACTTGATCACACCACTGGTGAAGCGTTGAGGTAAAGTCCCTTGCTTCATCCAGTGGTTGAAAATCAGTTCCAGCAAAGGAACAAAAACGGGCGACAGCCTCAAGTACACTTCGTAGTGAGGACCATCTAGTCCAGGAGACTTATCCAGGCCAACCTGCTTCAGCGCTTCCCAGATTTCCGACTCTGTGATGGGACCCTCGCACCTAGCCGCTTCAGCTGCCTCGAGGCAGGGAAAGTCGGCTAAATAGGCGTCGAACTGAGTAGAGCTCAGACCGGGCTCCCTGGTGAAAAGATCCTGGAAGTAATCTCGAAAGGCCTCGCATATGCCCGCGCTTGTAGTCACGGTCCGCTTATCCGGCAATGTGACGCACGCTATATGTCGCCTTGACGCGTTCCGATTCTCCTCTGCACGCAGTTCAGCGGCCATGTTCGTCGCCTCAAAAGACATTCTTTTTAGCCTAGCCCTAACTACCAGAGCTTGATCCTTCTTGATAAGCAAGGAGGACAACTCTGCCTTAGCTAAGGCTATATCCCCACTAACACGGGATTTCACGGCCCGATCAACTTTTTCTTCTAAAGCCGTTTGCGCCGCTAATCTATCTTGATTGAGTCGACGACTAAAATCGGCAGCAAACGTTCTAATTTTACATTTTAATTTATCCCACCAGGCGTTTCCCACAACCGCCCCGTCAATTCCCTCTGAATCATTAGTAGCAGCTGGTCCCGGAAACCCTGCTCACCAAATAATGAACAGTTAAATTTCCAGTAACCAGCCATTCTAACCTTAGGCTTATCTAAGTTTACACGGACCCGGACAAGCCTATGATCCGTATAAACTATATAGTGGAAACTTAAGGACACTCTGAGAGCCTTACATCGACTCTCTTAACTAAGACTCAGTCCAGGTAGCTCGCAAGCGTCCCAGGAGCCGAGTTGCCACTATTTGTCCAAGTCCATGCTACCTCCTGAGGGTGCTCATTCCGGAACTTATCGACAAGATCAAACCCGCCGATAAAGTCCCGAAATGCCTTCACATCAGGATTGTTAGTACCCGGTTTTTGCCTTATACGATCTATATCGGGATCAAGGACGGCATTCCAATCTCCCGCTAAAACTACCCGACGAGAAGTCATCAAAAACGGCTCGATCTGCCGAAACAAAGCAGGCCGCTCAGCATGGTTATTGGGCGCATAAACCCCGATGAGACGCAAAGCCTTATCCTTTATGGTAGCATCCAGCACACAAAGCCTGCCCGCCGGATCCGCGAAGACAAGGGTACATGCAGCCTTCCAAGACCTGCTCACTAGCCAAGAGACACCCCTCGAACGACCATCAAAACATGCTGAATAAAGAGCGAACCCCCTAGACAGTATATCCTCACGGTCATGAGAAGAAAAACGGGTCTCTTGCACACAACAAACATTCACTCCGAGGCGCTGAAGGTCACGAGAGAGCCTCGCCCTGCGAGACTCGGACCTCAAACCCCGCACATTTAAAGTAGCTAACCAGAGAGACATCGAGAAGTCCAATTAGGGTTGTTTACCTGAATTAAACATGGCCGGGGTAAGGATACCGACAGCCTCTCCCATAGACCCATGGCCCATTTCATTTTTGATGGTACCGTCTTGGGAGATTCCGCCGATATCTCAGGGGAAGGTCAATTTTAGTGCTCTATAAAGGGAGGGGTGAACGAAAACCGGGACCCTCCCAGCACAAAATTGCTTCATTTTTCTCAATTTCTCATTCTCAGTGATAGCAATGGGCGGGGTCATGTTGAACGAAGTTATTGCCTCGTCCAACATGTCCCAAATCAGTCTCACTCCAGTCTCAGATCTAATTACAGTTAAGACCTTTTGTGCATTTGGAAAGTTCATTGGGTCATCTATTGCTTAATTGAAAGCAGGTATTTCAGGTTCGTAATCCTATTGCCATAATCCTTCGCCTTCTCTGCCTGTCAAGGTGAAATTTTACAAACTTCAGTACCTAAATTATAAATAGGTTTAGATTTCTTCTTTTTTTCCTTGGAATCTAGGGTAGGGCTTCTCAATCTTTTAGAAGGAGGTGGCATTACCGGCGATTTAGTAGGAGAAGGACTGGAAGTGTTGCGGGGCGTAAAGGGTTGTCTAAATGGGCTGGGGTTTCTACTGAGAGGAATATGGGACTGGGCAGAAGAGAAAGGGGAAGCAAGTGGAGGCTTCACTCTACAAAGAGAGGTTGAAAGACGGGGAGAAGGTGTTGGGGCGGAGGGAGTGGATTTCTTTGGAGAGGGGGACGGGATGTAGAGGGCTGTGAAGACTTAGATGGAGACGATTTCTTTCTTTGTTGATCCAATTTAGTCTTCAGCTCCTTAATTTTTCTGTTTTAGTATAACCAGGTTCATATTTCTTTTTTTGCTCTTCAATGGTCAAAATAGAGGGCGGGGCATCGCCCTTACTGTTGCCTGAGGGACTGCGGCTGTGTGTGTCTTTAGTCCCCGAGGCTTCAGGGGACTGAGGCCCCGCTGTCTGACGCTTCCCTTTGGCCCTGCCGACTACCTGCCATTCCTCCTTTTCCTTCTCCTCAACCACACTTGCAGTGGAAGAAGGCTCTTCGGGGAATGGGGGCTTTGACGAGGACCCAACCGGGGGTACAACCGCTCCGGTCCTGATAGCCGACGTGCACATTACAGGCGTGGCGGATTTAGAAGACTCGGTCAGAGGCGGGGGTCAATTGGGACCTGAGCTCCAGAGACCTTCTTCTCTGGGCAGGAAGAGGAGAGGTGACCAGTCACTCCACACTTCCAGCAAACTGGTTTACGGCCGGTCACGATGACCGGCAGCTTCAGGTCACCGACGCCAAGACAGTTGGGGATAGAGCTGAAGGGTTTATGGTCGAGCATCATCTCGAAGCTCCATCCCCCGGTCAGGCTATCACAAGAAGCACCCAGAATCTCGCCATACTGGGACAGGAATGCCGCCATGTGCTCCCCGATAATTGAGAAGGGACCTCGTAAACTGCTACGGTGGTCCTTCGCCGTCCCTCGTACTCTGTACGAAGGATAATAGCCTTCGTAATCAGATCCCGAGTTGTTGCTCTTATACAATCATCGGCAGCGGGCAGCAGCACGTCCCACATGAAAAATCCCTTGCCCTTAACGATTCGGAGGGGCTTAAACCCCAGGGACTCCAGTGATTGGAACATTGTGTCTTTAGTCGAACTACAAATTTTGCGAGATCGCTTGTCGACGACAAAAACTGACACTATTCTTTTCTCGACTCTCTTCAGTTCTATTGGATCCTGCAAGAGCCCACCTTCCACCACAAGGTGTGCGTAACCCTTGGCACGATCCAAGAACTCCGCAATGTCGATTATGCATCTAGGAGGGGACTTCCAACAAGAGTGTGATTCCCCGGCCTCAGCATTAGTAGTTGAGTTGTCATTTGCTTTGTCACAGTTGTTGCTCTTTTCAGCCTCCATATTTTTGGAGGCTTTTTTCAGCACATCCACCATTTTCTCATTTGTAGGAACTGTGGGCAGATCAGGATATTCATCCTTGTTGTCTTTGTCCGGAGGATCTTTTTTCGTGTTATAGAGGTGTTTCCTTACAGTGCGCCGAAAAGTAGCAATTTTAGGCTTCTTTTTTAGAATTAAAAAGGAAGGAACTTTTTTATCCTTCTTATCCATTTTTTAACAGAGAAGGGGAGGGGGAAAAAGGGGGAGTGGTGGGTAATAGTTTAATAAATTTATGGGCGAGAAAAAAAATTAATAAATAAATAAATGAAATCAAAAAATAAACAAAAACCCGAAAGCGAGAACACAAAATACATTAAAAGATGGAAAGAAACAACTAAATAAATAAATTAATCAAAAATTAAAGCGAAACACACGAACATTGATTTAAAGAAGAAATTAAAGAAAATGAAAATTAAAAAGGAAAACTAGAATAAAAGAAAAAAGAGCAAAAAAATAAAAGGGGGTAGAAATGTGAATTAAAAAAAAGAAAAAACTGCAGAAATTACAGGGGTAAAAATGAAAATCAAAAAGGAAAACTGGAATAAAAAGAAAAAAGGGCAAAAATTAAAGGGGGTAAAAATTAAAATAAAATAGGAAAACTAGAATAAAAAGAAAAAGACCAAAAAATTAAGGGGGGGGGATAACAATAAAATGGAGAAAAGAAAGAAAAAATCAAAAAACTTTTTCAATGCGGTCGCAAAAATGTAAAATTAAAATAAACTAACTTAACTAAGATGAAGTTCAAAAAGCAAATTCCAACAAAAAGGGTCGAGCGATAGAGCTGTCAGCAACGGTCAAAAATAACGACACAAAAGTGAACGACTGATTGACTGGGTGTTTGTTACTGACTGCCTGGGGCGGTCAGCGTTTATTTTTATAAGTCCTGAAAGTCCGAAGTTGGCTCACTTGAGTTTGGGTGCAATTTCGTTTTGCACGTGAACTTTCAGTGATGAACCAATGAGATTGGTTGTTTCGCCTAGTGCAGTTTTAATTGGTTGAAGTTTTCCGTACGTAGGCGTAAGATATAGACTGTTCTGTTGCTAGGGTTGAAAGGTAAGGAAAAAAGGACGAGTCTACACTTTTAAGGAAAACTTTCAGCGCTCTAATTTTTTAATTTTTATTTTTTTTGTACTTAGCTTTCATCTTTACGTTTACGATGCTTTATGGAAAATATAAAGAAATTAAAAAATAAGACTGTTAAGAGTGAGATTAAATTTCATAAGAAAAAGGTATCTAATTAATTTATAGGTATCTCTTATGAAATTTTATCTGAAGTGTACATAAAATACTATAATTTTATGTACATTTATTACATTTTACTGTGTTATTTGTATTTCCATTTTATTATTAATTTTGATATTTCATTTATGGAAAAATGTCATAACTGAGATTAATATAAAAATAAGATCATATAAATTAAAGTTTAGCAGTAGTTAAATTTCATAAGATGATACTGATACTTATAGGTACCCTTCTCAGTTGAAATTGAAAAATCAAATTAACTTCTCCATACGTGTTTCACAAAAGTAAAGGCCTTAACAGCGGAGAACAATGCTGAACTCAAATAATGCAACTAAATTGTATCCTGGTTGGTCTTCCGTACTTTATAATTACCGCCCGATTATAAGCACAAAAATTACATTTTTTAATTACTGCGGATCTTCTGATTGGTCCAAATGATACAATTTTCAAAGCACTAGACAATGACAATCTCATAAGGACACTTTGAAAGGTTGATGTTGCTTTTTTAACTAATGTTATAATATTTTTAAAATACTTAATGTAAAAATCTATTATAATTAAAGAAATAACAAATAATTGTATTAAAAATTCAATTTTCATTGAAAAAATTTTTTGCTTTCAGAAAATATTGTCCATATTCATAAAAACAAATAAAAGCATTTTAAATTAAATAATATATTTGTTTTATTAAGTTTTGTATGTTACAATTCAGAGCTGTCTTTTAGGTACCATGGGGCTAATTAAAAAAACAAAAAAACATTTGCATTCTTCAAAGCCTTGTGATTTTAACTACATATTGTAATAATCACTAAGGTTGATGCGCTCGAATTTCTAGAGTTTTTCATAAAATTAGTTATGGGGGTGTTGCAGACCCGGTAGGGTGCAGTGCTGGTTTATTACTAGTTGGCCTTGTGCCAGACACCACACTAAACTACCGAGTCTACAAGCAATGTAAAAAAAAAAAAAAAAATGTGTGAATGAACTACGAAGAAATGTGGTTAATCCACACGTGCATAAAATAAAATATATTAAGATAGCTGACACAGAATGACAGAAAAAGACTGGATTCCAACAAGAGTAATTTTTATTAAATGCGGGAAAACAAGTAACTTATCCCGTGGTAGGGATCAATGAAAATGTTCCGCGCCAAAATAGAAATGCAAGATGGCTAAAGGCGGGAAAGGTTCTTGAAGGAGAAGAAGGTTCCAGATAAGTCAATGTACATGATAATATACATACAAGGAAAAATACTCACTGCGAGTTTTTTTGCTAATGTGAGTGAAATGTTATGTATATATTTTTTTTCCTTTTTTTGGTACTGGTTCAAAACAGATTTATGACGAGGCCAGAAGGGACGAAAAGTCAATACTTGGAGTTGCATCGTCTCGTAGGAGAATTTTTGAATGACGAGCCAAAAGGACGCAGAATTAATTATTTGGTGGTTTTATTGGTTACATGTTGAATACGAAGTTTCTGCCGACGACTGTGTCGTGTCTCTAACGTCTTCTGGTCGAAAACGGAGAAGGTCTGATCTGCGATTAGCAAGTTGTTCGTCAGTAGGATATCCCTGTCTGTATTTATTGGTTCGCTGACGAGGGATAAAAATAAGCCATTATTAGTTGAATACGAAGTTTTGCTCACGACCGTGTCGTGTGTCTCTAACGTCTTCTGGTAGAAAACGGAGAAGGTCTGACCTGCGGGCAGCTTCAAGACGAGGAGAAGTCTTGGTAGAGTGTGAAGTCGCCATTGTTGAAATAAGATATTCCGGCCAGTTTTGCTCACGAAGTCGAGAGGCAACTGCTTGCAAACGCTAGCAGTTTTGAGACGCCGAAAAACGCGCGGGAAAAAATTCAAAATCTATTGTGAGTTCATCAGTAGGAGCTAGCGAGGTTACTGCTATGTCTAGCTGTGATTGGAAGGTAGGGGTGAAAACACGCGCACACACACGCACGAGTGTGAAAGGAAGGGAGGAAACTCGCACGCGCGTAAAATATAAATGGAATTAATGTGTTAATTCCATAGGGGTGTTAATAAATATAAAAAAATATTTCTGCCATGACTTTAATAAAAAAAAAAAAAAAAAAAGATATTTATAATAATTTCGATCATCTGTGAATAGTTTCTGAAAGTTTAACATCTGACAATTATTTTTATTTTTGCAAGATTTTCCAAATTAATGTGTGTAATACAAAAAAAAACGTGCTAAAAATTGTTATTTACTAGCCCCTGTTGGTACAAAGAGAAACAAGTTTTTTTTTAATCAAAATTTAGAATGTTCTAAAAAGAAACAAAATTTTTTTAAAATAATTAAAAAAAACTTTGGTCTTTCCTCTTCATAAAAAACATAAGCATAGACGATAAAATTTTGTTTTCATAAAGCTTGGCGTCTTTTTCATCAGACTATACTTTATTTTTTAGTGATTTCGTAGAGGTACCTACTCAAAAATAAGCGATACCGGAGTTTAATAATAATATTAATAATAATAAAACTGTGGGAATCACTTACATGTGCCACACCTCCGTTTTCTTTATTGTTATTGGGTAATAAATACATGATACTTATTATAGGACAATTTAACCATCGCAGGTAATTCAAAATTTTCTCTAAAATCATGGATTGGTCCATTTCCTGACCAATCGCGTATTTTAGTATCATTTCTATATTTTGGCGCTAAGCCATCCGGAGCCTAAAACTTGCTATATAAACTCTCGCTGTTTGCCAACACAAGCAGCTTGGACAATAAGGCACGGCGCTATGTTGACATTTTAATTCTTAATTATCTCTCAACCGAGTAATCATACTAATTCCTATTGATATCACTCATGAACATTACATTTTTCTACACTGATAAAACACTGGAACTATTCTTTATTTAGCTAAGACTTCAATTGAACTTTGTAGTTAAATTACATTCAATTTTGTACTCAACATTTATTAGCTAAACTTACCCTTTTATTACGGAAAAAGGGGAACAACTTTCTTTATACTATTGTTGATATTTGTATATCATTGTTAATACAATATTTTATTAATGTTCACTGTGCTTGATTATTTTTCTCTCGTGTTTGTTGTGCATTATTCATGTGGGGTGTTGAACACGGCCTTCCTTCTTTATATTATTCACGGTGACCCTAGCCAACAATACTTACAGCACCACTACAAAACAATTAAAAAAAAAACCCGGTGTTTAATTTAAAAAGAAAAAAAATAAATAATCAAAATCCGGAGTTTTTTTTAAAAACAAAACAAAAAAAACGTGAAAACCGCAGTTCAATAAAAGAAAACAAAAATGAAAACTCCTTAAATTATCATTTTTCTGACGTGTTGAATGATTTATTTGTCAGTTTGGGAAATGTAAGTAATAGAGACAAGACTGAAATTATTAACGAATACAACTTGAACCCCTTCATTTTTTAGCAACTTACTACCCAGTAAGAAAATTAAAAAAAATATTTTAACTTAAAATTTTTAAGCAATATTGAATTTTTGGTACTTTGCCTTTATATAACCTGACTTTAAGAAGTTGCTTGTTGTTGAGAAAATTACCAAAAAACTTAAAATTTATTATAAGTACTTCTCTTATTGCCTGTGATAGTGTCGTGTACGAATACGGTATTTAAAAGAATCGACACGTTTTTTTTGTTTTTTTTTTTTACTTTTAACAAATTTGGGGTTCGTTGAATTGTAGTGGACTTTTCCGTTCATTGTTCAGGTTAGTAAATCCAATTTTAATTCAATTAATAAGAATATTGACCGTTACCAATTAATACAGAATTTTAATAATTTTTTATTAATTATTATAAAAATAAAAAAGTGATTTGTTTCAATACGGAGTAAAACTTTAGTTAATTTTTCTGAAATAATATTTTGGAAATATATTTTATTTTTTCTTGCGACAATAATAGTATCCATTAATTTAAAAGCAACTGAAAGCTTTTCTAATTGATTAATTTAAAGTTAAGAAATTTCAGTTATTTTTTTTTTTTTAATTTACAATTCATGGCAAATTTTTTGGAACTAGAGATCCTGTTTGACCAGAAGAAAATGATTTAAATTCTTAAAGCACTTGTTCTTATTAGTAAGTATAAATTTATAGTTTCTGGTTGACGCCAGAAAAAAAAAAAGTAATAATTGAATAACCATACTTTTGAAATAGTCACAACACGCTGTATACTTGGTACTGTTATAGACAAGCGTATGGTTGCAAGAAAGAAATACGACCACAATAGAAATAGATTTACGTGGTTTATTTCAACAGGAACGTAAGGGTTTAGGACAGATACCTTGGTGTGGTAAAGTTCATAAGCCGGCTTTCGGATCTAGGTCGATCTCTCATAGTAGTTCACACATGTTGACGGTGGTTGACGCTCTCCTGCTGACAGCTGCTAAACGTGACCGGTCTCCTTTGTGGCCACCTGTTGACATTATTTATTGTACTAAGGTACAAATGTGGCACAAGGCCGAAAAGGGGGTTGGGGTAAAGGACGGTCATCACTTGTCTTAGATTAAAACTTAGCTAGCCACATCCACTGACCCTATCATACTGAACAATATTCCTTTCACCAAAACAACACATTTATCCATACCTTTCTTACTACATACACCAAAATGCCTCTTTGACTCCATGAAAAAACCTAAATAATCCCCTTATGTACAAATATTGTCTGTGGGGAGGGCATAAAAAAAACAACTTCTAAAAAAGATCCCTAATGAAATATATACAAAATGACAAAATAATATTTACAAGAAACCAAATAAAATTAGTGTTAGTAATAAAACCCCCCCACAAACTATTGAATGTGGCAGAAATATCAGTTAACCGGACGAAATCGATGCGGGACTTATGAAAAAATAAAGCCACACTCATTCATCCCAAGCATTCACACAGGCACACACTCATTCATACACAACAACAAATACGAAAAAACACACGCACGAAAAAGCGCCCCATCTACTAGAGAACTGACATCACTGACCACCTAAAACGAGGGAGGGGATGGGGAGTTAAACAAAGGAAAAGAAAATGGGGACAGAAATAAAAGGGACCAATGAGCAAATACACCCTAGCTAAGTTTACCAGAATAGAAAAACTAAAAGAAAAAACAAAAAACCTAATCTAACCTAACTCCGGGATGGGTTGCCTATATTCAACCCAGGAAAACAATATCCTAATGCCTAACCGGCATCCAGATGCCACTCAAGGTCAGCCCTTTTACTCGGCACATTCGCGCAAGAATCACCCACCTTTTGCTGAATTCCGATGAGGTGAGCCGCCGCCTTTCCGTCCTGATCTTGACTTTAAGCTGATGCTTAAAGAACAAGATCAGTTGGGAAGAAGTGAACTTCTCGCCCTCATGGAATCCCTTCTGACGCGTCGTCCAAATCACGACTCTCATAACCCCTAGTAAGCAACAGAACACATAGTGTTCAGCCTTCGTCATCTGCGGCACCACATTGCTACAAACAGAACTGGCTTCCAGGACAAAAAACTTTCTATGCAGCATGCGAACCATGAGGCCTTCAACAAACTTGCACAACGGCACTACCGCCCTGCACTGAAAGAAGGCGTGACCAATAGTCTCGACTTCCCCCGCACAGCGACGACAGTTTGGATATTTCTCCAAGCCTGCTGAACAAAGTCTCTTGCCGACCCAGAGGGCTTCACGAATCACCAGCCAGGTGAGTGATGCCTCATCGTTATTGAGACATTTCAACCCGGGCGCCCAAGGCCATATCGAGCCAGCCTCCTGCTTCGTAAGACCGAGCTCGCCAATCAGATCATCTTGTACGGACCCCCTAACTAAAACTTGATATAATGCCTTGCGAGACAACGCCTGGGCGTTGGAGAGACCATCCGAAGCCCGTAAGAGGAGCTTCAGAGCGCGACGACATTCACGATAAAAAGAGCACTCGGCACGTGGTAAACGGTCGGCCTCTTGTTCGCACGAGTGCACACTTTTCAGGGATGGAAAATGTTTCTGGACGTCTTCTTTCCAAAAGGCACCCTCCTCATTCGACCCACGACACATTCGGTCTAAAAAGGTAATGCGAAGCATATATTGACGGATCTCAATGCTAGGCATCCCCAGACCGCCCTCAGAGGGATGGAGGCAACAGACCTCGCAAGATACCATAGGGGCCTTGCCTCTCCACAAGAAAGAGAACAAGGTCCTGACTAATGTCGGGCATACGGGAGTGGAAGCACAGAGAGTCGGTAGAGGAGGATCGGATAGATGTGTGAAACACATACTTCCGCCCTTCCCTTCAGGGAAAGTCTCCTCCGAGACCACAGATTAACCGCGATCTCGGCCTTCCCTTGTACCTCCGACCAGTTCATTTCCAACTGGAGATCAGGACCGAACCAGACGCCGAGTATCTTGATCGGCCCATCCGTCCAGAGGAAAGGTCCGGGAAGAGAAACTCCTTCCACGCACCCAACCGCAAGCCAACAGACTTATCACGGTTGATCTTGGCCCCTGTCACCATCTCATACCCACTTATTTCTTTGCTGACTTCGTCAATCTCGGCTCTGCTTGACACAAGAGCCGAAACGTCGTCAGCATAGACAGAATACCTGGCCGAGGTGGTAGCGCCAGGCAGGGTAATTCCGCGCAGGACCGGATTCGCCTTTAACTTGCGAAGGAATGGTTCCAACGCAAGAACGTAAAGCAAGGGCGATAGCGGACAACCTTGACGAATGGAGCGAGACAATACGAAAGGCTCCGACCTTACCCCATTCACTTCCACCAGCGCACCGGGGGTCGCATACAAGAGTCGGATCCAGGAGCGAAAGTCGGCTCCGAAACCGGCCGCCGTCAGGACAGCCTCCAGAAACCGATGGTCAACCCTATCGAAGGCCTTGGACTGATCTAAATTGATCAGCGCGGCTTCACTGTCGACTTGTTCTAAGATCAAGCGTACCATATGAAGGTTATCCTGAATCGTCCTGCCCTTCACAGCACAAGTCTGTTCGGGGCCAATCAGACGAGACAGGACAAGCTGCAAACGGTTGGCTAAGATCTTCGCCAAAATCTTTAAGTCAGTATTTAACATCGTCAAAGGGCGAAAGTTCCCTAACCCATCCCCACCGTTCTTGTCCTTACGCAACAACGATCACACCCCTGGTGAAGCGTCGAGGTAAAGACCCTGCCTCATCCAGTGGTTGTAAATCAGCTGCAGCAAAGGAACAAAAACGGGCGACAGCCTCAAGTACACTTCGTAGGGAAGTCCATCTAGTCCAGGAGACTTATCCAGGCCAACCTGCTTCAGCGCATCCCAGATTTCCGACTCTGTTATGGGACCCTCGCACCTAGCCGCTTCAGCTGCCTCAAGGCAGGGAAAGTCAGCCAAATAGGCATCGAACTGAGCAGAGCTCAGACCGGGCTCCCTGGTGAAAAGATCCTGAAAATAAAGCCGAAAGGCCTCGCATATGCCCGCGCTTGTAGTCACGGTCCGCTTATCCGACAATGTGACGCACGCTATATGTCGCTTAGCCGCGTTCCTATTCTCCTCTGCACGCAATTCAGCGGCCATATTCGTCGCCTCAGAAGACATTCTTTTTAGCCTAGCCCTAACTACCAGAGCTTGATCCTTCTTGATAAGCAAGGAGGCCAACTCTGCCTTAGCTAAGACTATGTCCCCCACTAACACGGGATTTCACGGCCCGATCAACTTTATCTTCTAAAGCCGTTTGCGCCGCTAATCTATCTAGATTGAGTCGACGACTAAAATCGGCAGCAAACGTTCTAATCTAAGCTGGTCCCGGAAATCCTGCTCACCAAATAATGAACAGTTAAATTTCCAGTAACCAGCCATCCTAACCTTAGGCTTATCTAAGTTTACACGGACCCGGACAAGCCGTATAAACTATATAGTGGAAACTTGGACACTCTAAGAGCCCTACATCGACTCTCCTAACTAACACTCGGTCCAGGTAGCTCGCAAGCGAGCCAGGATCCGAGTCGCCACTAGTTGTCCAAGTCCATGCTACCTCCTGAGGGTGCTCATTCCGGTACTTATCGACAAGATCAAACTTGCCGATAAAGCCCCGAAATGCCTTCACATCAGGATTGTTAGTACCCGGTTTTTACCTATACGATCTATATCGGGGTCAAGGACGGCATTCCAATCCCCGCTAAGACTACCCGACGAGAAGTCGTCAAAAACGGCTCGATCTGCCGAAACAAAGCAGGCCGCTCAGTATGACTATTGGGCGCATAAACCCCAATGAGACGTAAAGCCTTATCCTTTATAGTAACATCCAGCACACAAAGCCTGCCCGCCGGATCTGCGAAGACAAGGGTACAAGCAGCCTTCAAAGACCTGCTCACTAGCCAAGAGACACCCCTCGAACGACCATCAAAACATGCTGAATAAAGGGCGAACCCTCTAGACAGTATATCCTCACGGTCATGAGAAGAAAACCGGGTCTCTTGCACACAACAAACATTCACCCCGAGGCGCTGAAGGTCACGAGAGAGCCTCGCCCTGCGAGACTCGGACCTCAGGCCCCGCACATTTAACGTAGCTAACCAGAGAGCCATTGAGAAGTCCGATTAGGGTTGTTTACCTGCTTTAAACATGGCCGGGGTAAGGATACCGACAGCCTCTCCCATAGACCCATGGCCCATTTCAGTTTTGATGGTACCGTCTTGGGAGATTCCACCGATATCCCAGGGAAAGTTAATTTCAAAGCTCTATACAGGGATGGGTGAACTAAAACGGGGACCCTCCCTGCACAAAGTTTAGATAGCTGATTCAACTGTTCATTATGAGTGATGGCAATGGGCAAGGCCATTTTAAAAGAAGCAATCGCCTCCTCGATCATTGCCCAAATTGGCTTGGCCCCACTTCCAGTCCGCACCACTGTTAAAACTCTTTGGGCTTGTGGAAAATGATAGGGTACTTCCACATCTTTATCGGCATACTGCCTAATTGAAAGCAGGTACTTTAGCTCCTTAATTCGGTTTCCGTAATCTCGGGCTCTCTCTGCTTGCTCAGAAGAAATTCTACAGAGGTCCTCGCCCGAGTTGAAGAAGAATTTTTTCTTTTTTTTTTCTTTTCCTGTTTGAGAGGGGCTTCGTTCCCGCTTGGAGGGGGGAGGAGGCATTTCAGATTTCTTTTTGACGGGGGAAGGGCTAGGAGTGTGGCAAGGGGTTTTAACAGGAGAAGGGCTGGGAGTGTGAAGCGGGGTGTGAAACGATCTATGTTGATATGGGCTGGGATCTCTACTGAGAGGACGGGCTTTTGTTGGTGAAGATTGAGGGGAAGGCTTACTTTTGGATGAAGATGTGGACGGGGCAGAGGACGAGGAAGGAGTGGCATTTGAGTTGGTTTTAGCTTTGCTGTCCAACTTTCTTTTCAGCTCTTTGATTTTTTCAAATTTTTCGAATCCCGGGTCGAATTTTTTGCATTTCTCTTGTAGAGAGGCCGGAGCATCGCCCTTGACGTTGCCAGATGGAGGGGGCTGTCCGTGTCTTTGGCCCTCAGGGCATCAGGGGACTGAGGGCCCGCTGTCCGGATCTTCCCTCTGGCCTTACCAGCCACCAGCCATTCCCCCCCCCTTCTCCACAACTGCACTAGCAGCGGGCGAAGACTCTTTGGAGAATGAGGTCTTTGATGTAATCTCAACCGGTGGTTTAAACGACCCGGTCCCGGAAGCTGGTACGCCCATTACAGGCGAGGCGGAAGTTACAGACGCGGTCAGAGGGGATCTTGGTTAACTGGAGCTTGACCACCAGAGGCCTTCTTCTCTGGGCAGGAGGAGGAGAGATGACCAGTCACTCCACACCTCCAGCATACCGGTCTTCGGCCTGTTACTATGACCGGCAATTTCAAGCCTCCAACATCCAGACAGTTGGGGATGGAGCGGAAGGCTTTCTCATCCAACATGATGTCAAAGCTCCACCCCCCGCTCAGGCTATTACATGAGGCGCCCAGAATTTCGCCGTACTGGGTAAAGTAAGCCGCGAGATGCTCACCGATAACCTGAGGAGGGACCTCGTATACTGTTACAAGGGTCCTTCTGCGGCCTTCGTACTCCGCGCGCAGGATAAGGTCTTTTGTGATTAGCTCCCGGCTCGCCGCAGCTACGCAATCTTCTGCTGTGGGTAACAGTACGTCCCACATGAAAAACTTTGCGCCCTTAACTATTCTTAGGGGCTTAAACCCCAAGGACTCTAGTGATTTTAACACTATGTTTTTCGTCGAGCGACAAATTTTGCGCGTACGCTTGTCGACGACGAAAACTGACACCTAATCGTTTCTCAATCTTCTTCAATTCCTGGGGTCTTCTAAGAGTCCACCTTCTACGACAAGGTGAACGTAACTCTTAGCACGCTCCAAGAACTCCGCAAGATTGATGATACATTTCGGTGGGGACGACCAACAAGAGGGCGATTCCCCGGCCTCTGCATTTGTAGATGCGTTGTCCTTTTCTTGGTTATTGCTCTTTTCAGCCTCCATATTTTCGGAGGCTTTTCTTAAAAATGTCTACAATTTCCTCATTTGTAGGAACTCTGGGCAGGTCCGGTATTCCTCCATATTATTTTTGTCCGGGGGGTCTTTTTTGGGATTAAAGAGATGTTTCCTCATTTTTTCTTTTGAAAGAAGCAATTTTAGGCTTCTTTTTTTAACAATTAAGAATGAAGGCACTTTTTTCTTCCTTCTTATCCAGCGAAGGGGGAGGGGGAGGGGAGGGGTTGGAAATAAATTTATGGGCGAGAGGAAAAGAAATAAATTAACTAAACCATCTCAACAAAATAATTATGCACACCAAAAAACAATTACATTAAGGGAATAAACACGGTTCACTTAAACGTATACAAATATCGCCTAAAAGGCGAAACAATAAAAAAGACAAACAATAAAAATAAAAACGTTAGACAATAAAAAAACAAAAAAACTTCGACAAAAGCCGAAGCTAAAATAAAATCAAAATGGCCGACGTCAACAAAAAAATTACGAAACAATAACACAAAGCTAGTTACAAAAAAAATGGCCGACGTCAATAAACAAAAAATACGTAACGAAGACAGACGAAGCTAGACACAAAAATTAAAATGGCCGACCCTAAGCGAGTCGAACCAATAAACAAAAGAAAATAGATTAAAACGATTACAAGCAAAAAACACGTAAAAAGGATGAAAACAATTAAATAAATAAATTAATAAGAAATTACAGCGAGACACAGAATAACGAACAGGACGAAAATAAAGAAAATGACAATTAACACGGAAAAACTAGAATGAAAAAAAAAAAATTAAAAGGGTAGAAATGAGAAGAAAAACTGCGGAAATTACAGGAGAAAAAAAACGAAATTCAAAAAAGCAAATTAGATTAAAAAGGAAAACGAGTAAAAATTAAAGGGAGTAAAAAATTAAAATAGGAAAACTAGAATAAACAGAATAAAGAGTAAAAATTAAAGGGGGAGGGTGAGAAAAAAAAATGGAGAGTAGAAAGAAAAAATCAAAAAACTTTTACAATAAGGTCGTAAAAATACAAATAAAATAAACAAACTTTAAACAAAATGCAGTTCCAAAGGGTAACAGGTAAAATCACACAAAAAAAGGTCAAGTTGTCCGCAAAAGTCCAAAAATTAACCAGAAACCAGCCAAGAACTGCCACGAGTGTGAAAGGAAGAACAGACTCGTGGTCAACTGTCGACTGCCGCTGAACTTCCCTGTGACCCCTTTTATAGCGTTTTTTTATGGCTTAACAAGGCTCGAGAAACGAAGCGAGTATAATTAGGAGGGAAGCATTTTTATTGGACGAAAAATAGAGCACTTTAAATAGTATTTTATTTTTCGACCGGAACACGTGTGTCGGAAACATTTGTGAAGAAAGATAATGGTCATTTTGTGACGGGGCTTTGTCCCGTTCCCATCCGGTTCTCGCTCTTGAGCATTTGCCTGTAAATCAGCCGAGATATGTCATTTTATTTTATAACAGTACCAGTAGATCTTTTAAACGTTAAAAAAGGTGAGGAAAGATAAGGGGGTGGAGTGAACATGAGAAAATAAAAGTTATCTCTGAAAGAAATTTAGAAAAATCCATTTTTTTCATTTACACTTCTCGCTTGAGTCATTTTACAGATTCAATTGGAAAGCAACATATCTTAAAATATCATTTTTTTTACTTCCTCACAAATAAGATATAGAAGTTAACATAGGCTAAAGTTCGGAATTTGTAAATTTTTGAACATTTACGAATAGTATGTAACTATTTCTAAACACTTTACTATTGTTGACTAGTAAAAATGGGAAGACGAATTTATGCGCCCCTCTTTTTGGAAATGACAATAGAAACATCCCCCCACCGTGAATAAACATCTGATGTAGGCTAGATATTACATGGCTGCGATGTTATGAAAAATCAAACAATAAAAACGAAGAAACTAGTACAAACAAAAAAAAAAAACAGCTCGTCGAACAAAATCTATTAAAGAAATGTTGCAAATTGTTTAAAAATAAAATTGTTCAGACCATCAAAAAAATACTTCCTCAAAAACGAAAGAGGAATAATTTTACGCCGAACAATTTGAGTTCAACACCGTTCACTTAGGGAACACGTGAGTAAGCTGTTGCTAATACACACAAATTAAAACGAAATGATGGCAACAACAATGAAAATCGAAAGGAAACAACTTCAAAGTTTGACGGTTGAATTTGTTAATAAGATGGATGCTATGCCTACTTTTCTAGATTATGCAATTAACAAAAAATTGTTACTGAGAGAACATAGAAATTCAATATCTAAAGAATATCGCGAGAATCAAATACGTCAAATGCTTCTTTTCATCGAAAAGAAGTTACCATCGAAGTCAAACGATTTTCTTTATGCTTTGGTGAACTCTGGAAATACAGTTTTAGCCCAAAAATTGGTCCCAGAAACTAGTATCTCCGATCTTGAAAATTTATTTTTGGATAAACCTAAACCATCAACAACCATTGAATTCCAACACAAGTATCAAATTCAGCCTGAAAACGTCACAAACCTTCGAGTACGTTTTATTAATTTTATGTCTAATATGCCGACATTTATTGACTACGCGCTTGAGATTAATTTATTTAATAAACAGCATAAAAATGAAATCCTGTCTGATGCAAATGTCGACAATCAGACACGCAAAATGTGTGATATCATAGAAAAAAAAATTACCTGAAAAAATCAGATGAATTTTTTATATGCTTTGAATGAATCTGGAAATGAATATTTGGCAGGCTTGTTATTACCTAATGAGACTTGTGACCTTAAATATCTAAAAATGAACCCGCTATTAACAGAGTCGAGAAGGCTGGCAGTTTGAGTTACCCGATGACCAAACAGGGCCGCATTTTTTTGGTCTGTTTTCCTTTTTTGTTTTTTTTTAATCTAATTTGTTGCGACATTGCTACATTCTTGACTGCTGAGGGTGAAGGTTTTTGTAATTCTTTTTTCACCAGTGCGGTATAATCCTAAGAAGCAAGGATAAGTTACCCTATATAATTATATTCTTTCCAAATTATAATGGCCTTATTAATTCATTTCCATTTACCATCGCTTTCAGTGGAGGTTGTGGGGGAGCTTATAGGATACAAATCCTATATTCCAACAAATGACTAAAAAAACACAAAGTAGATTTGCACACCCGCAAAATCGGATCAAAACGACCAAAAACAGATTTCACAATAAGGTGTGAAATTAATTTTCGGACCAATGAAAGGAGGCGATTTGCTAAACCAAAAAAAAGATAACGAGCCAGTGTGAAAAAAAAGTCAACAATAAATACAGAGTTTTCAAGTCAGTTGCCAGTCAGTCAGTCAGAGAAGGGCGCAAAAGATCACAGAAGATTGACAGTAAATGCCATCACTGACTCAACCCGAAAAGTGGAGTAGGAAGGAACAACAACAACAACAAATTTACAACTGGCTTCAAAACAATTCATAAGTACATTTTCCTTTCATCTTTATTCCACATTCACACTCTTTTTTTAACTTAAATTGCTCGCTCCTTTTTCATTTTACAACTACAAAACAAAAGAAACAGACATTATTCTGCTACTCTGTTAAAAGACAGCGAACACAGACATTTTATCAAAATCACATTTTTGCTTAAACGAACTAAAATAGTAATCTTTTTTACCCTATTCACAATATAATAAATATACAATGTTCTATTTTTTATAAACGTTCCTTATCATGTTGTTTCTTCTTGAAATTTGCGTTGTATTTTGTGGGCAGGGTATCCCGTATTAAATTCTCCTTTAATCTGGGTACGCTGAACCCCACAAGTGGTGACCAATCGACGTGAAATGAACTCGCAAATTTCAACTGAAAGAAAAAACTTCAACAAAATAAGCAAATACATTTTTTTTATATATAACCATAATCATCAAGACACATAGAAAATGGATACACACACTACGGAACCTATGGAA
Organism: Acanthosepion pharaonis; assembly: GCA_903632075.3. Classification (NCBI taxonomy): domain Eukaryota; kingdom Metazoa; phylum Mollusca; class Cephalopoda; order Sepiida; family Sepiidae; genus Acanthosepion; species Acanthosepion pharaonis. Next base: position 1,357,274 of record CAHIKZ030005350.1, on the reverse strand, counting down.
GCCGCTATAACAATTAACTTACCAACTTACAACCCAACTAACGTACAAATTTGGTTTGTACATTTAAATGCAATTTTCAACGCAAAGAAAATTACATCGCAAAGTTCAAATATGCCTACGTTGTCGAAAAAAAAAAGATGTAGCATCCGGAGGTAGTGGATCTACTTAATGACATGCCGGAAGAAAAAACCATATGACACGTTGAAAGCTGCAATTATTAGACGTGTCGGTAAATCGGAGGAAAGAAGGTTACACGACTTATTCAATAATATGAACCAGGGATATATGAAATCTTCACAACTTTTAAGAAAAATGCGATCCTTATTAGGAGACAACACCATGTCCGAAGTGGTGTTAAAGAAACTGTGGATGGATAAACTACAAACACATACAACACAGATACTCGCATCACTCCCCGATGATTTACAGCTGGAGAAAATAGCAGAAATAGCAGACAAAATACATGACAACAACCAAGACAAAAATGTATACGCCACATCACATGCACCAACAGATACAGCAACATTACTCGACAAGTCATCTGAATTCTCGTAGCTGTATAAACAAATGGCGAATCTCAGGTTACAAGTACAGAGTCTGATACAAGCACAGAAATCTCAGCATTCTCGTCCAACATTTAGAAATAGATCCTACTCACCACACACACGTCGAAGTAGATCGAACTCTTTCTCCAGAGATCAAATTACACACGATACCTGTTGGTATCATTATAAATTTGGAAGAAATGCAAGGAAGTGCACTGAACCATGCAATTTCAATTCGAAAACTTCTCATTACTACACAACACCAGGAAACGACTATGCCAGCAGCAAGTAAAGATGACATTAGCTGCTGGATTAAAACAAGAGAGTCGTCTATTTTACATCCGGGACAGAAGTAACGGATATTTATTTTAGTCGACACCGGCGCTCAGATCAGTGTTATCCCACCAAATACGAAACAAAAAGCCTACATTCTCCACATACACATTACAGGCAGCAAATGGATCAAAGATAGAAACATACGGTGAGATATCACTAACGCTCGATTTGGGTCTAAGAAGATCTTTTCCATGGATTTTCACACAAGCAAATGTGAAAACACCTATCCTAGGAGCGGATTTCCTATCCCATTTCGATTTATCAGTGAATATGGCTACACACTCTCATTGACAGTAACACAAACCTAAGAACAAAGGGAATCACCTCAATCTACAAGTCAACAGGAATTAGTTCAGCAATACCAACAGCTAATGGCCTACATGAATTGATAAAAAATTTCCTACACTAACCACGCCTTTAACACATACAGATGAAATCCGTCATACTGCTAAACATTATATCACCACAGCTGGACCACCTACACACATCACCATGCAGATTACATCGGACAAATATAAAATAGCAAAAGACGAATTTCAACATATGTTGCAGTTAGGCATCATACGTCCTTCAAATAGCCCATACTCCTCACCGCTACATATGATTCCGAAACCAGAAGCTGGCGCATGGCGACCTTGTGGGGATTTTAGAATCTCAATGCAAAACTGTTCCTGATAGATATCCTATACCGCACTTACATGATTTCGCCATAGGTTTGCAAGGAACCACAGTTTTTACAAAATTGGATTTGGTTAAGGCGTATTACCAAATTCCAGTAGCAGAAGAAGACATAAAGAAAACTGCAATTACCACTCCTTTTTGGACTCTATGAATTCACCAGGATGCCATTTGGGTTCGTAATGCCGCCCAAACCTTTCAAAGACTCATTGATGAAGTTTTGAGAGGATTGCCTTTTACCTTTGCATATATCGATGGCGTGCTTATCGCCAGTCGTGATGGAAAAAGAACACCTATACCATATTCAACAAGTCTTGAGAGACTGGCACATTTTGGCTTAAAGATAAATGTCCACAAATGCGATTTTGCTGTTTCAAAGTTAAATTTCTTGGGCCATGTGATCGGCAAAAACGGAATCACACCTGTCCCAGAGAAAGTAGCAGCAATACAAAACTTTCAGCAACCGACATCACTGCGTCAATTAAGACGATTTCTCGGTTTAATAAATTACTATCGTAGATTTATTCCAGGTTGTTCCAGAATTTTGACCCCACTCACAAACTTGCTGCAAAAACAGAAGAAGAAAAATGCAAAACTACTGATTGAAGGAGAAGCGTTAGCTGCATTTCAAAATGCTAAAAAAGCGTTAGCAGATTTTACCAAGCTCTCTTACATCAGTGGCGATGCTAACTCAACACTTACAATGACAACTGACGCCTCAGGAGATTCAATTGGAGCAGTTCTACATCAGAAGCTAAATGGTTCAGAAAAGCCAATCTCCTTTTTCTCGGTCAAATTAAAAAAAAGCACAGCAGAAGTACAGTACCTTCTTGAGAGAGTTACTAGCTATTTACTTAGCAATAAGGCATTTTAGACATCTGCTCGAGGGACGAAACTTTACTGTTTTCACAGACCACAAACCCCCTCACTTACGCTTTACATGTGAACACAGATAAATCGCACCCAGAGATACCCGACAACTGGACTACATATCCCAATTTACATCGATATCTGCTATATTAAAGTTTCAGACAATATCGTGGCAGATACACTCTCGCGCTCCGCGATACAATCCATCGATTCTGAAACCCTTACCTTCGACCTCATTGCAGATGAACAAAAGGAAGATACCACATTATACAAAATAAAAGAGGACACTTCTTTACAATTGAAGGAACACCCCGCCCCATTTGGAACAAAAACACTACTCTGTGACGTTGGGACTGGTTATTCAAGACCATATATTCCACCTTCATTGAGAAAAAAGATATTTCTGCATTTTCACAATCTCTCACATCCCGGACACCGAGCAACTGACAAGTTGATTAGCAGTCGTTTTGTCTGGCCAAACATGCATACTGACATAAAAAGCTGGATTCAAACTTGTTTAAAGTGCTAAAAAAGCAAAGTAAACAGACATACTAAGTCCCCTTCTGGGCATTTTCAAAAACCAGCATACTTGGATTTCCCTCCAAAGGAAAGTACGTCGGAACATTCTACAGCCAATGTGAGGGAAACATTTTCTACACCTCCAAACACACCTAAAAACATTACCACAAGATCGGGTAGACACGTACACTGGCCTACCCATTTTAAAACATATATTAGATATTGAAAAATATTTTCAATATTTATCAATCTGGAGGGGGGTTTATAGGATACAAATCCTATATTCCAACAAATGACTAAAAAAACACAAAGTAGATTTGCACACCCGCAAAATCGGATCAAAACGACCAAAAACAGATTTCACAATAAGGTGTGAAATTAATTTTCGGACCAATGAAAGGAGGCGATTTGCTAAACCAAAAAATAACGAGCCAGTGTGAAAAAAAGTCAACAATAAATACAGAGTTTTCAAGTCAGTTGCCAGTCAGTCAGTCAGAGAAAGGCGCAAAAGATCACAGAAGATTGACAGTAAATTCCATCACTGACTCAACCTGAAAAGTGGAGTAGGAAGGAACAACAACAACAACAAATTTACAACTGGCTTCAAAACCATTCATAAGTACATTTTTTCCTTTCATCTTTATTCCACATTCACACTTTTTTTTTTTAACTTAAATTGCTCGCTCCTTTTTCATTTTACAACTATACAAAACAAAAGAAACAGACATTATTCTGCTACTCTGTTCAAAGACAGCGAACACAGACATTTCTATCAAAATCACATTTTTTGCTTAAACGAACTAAAACAGTAATCTTTTTTACCCTATTCACAAGATAATAAATATACAATGTTCTATTTTTTTTAAACGTTCCTTATCATGTTGTTTCTTCTTGAAATTTCTTCTTTTTGTGGGCAGAGTATCCCGTATTAAATTCTCCTTTAATCCAGGTACGCTGAACCCCAAAAAATTGATAGCCACAACAGATAATGCTAACCTCCAGGAGCATGACTCAGATTTGGGTGCAAAAAATCAATTCTTTTGTTAGCTGTTAGATTGATAGAGTATTTTGATTTTTCTTTTGAATGAGTTCATCCTAGGTTGGACGTAAAATTCTTTTTAGTTGTCAGTGAGTTTTGATCAGACAAGTTTAGGAAGTTACATTTACCATTAGGGCAGCCAATCTTTTAATTTAGGTGACAAGATCGCTAAAAAAAAAAAGATAGCATGATGAAAAAAAGAAACTTGACGAAAAACAAAAATTTTATCATCTAAATGCTTATGTTATCATTAAGCAAAATCAAAGTTCATTTTAATTTTTTTTAATTTTTTCCTTCTTTTTAAACATTCTAAATTTTGATTGTAAAAAAAAATCTTTGTATTACCAGAACTAGTAAAATAGCATTACAATTTTTAGCATGTTTTTTATATAAATCTTGCAAAAATAACTATCGGATTAATGAAACTTTCAGAAATTATTCACAGATGATGGAAATTATTATAAGTATGTTTTTTTTTTTTTATTAAATACATGGAACCTATGGAAGGTTTAGTATAACAATTAACTTACCAACTTACAAACCCAACTAACGTACAAATTTGGTTTGTACATTTAAATGCAATTTTTCAACGCAAAGAAAAATTACATCGCAAAGTTCAAAATATGCCTACGTTGTCGAAAAAGACCCGCAGATGTAGCATCCGAGGTAGTGGATCTACTTAAAAAAACACAAAACCGTCGTTAAATTTTGGCCGGAAGAAAACCATATGACACGTTGAAAGCTGCAATTATTAGACGTTAAAGGTAAATCGGAGGAAAGAAGGTTACACGACTTATTCAATAATATGAACCAGGGATATATGAAATCTTCACAGCTTTTTAAAAAAAATGCGATCCTATTCAGGAGAGACAACACCATGTCCGAAGTGTTAAAAAAAGAAACTTGTGGATGGATAAACTACAAACACATACAACACAGATACTCGCATCATGGTTTTTATTTGATTTAACAGCTGGAGAAAATAGCAGAAATAGCAGACAAAATACATGACAACAACCAAGACAAAAAACAGTATACGCCACATCACATGCACCAACAGATACAGCAACATTACTCGACAAGTCATCTGAATTCTCGTAGCTGTATAAAACAAATGGCGAATCTCAGGTTACAAGTACAGAGTCTGATACAAGCACAGAAATCTCAGCATTCTCGTCCAACATTTAGAAATAGATCCTACTCACCACACACACGTTCGAAGTAGATCGAACTCTTTCTCCAGAGATCAAATTACACACGATACCTGTTGGTATCATTATAAATTTGAAGAAATGCAAGGAAGTGCACTGAACCATGCAATTTCAATTCGAAAAATAATGTCTCACATTACTACACAACACCAGGGAACGACTATGCCAGCAGCAAGTAAAGATGACATTAGCTGCTGGATTAAAACAAGAGAGTCGTCTATTTTACATCCGGGACAGAAGTAACGGATATTTATTTTTAGTCGACACCGGCGCTCAGATCAGTGTTATCCCACCAAATACGAAACAAAAGCCTACATTCTCCACATACACATTACAGGCAGCAAATGGATCAAAGATAGAAACATACGGTGAGATATCACTAACGCTCGATTTGGGTCTAAGAAGATCTTTTCCATGGGATTTCACACAAGCAAATGTGAAAACACCTATCCTAGGAGCGGATTTCCTATCCCATTTCGATTTATCAGTGAATATGGCTACACACTCTCTCATTGACAGTAACACAAACCTAAGAACAAAGGGAATCACCTCAATCTACAAGTCAACAGGAATTAGTTCAGCAATACCAACAGCTAATGGCCACATGAATTGATAAAAAATTTCCTACACTAACCACGCCTTTAAACACATACAGATGAAATCCGTCATACTGCTAAACATTATATCACCACAGCTGGACCACCTACACACGCATCACCATGCAGATTACATCCGGACAAATATAAAAAAAGCAAAAGACGAATTTCAACATATGTTGCAGTTAGGGCATCATACGTCCTTCAAATAGCCCATACTCCTCACCGCTACATATGATTCCGAAACCAGAAGCTGGCGCATGACGACCTTGTGGGGGATTTTAGGAATCTCAATGCAAAAACTGTTCCTGATAGATATCCTATACCGCACTTACATGATTTCGCCATAGGTTTGCAAGGAACCACAGTTTTACAAAATTGGATTTGGTTAAGGCGTATTACCAAATTCCAGTAGCAGAAGAAGACATAAAGAAAACTGCAATTACCACTCCTTTTTTTGGACTCTATGAATTCACCAGGATGCCATTTGGGTTCGTGAATGCCGCCCAAACCTTTCAAAGACTCATTGATGAAGTTTTGAGAGGATTGCCTTTACCTTTGCATATATCGATGACGTGCTTATCGCCAGTCGTGATGGAAAAGAACACCTATACCATATTCAACAAGTCTTGAGAGACTGGCACATTTTGGCTTAAAGATAAATGTCCACAAATGCGATTTTGCTGTTTCAAAGTTAAATTTCTTGGGCCATGTGATCGGCAAAAACGGAATCACACCTGTCCCAGAGAAAGTAGCAGCAATACAAAACTTTCAGCAACCGACATCACTGCGTCAATTAAGAAAAAATTTCTCGGTTTAATAAATTACTATCGTGAATTTATTCCAGGTTGTTCCAGAATTTTGACCCCACTCACAAACTTGACTGCAAAAAAACAGAAGAAGAAAAATGCAAAACTACTGATTGAAGGAGAATCGTTAGCTGCATTTCAAAATGCTAAAAAACCGTTAGCAGATTTTACCAAGCTCTCTTACATCAGTGGCAATGCTAACTCAACACTTACAATGACAACTGACGCCTCAGGAGATTCAATTGGAGCAGTTCTACATCAGAAGCTAAATGGTTCAGAAAAAGCCAATCTCCTTTTTCTCGGTCAAATTAAAAAAAGCACAGCAGAAGTACAGTACCTTCTTGAGAGAGTTACTAGCTATTTACTTAGCAATAAGGCATTTTCTTTGCTGTCTGCTCGAGGGACGAAACTTTACTGTTTTCACAGACCACAAACCCTCACTTACGCTTTTACATGTGAACACAGATAAATCGCACCCAGAGATACCCGACAACTGGACTACATATCCCAATTTACATCAGATATCTGCTATATTAAAGGTTCAGACAATATCTTGGCTAGATACACTCTGGCGCCCACGATACAATCCATCGATTCTGAAACCCTTACCTTCAAGTCATTGCAGATGAACAAAAGGAAGATACCACATTATACAAAATAAAAGAGGACACTTCTTTACAATTGAAGGAACACCCCGCCCCATTTGGAACAAAAAACACTACTCTGTGACGTTGGGACTGGTTATTCAAGACCATATATTCCACCTTCATTGAGAAAAAAAGATATTTCTGCATTTTCACAATCTCTCACATCCCGGACACCGAGCAACTGACAAGTTGATTAGCAGTCGTTTTGTCTGGCCAAACATGCATACTGACATAAAAAGCTGGATTCAAACTTGTTTAAAGTGCTAAAAAAGCAAAAGTAAACAGACATACTAAGTCCCCTTCTGGGCATTTTCAAAAACCAGCATACTTGGATTTCCCTCCAAAGGAAAGTACGTCGAACATTCTACAGCCAATGTGAGGGAAATATTTTCTACACCTCCAAACACACCTAAAAAACATTACCACAAGATCGGGTGACACGTACACTGGCCTACCCATTTTAAAACATATATTAGATATTGAAAAATATTTTCAATATTTATCAATCTGGGGGGGGTTTATAGGATACAAATCCTATATTCCAACAAATGACTAAAAAAACACAAAGTAGATTTGCACACCCGCAAAATCGGATCAAAACGACCAAAAACAGATTTCACAATAAGGTGTGAAATTAATTTTGGACCAATGAAAGGGAGGCGATTTGCTAAACCAAAAAAAAAGTCAACAATAAATACAGAGTTTTCAAGTCAGTCGCCAGTCAGTCAGAGAAAGGCTTAAAAAGATCACAGGAGATTGACAGTAAATTCCATCACTGACTCAACCTGAAAAGTGGAGTAGGAAGGAACAACAACAACAACAAATTTACAACTGGCTTCAAAACCATTCATAAGTACATTTTCCTTTCATCTTTATTCCACATTCACACTTTTTTTAACTTAAATTGCTCCTCCTTTTTACATTTTACAACTATACAAAACAAAAGAAACAGACATTATTCTGCTACTCTGTTAAAAGACAGCGAACACAGACATTTTTATCAAAATCACATTTTTGCTAAACGAACTAAAAAAGTAATCTTTTTTACCCTATTCACAAGATAATAAATATACAATGTTCTATTTTTTTATAAACGTTCCTTATCATGTTGTTTTCTTCTTGAAATTTATTCTCTGTATTTTGTGGGCAGAGTATCCCGTATTAAATTCTCCTTTAATCCAGGTACGCTGAACCCCACAAGCTAAGTAAATTGATAGCCACAACAGATAATGCTAACCTCCAGGAGCATGACTCAGATTTGGGTGCACCTTAATCAATTCTTTTGTTAGCTGTTAGATTGATAGAGTATTTTGATTTTCTTTTGAATGAGTTCATATCTAGGTTGGACGTGGCAATTCAGGCTGATACTCAAGAATTCTTTTTAGTTGTCAGTGAGTTTGTGATCAGACAAGTTTAGGAAGTTACATTTACCATTAGGCAGCACAATCTTTTAATTTAGGTACCTCCACAAGATCGCTAAAAAAAAAGAGCATAGCATGATGAAAAGACGCCAAACTTGACGAAAACAAAATTTTATCATCTAAATGCTTATGTTATCATTAAGCAGAGAAATCAAAGTTCATTTTAATTTTTTTTAATTTTTTCCTTCTTTTTAGAACATTCTAAATTTTGATTGTAAAAACTTGTTTCTCTTTGTATTACCAGAACTAGTAAAATAGAATATACAATTTTTAGCACGTTTTTTTATATAAATCTTGCAAAAATAACTATCGGGTGTTAATGAAACTTTCAGAAATTATTCACAGATGATGGAAATTATTATAAGTATGTTTTTTTTTTTTTTATTAAATACATGGCAGAAATATTTTTTTTTAAATTTATTACCCACCCCAACTAATTTTATGAAAATGCTAGAAATTTGATCGCATCAGGTTTAGTGATTACAATAGTTAAAAAGCACAAGGCCTTGAAAAATGCAAATCATGTTTTTTTTTTTTTTTAATTGGACCCCCCCTAACTGAAAATCAGCTCTGAATTGTAAATATAGAAAACTCAATAAAACAAATATATTATTTAATTTCAAATGCTTTTATTTGCTTTTATGAATATGGACAATATTTTCTGAAAGCAAAAAAAATTTTCGATGAAAAATGAATTTTTGATACAATTACATTTAAGTTGTTAAAATATTATAAAATTAGTTAAAAGCCACATCGGGTTTCCTAAGTGTCCTTATGTGATAGATCTTGTTTTAGCGTGTTGTAAATTGTATCATTTTGACTAAACAGAAGATCCGCAGTAATTATAAAATGTAATTTTGTGTTTATAATCGGGCTGTAATTATAAAGTATGGAAGATCAACCAGAATACAATTAAGTTGCTTTATTTGAGTTAAGCATTGTTCTCTGCTGTTAAGGCCTTTACTTTTGTGAAACATGTGTGGAGAAGTTAATTTGATTTCAACTGAGAAGGGTACATACAAGTATCAGTATCATCTTATGAAATTTATATGATCTTCTTTTTATATTAATCTTAGTTATGACATTTTTCCATGAATGAAATATCAAAATTAATAATAAAATAAATAGAAATACAAATAACACAGTAAAATGTAATAAATGTACATAAAATTGTAGTATTTTATGTACATTTCTGATAAAATTTCATAAGAAAGGTACCTATAAATTAATTAGATACCTTTCTTATGAAATATGAAATTTAATCTCACTCTTAACAGTCTAATTTTAATTTCTTTATAATATATTTTCCATAAAGCATTGTAAACATAAAGGTGAAAGCTTAAGTACAAAAAAAAAATTGGAGTGCTGAAAGTTTTCCTTAAAAATAACGAGGTAAATAATTTGTTCACTTAAATGTAAATAATTTCACTTTTTTCCTTCCGTAGAACAAATTATCCTCACGGAATCCGTCAATATGTCATTCATCATCTGTCAAGTGATGTGAAAGTTTATGACCTGCTTTGTTTTATTTTCAAATTACATCTTTTCGGCACAGAAGCTAAGTTAAGCTTGGTTCAAAATATTTTAAATAAACATTATAATTTCTGATTTTCTTAAAATAAGTTTTGAAAAAATGACAATTGATATTTAAAAGAATTTCAAAGTGAGATTTTCCTTTTTTCATAAAATGGAAAAAATGGTTGAAATCTGTCAATTTTGCTAAGTCAAAAAAAAAAAAAAAGATGGTTGAGATGGCATTCAGTAGTTGTTCTCCTTGTATTTTTGAATTTCCATTTTAAGATGCAGTATCTTTTCTTTGGCTATTATTGTCATTCCACAAGGTTGTCAGTCGTACTCAATGAAAGATATATATAAAATAAGGAAAAAAAACTTAAATATTCATATTGAAATGAATATTTAAGGTTTTTTTTTCCTTATTATTATTATAATATTCTGTAGTTTAAATTGAGCTTTTCTAGGATTAATATCCTCCTTGGAATTATCCCTAACAGTCAAAACTGGTAATACTATATATATATATATATATATATATATATATATATATATATATATATATATATATATATATATATATATTCGTATACATACAAATTTTTAATTTATTGTACTTCCAACTAATGAATAAACATACTTTTCACATAATTAACTGTATACAAATGCATAATAACTAAATATACATAGAAAACAGAAAAAATTTGATTTAATAGAAATAAATCACATTTATCCATCGGTGCCCATATCGAATTTTAATTAAAACCTCATGCTAAATGCTATCCTCTCATATCCATTTCTTGTCAAAATTATAGTTAATAGATAAATTATAAGTATTTTAAAATGGAGAGTTACTTTTCAATTACCCTATATATATATATATATATATAATGATTAATATAAATATAAAATTTGTCACTTTGCTGAAAAGTAGGTCAGTCCATAAATAAATCTTTCTGCACTCTTTCATAATCTTGTAGTTTTCTGCACTTTCTTGTAATACCATAGCTTTGATATTAATGTCAGTTCTTTGTCTGCCAAATATTGAAACATCATACCTTATGTAATTTACATGCTTCCTGGGACTTTAACCAGGAAAGTTTCAAAATAACATTAGCTCAAGCCCAAGTAGCTATCACCGAGACAGTACCTCTCCTTTGGGAATGGGCTGGGTTCCTTGCTCAGTGCTTGAGGTATCCCCAAAAGGGAAGTGCCAAGTGGGCTTGAACAATTTTCCCATGGTACTGCCATTAAAACCACATTAAACTGACCATGTGTTACATTCAGTAGTGATGATGGGCAAGCATAAAAATACACACATACAAGCAAGTTCTATAAAAAAAATAATAATTAATATCTTTTTTACCACCAGATAAAATAGTTTTTGCTCATTTATTTGGTAAAGTATTTCAGATTATAAAGTCATTTACAACAAATCTGCTTTCATATTTGCTGTCTTATATTTGATGTCATTGACAGTCAAAATTAAATATGAATCCACATTTTAATGGCTATGAAAAGAAGAAAGAGAAATAGCAAGAAGAAAAAGTGTAGACAAAAGAATTCTTCAGGTGATTAGAGGCAGCCATATGTAGTCTGAATTATCCTCAAGGTAACAGCAAGATCATCCGGATATTCCTCTTGGGACTGTTTGTTAGGAAGGTAATAGATATCACAGTATTTTTGGAAATAACGCCCAATATCCATATGGTTGATTACTTCTCCATGAGTTGGCATTTCAGACTCTCTGAAAAACCAAAAAATCAGCACAAAATTTAATTAGTATATTTGATGACATAAAATCAGTAATATTTACATTTTAATATTACATTAAAACATTTTAATATGGAATTAAGCTACACTTGCCTTGCTCATAAGTGATGGGAGGGTTAATTAAATAAGTGAATAGAGAGGTTTTTTCTTTTTCCAAGATTTCTAAAGTAATAGAATTTACTAATATACAATCAAGATCAATGAATATTCTTTTTTGATGAGATGTTTGGTTTGCCATTATGAAATTTTAATAAATGAGAAAGTTCAAATTAAGTGCAGGATGGTGGGGTTTATAAAACTGTGCATTGTAAAAGTAAATAAATTAATAATTTTGGTCTGATAAAATTTTGATATTGTCTCAATTTTAATCATTCTGTATATTAAAAAAAAATAAGTAAATGAAATAAAAATCATGAAAAACTGCACTGCTGTCCATGGTATAAGCAGAGAGAGAGATTGGTGGGGGGTTCATAATTTTAGTAATAGCAACACCCCCCAAAAACCCATTTTTATGCTTTTCATTCCTTTTGCAGTCAGAAAAGCTTTTACTTATTAACTAATAATTAATTAAAAAAATTTATTTTGAAAAGGACTTCCTGTTTTAAGCTATTTTAATTTTTTTGCAATGGATTAACTGTAACATTGTATAATAAAACAATAACCTTATTTATCATCTTTAGTATTGAAAAATACAAATTAAAATCCATTGGCTAATAAAATTTAATATTGTTACCTAATCATTTTGTATCATGAACTACTTTTTTAAAAAGATTTTTTTTTATTTTTATTAATACTTAAAGATGATAAAAGGTCTATTGTTTTACTAGGCTTCATAGTTAATCCACTGCATAAAAATTTGGAGTAATAGCTTAAAACAGGTGTAGTCCTTTTCAAAATAACAAGTGTATTTTTTAATAATTATTAGTTAATAAGTAAAAGCTTTTCTGACTGCAAAAGGAATGAAAAGCATAAAAATGCCATTGCAAATATATCACAATTTAAAATATGAAAATAAATTTACAATGCCAATTGTCATATAGGGAAGAAATATAGACTCCAGAGGAAGTCATCTCAAAGGGTGTGTTATACAGGAATAAAGTGTTACTGCTGACACTTGGGTTTGAACACAGATCACCAGAAAGCAAGCACAGTCAACCTCATCTCTTGAAATAATTAGATCACATGACTGGTAAGGATATATATATAATATATATATATATATATATATATATATATATATATATATATATATATATATATTAATTAGGGCGTCTGAAGACATTACTATTATTGTATCTGTGATTTACAAAATCTCTCCTGCAAACGGGCATTACAAAACCAATGTTTTACTTCTTTACATTAAAGGAAAATTTCTTCCATAAAATGTACTTTGAATACAAAATTAAAACAGATGTAGTCTTTTTCAAAATAATAAGCATATTTTTTATTATACATACTAGTTTCTTCCTCACATTTATTTCAAAATATGTAATGACAACCAATAAGGGTGCATCTATTTATTTAGGTAACTCCATTAGGTCGCATAAAAAAACAGCATATTACGATGAAACAAGGCCCATAACTCAACGAAAACAAAGTTTTGTCATCAATATGTTTGTTATTATTAAGAGGAAAGACCAAAGTATTTTTTTTATTATTTTTTGAAATTTTTGACTCCTTTCTAGCACGTAGAAAATTTTGGTTAAAAATTTTGCTTTTTTTATGACAGCGCAATAATAGAGAAAAAAAGGTTTGTTTTATTTTGCACTTTTCCCGAGGAAAACACACATTGATTTGGAAATTCTTGCAAAAATCAAATAATTGTCGGATTTTAATGAAACTTTCAGGAAATATTCAGAAATGAATGAAATTATTTAAAAAAAAAATTTTTTTTTTTAGAAAATCTTGTTAGAAAGATATTTTTTTTAACATGTTTCCATCCCTTACATATTTTCATGAAATTTTGAGAAATTAAATCTTTAAGCATGGGATTTGTTTTATTAGTTAAAAACAGGACTCTTTATAGAAAGTAAATAACCAGTTTTTTTTTAAACATTTAGCGCTTTCATAGAAAATCCGCTCTGAATTATAAAAAAAAAAAAAAAAAAAATGTAAGAATCTATGACATTAATTAATTAGAAAAGCTTTGACTTGTTTTGTAAATATGTTATATTAAGGACATTATTTTGTAAAGAAATAAAATTTTTTTGATGAATAATGTATTTTTATAAGATTTAAAAATTTTTTTTTATTAATATAATATTAACTTATTAATACTTCAAAATCTGTTTAAAATTCTTTATTGCTTTTATTCAGCTAATGCAATGATAACGTTAATGGAAAAGTAAATTTACAAATCGAAATTTGAAAACTTATAACAGTCGTTTGTACCCGATTATTTTTAAAATAATTTTTAGTGAGAAAAAAAAAAAAACGTTCCTAATTTCTATCTATGGGGAATCTATACATGACATAATCCTTAAAAAGATCACATGATTTCATTGTCATTTGAAACACTGCAATTATATCCCTTCAATATCCAATTCTGTTTCACATCATTAACGTGTTTGCAAAAAGTCCTTTCAAAATTTCTAAGTTAGTTTTAATTTTTGTGAATTACTTTTTTACTAAATATTTTTATTTTAGGTATTTATTTTAGTTTGGGTCATATTTCATTGAGGTAATTTTTTATTTAAGTTAGTAAGTTGTTAAATAAAAAGATTAAGAACCTAAGAAACAAAATCCAGACTAAAAAAAAAATTAAATAAAAAATAAATATTAAATAATTACTGAATAAATGTTAATATTTAAAAATTACTAGTTAAAAATAAAAACGTGTTTGCTTACTTCGTAAAATTGTCAAATTTGATCATCCATAATAGCTTTCATCACCTCTTTAAAATCTCGATAACATTGATAATGTGAATAAAGACATGAAAAAATTCAGACACATCGTTAAGAAATGTTTGGATACAATTTCTTATGCTATAAGTAAGGACTGTTTGTTTCAAATCAGATTAATTTAACTTTAAATTTTCTAATTTTACTCAAACAATGTGTCAAAAATATATTATTTATTTTAGGAAGAAGTTTAAAATCGAAATTTTTTTTTTTACAAATTTCTTAAAATTTAAGAAAATGGCCACTTTTTAAGAAAAAAAAAAAAAAAAAAAAAAAAAAAATCAGCACATATTTGACATTCCAATCTATATAATTTCTATCTGAAATACACCAGAATATTTTAGTTACTGGAAATAATAGATTTAATCCTTAGCTTTCAATTAAACCTAAAATAAAATCTTTAAGAATGCTTTTCATTTTTAAAAATTCATTTTAAACCTTAGGTATCGAAAAATTGAATGGAGGTACCTATATTTATTACTGTATATTGAAAACAAACACTGAATTTGCTGTAGTGCTGTAAAAATAGAAAAATGGCTCTAACTCAAGGAACTGCTCATCAAATTTAAATGAAATTTGGCACTGCACTTGGTAGAGGGTTCAAGGTAGAATATGCTCCTAAATTGGTTGGGGTATTATGTATCATTTAAGCTGTATCTCAGGAACAAACATACCATACAAAATTAGAGTTTTAGTATTATATAGATGTTGAAAATTATAAACTTAAAGAAAGTCATCACTTGATGTAACTTTATGAGACAGAACTTGCGATACAATTTATGAGACAGAACTTGCGATACAATTTATGAGACAGAACTAGAAAAAATGACTTTTTTTCCTAAGATTACAAATAATTTTTCAAGATATGTAGTGTTACCCAAAATCTAGGGAACTTAAATTGTGAAAAAGCTTCTTCAGAAAAAAATTGTTAGAAAAAAGAGGCTCTGGTGAAGTGATTCTGAGAAATGTATGAAATGCCAGGTAAGACATGAAACCCAGATTAACTTATTGAATGAACATACTGATCCATTTTTTCAAATGCCCCAAACTTTTAGGTAACTTGGTTAATGTAACAAGTTTTTTTAGTGAAAAAATTAAAAGATTAAAACTTTTGATGAAACTTTCAATTTATACAGGGTTTGGTAGAAATACCACCCAGATAATGATAAGACAATACATAGATGAAGACACCATCCCCACTAATGTCTTACTATTATGTGGGGAGGTATTTCTGTTGCAACCTATATAAACTGAAAGTTTCATCAAAAATCTAAAAAAATCTTAATCTTTTAATTTTAATGTGAATTAGACTGTCTTTCTATCTTCTCTTCAAAATCATATTCAAGACTAGAATAGATATATTGTTTTCATTTCTAAGGCTTGAAGAACATTAAGCTTTACATTATCAAGTAAGCAAAATTCTAAGACAGAAAACAACAGAGCAAAAATATGGAGGTACGAAATTTATGAATACTGTGTATAATCATGTATCAGCTAGCTTCATGTATAGAGCATCCCCTGAATTTTTTTAGTGTGAAAATTACAATTTGCATGTGTATAGTGCAACTGGTCACCAAAAATGGCTGATTTTGTTTTACCTCTTCAAAAGAATTACCCGTGTATAGGGCAACCCCTTAATTTTGTGTAAAAAGCTCTATAATAAAAACTTGCTCTATACTGGAGTATATATGCTATTAAAAAATACCTCACTCAAAGCCTTTAAGTAAAAAAAGAAAAAATAGCTCTCAATGCCTTTCAGAAAAAAAAAAAAAAAATCTCTCTCTGAGTCATTGCCTTTCCATAAAAATACCTCACTGCCATTTACAAAGCAGCACAAAAGTCCATGTTCACATTCCTACAAGTGTTTGTGAAGAAAAAGAGGACACTGTCAGAAAAAATGTTTAAAAAAAGTGGCTACAAAACCTTACAGACCTTGAGCAGCATATCTATTGCTGCCATCATTAACAAGTACGTTGTAGAATGGCTGGTGGTCTTTTCTTTCCAACCGATCCACACCCATTCGCTGGATCCATTCCAAAGATGCCATACATTTCCTGTCCCAACCAGTCACAACACACATATAATCATATCTGTCAAGAAGAAAAAGTAGCAATAATTTAAATAAGAATGATTCCATTCGTATATTTTTATCCTGAATATAAGCTGTATTGTAGAAGTTACAAAGCAACATGAAGTCATTAATAAAGTGTTAAAAAAATAAGATTGGATTAATTTAGAATTATAGTAGGCATCCGTTTATCTCATCAGATAAAAGTAACACCTGATTTAGTCAAAATTCAGTTCTTTGGTGATAAAACTGGAGTGACCTCTGCCAGCCTGGTATATGAAGGCTGTATACTGCCCAGAGTACATGACCCTGCTCTCAAGCATACAAACAAGATCCAAAGGAATACAGGGCATTATATTTGGGTCGGCTTGGCTGCAGGAGTTGCGGGAAAGTTATCAGTGTTGACAACCAATTACCTTCTGTCTGGATTTACTTCCATAGCCTTTTCCATAAGTAAATCCGTTTGGATATGATTACTAGACCTGGAGGCTTAAAATCAGTGCTTTCCTTCTCCTAGATGGACCACTTTCCTGTGCTGTTGTTCCATCTACTTAAAGCAGCTGGTTGTGAGGTGCCAGTTGTCTACTCTTGTTCATTCTCCAACTTGGAGCTGGACTTGGTTGTCAGAGAGGCTGTTTGAGATGCATACCACAGAAACATACACACACAGTATTGAGAGATCAACCTTTTGCAGGTTATTTAAAGCCAGAAAATATTTTTACATTGTAAGAATATTTTAGAGATAATAGTGATTTACTGATACAACTCCTACTAATTAACCCATCACTGAAAGCGGAAGAGTTGGATTCATGCTTTTCCCATGAATTTGCACATAAGAGAATGTAATAAAACTGACAGGAATTGGAACTCAACTCTAAGATTTCCAATTCTGAGCCATTATCCGTTACACCACCCACACATCCAAGTTTAACTTCAGTGATCTATGAGAGCTGGTGTTTCAATGTTATACGGGTGTAAGCCATGTTTTAAAGAATAAAGAAATATATGGAACCTACTATGGCAAATAGTAAGGGATGTATTTTTGGTAAACAAAATTGCTCCCCCACTTAATATTCACTTGTCAGTTAATCACATATTGATGATAAATAAGTAGGGTTACCAGATTGGGCTACAAGTAACAAATTGGATCATATCTGAAAGCCCAACACTATTAAATTTTGAATTGACATCTTTCTTATTAGTTAGCCCAGCTTATTTTCATGTTGGCTCTCACATGACCCACTGGAGTGTCATGGTGGTATGCTTGCAAGGCCCACATGACCCTACAGTGGGTATTTTTCCAATTTATTTTCTATGAGGATTATTGGGAGCGGGATGCTATGAATGATTACTTATGAGATCATGGTACACTAGAACCACATCTTTTTTTCTAAAAAATTAAATTATTTTTTTTTGTCTTTTATTTTGTTTTCCTTTTGGAAATTCTACTGTTGTTTTTTTTTTTTTTTGGTCATTTTTTTTTCCATACACACAGCTGCACTCATTTTTTTACCTCATTTCACAATAACAGGATTTAAGATATAGTTTTGGAACAACAAGGAAAATGAGGCTTGGGGTCAAAAAAAACAAAAAAACTGACCATTCATTCATTCACCTACTCTACAGAGGATTTTATATAATAATATCAAGATACCAATATACCAGTTTTATCATCCATTTTATTTTTTGTATGTTTTGACAATATAAAACCATCCAAAAGGTTTTTTCTTTTCCAATAATAATAATTACTGCATCAAAACATCTTGAAAAAAAAAAAAAAAAAAATACCTTTTGTGCTTCATTATTAATCCAACTGAAAATTCAACTTCTAAATAATCAGCTCTTCTTTTAGGTTTGATCTATAAACAAAAAGTAACAAAAGTGTATTGAGAATTCAATAAGATTCTACATCCCCCCACCAATTTATATATAAAATTAATTTTTCTACAAACATACTAGAATCTTTTTTTGGTGATATTTTTTTTTTGTAATATTCACAAAATTCAATAAATATAGTCACTTATATTTATACAAGGGGGTGTTGCAAAGTTCTTGGCCTGACCAAGAAATCTTTAAAAAAAAAAAAAAAAAAAACATCATTTGGTCATTTAGGGAAATAGGTCAGTGCAAGAATTTTCACCACCCACTCATAAACTTTATATAGTATTTTAGTTTCACAACATAAAGAAACTTTTTTTTTTATTTACAACATTAAAGTTAGTGACTTTGATTTATAACCGAGTTCAGATTGTAGTTTATATTTTATAGCTACAACTATTTGTAAGATTATTTTCAGACTAATATACATCAAACTTGGTTCACCTATGCAATATAGTTTGAAATATATATACAAATGCAAATTTAAATATATATAACTCCTCATCCCAGAAATTCAGGCAGAAAATATACAGATGCTGACAATGCACTTCATGCACAAAAAAAAAAAAAAAAAAAAAAAGTGTTTCAAAAGGAAAGTTTTTTTTCCTTCACACCATTATTATTTTAACTAACTTCACTCCGGCAATGTATATTGTTTTAAAAAGTGAAGATTAAAATTTTAATAAAAACTAAACATATGATGCATTTAAAAAAAATTAAAAATATTATGGAAAAGTTTAATATTTTTGTCAGTTATTTTGGAAAGTGAAAATTTTAGACTCATTATATGTAAACTAAATTGTTTTAAGCATTTTTTATTTTAACTTTGATAATCACAAACTAGAGCTAGCAAAAAAAATTTACATTTCTCTCAAAATATTAGAATATTCCATTCTGAGTTTGAGTAAGTAACTATGTATACACTATAAATATGAATTTCTCATTCTGGTTCAATATACACAACTGCAGTC